>CP137672.1:2215642-2445238 GCA_037976565.1 Mesocentrotus franciscanus
CGGATACATAATTACCCAGGCGTTGGGCAAAATTGCCTGACATGAAACTGTGTCTCAAAATAACTGATGTATTGCTTTCAAATCCCGCTTCATTTTCGTGACATTAATGCGTCGATTGACATTTAGGTTGGCGGGCATTACAGGTGAATGTTGCTCAGAATGTAATAACGCGAAATTGGAATCTCGTGCTCTTTATAGAGATTTATGTAGCACTGCGGGTAGTAAAGCAATAACGGCGAGCGACGGCGCTACTTACAAAGTATAAGTTGAGATTGGAATAGTAGCCTAAATAATGGCGTAGCGTGGGTCAAGACGTTGAGGGGGCACGAGCATCGATAATGGGGAGAGTGGCAGTGGTCCTTCACTCCACGGACGTAATGCAAAATCAACAAAGCTACTGATTAAGGATAAGTTGAGTCAGGGGCTCATCCTCCCTCTCTCTCTCTCTCTCTCTCTTTGTGATGTTAATTATATTTGCTATTTGATGGGGGCTTGTGCCCCGTGTCTCCTGTAACTGTGCCATTAGGCCTTGATATTACTAGAGAAACTATATCTCCCTTTTGAAATGGTAATCGAAAACGAGAATTGTGAACATTATAATAATTCATTGGAAAGCGTTTGGGGCGATGCGGGGATGTAGCATCTGATCTACAGTATAGATGTTAATAGAGGTGAGATAGAATCAGGAAAACAGTACTGCGTCCTCAGTATTCCCTGGAGGCTATAGCGATACCAGCGGATAAATCATGATAATGTTGCCAGATTTCTCTTTGATTACAGTGAAGCAAGGATGTATCCCCGTAAATAATTTGGCTTCGTATAATCGGATTCATAGCTTAGTCGGTATTTAATGTGAAACACTAAGTTAGTGTAGCCTGTCCGTTCTGTAACCAGACGCTGGGTGTTTAGCTTCGCACGCGGTGCGCATTGGTAAACGTCGGGCCGTGCACATTGGCACGAAAATCAAGAATCTTGAAATCACTCTTGATCAGTGCGACGCCATTCTACGCATTGTGTTCCTTTACCGCACCGCTTCCTATATCTCTCCACAAGCGACGCCTATAAAGTTTTATCTGTGCAAACGCACTCGTCGAAGATTTAAATAGGATCAAAATGATCACAGTACATTGGTATTAATAATAATGAACGTGCGATCGTGCGTTCCCACCTGACCAACAATCTGTCCCAGCGATGTGTTTCAGTTCGCACAGCCCCATTCTATATACGATTCCATAAATGGTGTTGGTATCTAGAAATGATTTTTTTTTTTTTTAACAGCAGATCACTGGCAATGTGAATAAGGGTATGAGGGTGTTAACTAGAAGCCCATCCAATATCCTCGGGGTCCGTTGAGACTCGGATCAAGGCGTTGAAGGGTTAAAATACGGTCTGTTGTCAGTTTACCCCAAACAAGATGACCGGAGGAAAGACTGGAATTTTAACAACTTCATATTCACACACCCCCTATATTTTCCTAACCGCGACCATTTCCATTACTGGATGGATGCTTGAACGAAATGTGTAGGCATATACGAAAGCCAGAAATATTTTTATTTCTCCTTTTGTACCTACGGCGATAACATTTCTCCCTTTGTAACGGTGAAGATAGTGATAACATTTTGAGTTTAAATTTAGGCATTTAGACTTTATGTTCATTATTACAAAGGGGAAGGAGTTATATCGTCCAGGGATTTGAGACATTGTTGTACTATTGGCACGATATTTGCCTATAATCATGATAATGGTGCCGTGGAGAAGGGCAGGTTGGTCTTGTGATCTATTATCTCCATTGTTTATTGTCTTTGACAAAGGGCTATTATATAGTCATATTTAGCAAAAGGTTTTAAGACTATGAGAGACACGATTTTTATTCCCTTGAGCGGCCGACTCGTTCAGTCGACGGAGACGTGTTTTCGTTTTATCGACTCGCCTCCTTATTATCATCCCGCTTCGAAATTGAATACGTTCTTGATGCTAATAAGAGTTAAATGCATCATGTGATCATTGCCATGAATGGTTCTATTTTGTCTATCTCCACTTAGGCTAGGAGCAGCTTAGGATCAGAAGGGCGTTGACGTATTGTCATTTTACAACGTTAACGTCCTTCTAGCTTTCAACAGACCTTTTCATATGGTTTCTTATCTCGTCTCCCCAGTAGGTTTTCATCATCGTGGTCATGGTTATAAAATGATCTTAGCAGATGGGTTATCTTGTAAAATGGACCTTACGTTGTGGCGTTCATTTCGAAAGTTGTCTCTATTTCTACCAAGCTTTTTAGGGCAAGTCTGGTTACAAAATACATTCTCCATACCCCACTATGTAAAGATGTATCTTACCATCCCCTATGAGTGTACCCTCTCGATGGGTTCATTTCCTTCCTCGAGTCTGAAAGCATCATTCTCAGTCGATCAAGGCGCCGTGTGATGGAGTGTTGTGACTATGTACTCATGGCGTTTTCAAGGTTCAGTCTTCATGAATTTATTGTGGCTCCATATCGCTAAGTCTGTTCTCTGCGTTTAACTATCAGACAATCTTCATCGGGTCTGTGTCTTGTTATTCGAAATAGTCGCAGTCGCAGTCGCAGTCTAACTAAAGCAACCTACATTATTTTTTCTGTGCAGGTGTTAGCAAAGTAGTACAAGTAGAAGCAAGAGTATAGTAGCTGTATCAACAGTTGTAGTTTTACCATAGTGTTATATAAAAGTATAGAAACTGCAGATGAAGCAGAAGAAGCCATACTTGTTATCAACAGTAGATGTAGACCTACTAGTGGTGAGAAGAAAAGAACTGGCAGATTTTTAAAGTTCTTTTTAAGTTTAAACATCAAAAGAGGAGCAGTAGCACAATTAGGAGGGGCACATTGCTTTAAGTAAACTTAAGGTACAATTTGGGGTATTGAGGGGAGCACTGACCGATTGTGCCCCTAAATCAACCACGGCTTATTTCCTTGATTTTCTTGCATTTGCCATTGAATAAAACCACATGCATATAACCATGCAAATATACTCTCACTAATATAAGATTATGCACGAGGACTACAAACTTTTCATCATCACGCGACCTCGTTTCACCTTAATAGTTATGTGTGTAATAGATTTTGAGAATAGAGAGAAAGGATGCGGTAATAACCTGCATGGGGGACCATTCGATAATCGACAACATTTAGGGAAGCTGATGGCTCGATGATGGCCTTTGTTTGGACTTAGTCCTTTCCCAATTCCCACTCATTAGAATGATTTACCATCGAAATTCACATCATTGCCGGTTGATGTAGGTGTAATTTGGGTCCAAATTGCGGATGTGCGCTCGTGCGCGGCGGGCCGTAATTACGGAACGGGTGCGCGCACTGCGTGAGGCGTGAAGCCATGATATAACGCGACGTAACGTTGCTTCAGAGGCCTCTCCTTGACTCGATTGGTGTTCTTTTAGCACCCATGCCGTGACAAGCTTGTGAGGGCCATTCTGTTAGGGGAATTCTACATGACTCATAGGCAGGAGATCGGGGCTTCACAGTACCGTTCTTTTGTCTCCTGGGAGCTGACATCTTTCTCGAGAGATAGAGGGAAGAGAGAAAGAAAGATTCCTGAGTCGACTCCGCGTGAGAACGAATAGTGAATTAACGAAATAAATTGATGATTGGGGGTTACACTGTTGTAGATCAATATCATGGGGATGTGACGAACTTGACGAGGGATGAAAGTAGCCAAGTAGACGGGCAACGAAATTCAATTTTAGGATTTTTATCGATTCAGTTTCCCCATTTAAACATTAGAGAGTTTAATGTCCTTTTCATGTGTTCTTCATAATGCAAATCATTTACGAAAGAGATCAGAAATACATTCAGTGTAAAGAAATTGTATGTCAAAACTTTTCTCTCAAGACGTTGTCATAACTTTTCTTGAAGTTATGTCCCCGATAAAATCAAAACTGTTTGCATCTCCCCTCGGCTAGTCCTCTCTCTCTCTCTCTCTGTTTAATCCTTTTCTCAGTCTGCATATCTGTCCATCTTTCTTTTCAAAGCCTACATCGGTCCGTATTTCTTAATGAATCATAATTGTCAACAGTCAACATCATTGAAAATCCTAAAGTCCAAATACAAAAATACAATGCGGCCAATTCAAACGACAATAACAACTTAAACCATCACGTATTTTGACGGATAGAAAGAGGCAAAAGCCAGCAGGGAAGATGTTTTCAACTTGTCTCTGCTCGAGGGTATAAACAGGAAATTATTGGCTTTAGCTGCTTGATCTTGGCCATGTTTTCTGTTAAAGTGCATGGTGCGATCAACTTACGTGCCAAATAAGTAGAAGTTAGTGTCCTGTCATCTTTATATGTTCCTCTCAATGGTGTTTGGGAAAGGAATGTTGTGTTCGAGGATCAGAATGTTGTAACTCACTAAATCTTCCGGATCCCGTCACTTTGAAATGTTTCAAGCTGCTAGACATCATATTATGTTTTACAGCTACGCTGCTACATTTAGACATGCGAGCGGACAGACGTTTTAAAGGTACGTCCCTACCCGAAAGGCAAAATTAATTTCATAATTATGAACTTATAATCGCAAAATTAAATAATCTGTTTGTAGAGAGAACTTCTTTTAACGTAAACTAAGTTTATAATACACCGTATTATAGTTGAATGAGTCAATGTCGACTGTATCTAGTGCCTGAAATTTGTTCGAATTCATATTGGTACTATGCTTCACATTCTAAAACGAGGATTTGTGCCAATTTCTTTCCTGTCTTTCATGATGAATTTGTGTATCCCTTTCAGACGTATGTGTGAAAAGTGTAACAATATTGACCTCGGGGCGTCACAAGACCATTTCAAAATTTGAATTTCCCAACAAAATACATCAACATTTTCCAGCTTACTAGAACAAAAACCAAAACCAATTAAATATAGATAGCAAAGAACATGACGTGCAGTTAGGATTATTTCGAAGGTGAGTTACAGAAGGACTCCTGCTATAATTCACCTGTCTTTACATTGACTTTACATTCACTTGCTCAATGTATTCACTGTTCATGTCATGGGTTGTGTGAACATTCAAATCGTCCTTCGACAAGGCTTAACCGATCTAGCGTGCATAAGCCCCACACTCAGCTCCTGTATTTCCATCTCCTTGTTATGAAGTTTAAACATATACAGCAGGCCCAGGGACAGTCCGTGAAAACATTTTCGACAACGAATGAGCTGACATGGATGACATGAAAATAGGGAAGGAGGGAGAGAGAGAGAGAGAGAGAGAGATCGGGGGCGGATTCTGCTACGCATGACAATTTCAAACAAAGCTAAAGATAGGCCTATTCAGTTATGTACAGTTTTAGGGTTCTTTTAAGGTAGTTATGGCCCTCAAAAAGTTCACCGATATGGTGACCGGTGAAACAGAAAAGAGAAGTGACAAATTAGGGGATGAGAGACGACGATTACGGTTTTAAACGCTTGCATATTCTATGTTTGATTAGAAAGGTCGCCGTCACTTGCTAACTAATTAAATACAGTTTATCGCTTACAAAGGGAAGGAGTTATATCGTCCAGGGATTTGAGTCATAGTTGTACTATTAGCACGATATTTGCCTATAATCATGATAATGGTGCCGTGGAGAAGGGCAGGTTGGTCTTAAAATGATATCGCTCAGACACTCATTTCCTCACTCCTGTTAATAATGATGTGTTAAAAACAATTCATGTGGAATTTATCGCTGTACCTGGGGTCGACATAAGCCCATTTATTTGATGTAATCAATGATGAATTCACTTGCTTGCATTGACTTCTTTACTAACACAAAAAAGCAGGGGTTAACTTAAATCGGATAATGATTTATTCTGAGAGAATTAAACGGATCTGACATTATGTGATGCACGGATGAATTTTGCTAGTTGGACGTTGCATAATTCATGCGGTGACGAATCACTTCCTGTCATTTTCGATTATTTTAATATGTCTTAGGACATAAACGGCAATAATTTGATTTTAATTTTAGATTTGCGATCGAATGTGGGTGGTCATTAATCTTATTATACGAAAATAGAATTTCATTATGGAATGAAATTATTGAATGCTACATGACAAATTGACAAATTGACAATGATTAACTGGGATAATCCTTGAATGAAATAGAATAAAGGCGACGACCATTAAAATGTAAGTCACGTGATCTGATTTGAGTGATGACAAACTCTATCAGATTTGACACACACTCTCGGGTAGAAAATAGAATGTCATAATATTTTGTTGTCGCCTGTTGTCTCAAAACGATTATATGCTTGGAACTGATACCTTATTACCCATGCTGACATTAACAAGATATCGATACATCCTTAAGATCCGGAAGAAGTCACTCGACCTTATGACCTTAATCATCTTGGTTTAAAGCTCTTGAGATGATTAATATCGATGCCGCTATCATAAGACTTTCAAAATACTCGTGTTTTAGTAAGTACCTCTATTTGATAAATATATGACCTGGAGATTTATAAGCAGGCAATCGAGATTTCCAATCAGGCAATCGAGATTTCCACTTAAACAAAATCAAGATTTCCAATCAAACAGTCCATTTTGCCTTAGATAGTTGGTCTCATGACTTTTATGAAAATTTGAGGGACAGGGGTGTTTTACAATCGGATCCAGATTGACATGATAATTGCGTGCTATTTTAGGAGATCCTAACACAACTGAAAGTGTGCACTTCTTCGAACTATAGGCTGAGGGAGACGAAAATAAGCCAAATGCTATTGTGGGATTCTTCACGAACTATTCTTACCGCAGAGTTGTTTATGTTTGTATTAAGAGCTTGCAAATCGTGATTTACAATCGGAGAATCCCTGATACAAAGTTTGCTTAAATAGTGAAAGAGGTGGCTGACAAGAGTCCATCAAAGTGATAATAAGTATGAGTGACCAACCGGTAAATAGACGGGCCCACGCGCATCTCTTGTTTCAACAAAACGCATGAGAATTGTAATGTAGTCTCTGTATTCATGGGTGTAAATCTCATCGTACAAACGGAAATGAAATCGAAGTATTTGCGCTGATGGTGGATGTTAATTTGTAAGCATTGTACATGCCACGTTGTTAAGCTATATAGGTACATTCATGAATCCACAGGAAATAATAGAATCGACATCAAAGTCTTGGGCAACGATCGTTGGGCCAGGGATCATTAGTCAAGGACGTCATACAAAGAAGTAAAGTTGAAATAAAAAAATTGATTTGTAATGGCTAACACCGAATACCATGACTTCTAAGCAGACTGTTAATCAGTTTAAAGGAGGGAAGAAAGCCTTATTAGTATATGAATGGTTACACTAGAAGACACACACAAAAAAAAATCCGAAAATGTGTTCAAACTTTTCGTACCAGAGGTTCCTTTTGAGATATTAGCACTATCATCTCTGAGGGAGCTACGGATTCAAAATGTGAGGCATGCTTACTAACACCTATCATGAGCCGCTGGTGCTTGGCAAACTCCTTAACTTCTTTGTATACCCTCATTGACCCATTTTACTAAATGTCCGAGTAACATTTTGTTCAAACAATTTGAAACTTATGAACCTCTAGACACTTAAGGCGGTCGACAATCCTCCTCATTACCTACGTTATGTCTGATACTTCTCCGGACACGCCTGCTTACAGCATCATTCACCCGTTGACAGCTGACAAATGAGTTAACGAAACTCAAACTAGCCGTTGGGTTTACTTATAAACAGTGACAAGTCGTCTCTATTATCGCCTGGCCCTTGTCATATACCGACATTCTTATCATACCGATTGTATTTTTAGACCTTGATGGAGATGACTGGACTCTCACGGGATGCGGCGTAGAGGGCGTCGTACTTGGTCAGAATGAAAGTTGTTGCTTTGCATCTTCTTTAGCCTAGGTTTATACAAGAAAACCCCTGCATTCAAGTCAAAGCTTTTATTAAAAAATATGAAAGCGGGAATTTCTAGAGTGCAAAGGCGTTAGACCTCCAATATATGACAATGCTGCACTATCTTTGGTGCGCAAATGAAATAAAAGATGATTTTGAAATGATAATTACTACTTCAAGGAAGGATAACTGTAATAAGATAACAATTGTCAGCGTATTCAATATTTAAAAGCTTACAATTTTCATTATTAAGGGGCGATTTTGTTCTTGCGTATTTTCTAACTGGGTTGGAAAATGGGAAAGCATATGATATGGGCCGGTAGTGCCCTTTTCTCCCCCTCAAGAAAAAGAAATCCACCCCTCCCAAAGGGCACAAGTATTAGTTTCTACACATCGGTATTCTCATCTGTTGTTATCCTCACAAACCTGAATCCTATGTTTGTTTCCAAGATATATCGTATTCTAGATCCGATGTCGCATCACACGGGTATCACATCATCATAAACTCGTAGATTTGTAAGGGGTTAAACGAAAGTATATGACCCAAACATTGAGATCACTCTCTTCACTTTCACGAATTTCGACTGAAAAATGACGCTATCGTTTATTTCCCCAAAGTCACGCATTCCAACTCCTGGCTCAATGTCATTAGTATCAAATGTATTGTGCAAGTTTTTGTTGGTTCCTACCTTTCTAACGTCTATTATGGATGATATTGTTGATATGTGAACGCTCTGTTTGAAATAATTGACCCGTGTCAACACGAAACAGGTTGATTTTCCGTTTATATAGTCACAATGGATAGATGATTACAATTTAACATGACAGGTCTGTATTGGGATTTAAAAATCTGGAAATGCGTTTCAAATATTGATTACTTAACCATGACCAAAAATAAATTGATAGGTAATATTATCTTGTCTTTGTATGACTGCTTAGGAAATGGTATAATGTTTGGTCACTTTCGTAATTTGTTTTCATTTTACAAGGGATGCCTACAGGAAAGCAGTCAAGAGGAAACGCATCTTTAGGACATATTCATTGTATAATAAAATAATGCAATATATACCAAGAGTACTAACTTATTGACTTGGTTTTGAACCATAGACCTTCTAGTTTCAATGCCATCTTCCTAACTAATAAGCTACATTATTCTAATATGAGAGCCTGTTTGATAATAGGCTAGTCGTATGCGTCTCGAGCTGCATGCTCACACATTTAACATTAATGAAATGTAAACCGTGTATTAACCATTCATGATTCTTGGTTGACTTTTGTGTGTGGAACGAAATGGTCAAGACTTATCAAGGTTATTTATCATCTCACATTGTCCTGGTCGGAGGAGTCTCAAGCCTTGGTCTCCAGTCACCATTGGTGCGTCCATACCATCACCCAATCATCGCATCATTGATGGGGGAGATAGCGCGCGGGAATTAGTGTATACAAACAACATCTGTTCATCTTCCATCTTCCCAGACAGTCCACGAGATGACACCCCTATCCCATTCACGAAGATCTTCTTCTTTCTGGAAGGTGATCTTCTTTGTTTAGGGAAGTGTGTCTCCCAGTTGTCATCAAGAATATTGATGCATAAATCAAGAGGAGCGCGGCTGGGCGTGTGGATCTGAGAAACCAAACACCCTCACCCTTATACCATCTAGTGTATGACCATACGTAGGAGATAACAAGGTATACACTGCATCATGAAAGAATGATGGGGGCAAACTCCGTGAACCATTCTCTCCCCCCTCGTCCTTTAAAACAAAACCACACCTTATCCTCATTAATCAATTAAGAATTTAAGCATTCTGGAATAGGGCCTACTCATTACAATGACCTAGCAATGCATACGGTCCAGAAGGATATTCCTCGGAAAGAAGGTCTCTTTCTTCCCCATTGTCCATCTTCATTAAGGGATCGCATCCCAGATTGTCATGGTGTCGTGGTTGTCACGGTAACTGATGATGGATGAGGCACGCTCTCCCAATTAAAAGCTTAAGACAATAGGGCGGTGGCAAAGCTAGTTAATCCATGGAGGTGGCTAGTCGACCAAATCCGTCTAGGGGAGTCACTATCATGTTTCATTTTCCATTATGTCTAAAGATGACTTTTCCCCAGGTTCGGCCATGTGTGTCATTTATGGTCATATGTCCTATCAGATGAGATTTAAAATAGTACGTTAGTCACTCAAGTCGACATATTTTTTAAAGGAGAATCGTCAGATCTCAAAGGTGAGTCTGAAATCCTCTCGAAAATCTCACTGTGTTAAAATCAAGTAGAAACAGAACTGATAACAAGATTATAATGAGTATGAAACAAGAGATCAGTAAGTATCGATTTATCTGATTTCCTAGCTTTTTGGAAAACCATGATATATTGTTCTGTTTTACAGTACTTCGATTGTACCCTTTTGATAGTCCCTCTCGACCTCTCATTTTAACAGACTTCTTTAAACATCATTAAGCTTGGTTCGAGGTGGACTTTTAGTTTGAAACTGGTAATACTCCTTCTCGTCGATGGCTGTGATGCGTGACTGCAATGCAGGATGATGCCATAGGATTTAGAGACAATGTAACAGTCTCCTCAACTCTCAACTTAATACACCTGTCCAAAATGGGAACATAATCTAGATCACAAAGTTCATCGTGCTTACTTATTCTCCGCACTTTAGCGCAAGAGAGAAGAAAATGGGAAAGTGTTATAATTTTTGCCATCCTGCCTCGTTACAGCATAACGTTTGATAATCTACATGTGCTTGCCTCAAGTCACAAATGATACATTGACGAGTTTGACACCATTTCAAACACATTTCACGATTAATTTCCGAACATTACCCTAATTCGTCGCGACTTGGGGATATGAATAATTTCGTTATATACAATTCGTCACGTCATGTCTCTAAAGCCTAACTGTGCATGAATCCTAGACTGTCAATTATAACATGATCCTAAATACACGAATTGACACATTTCTCCAAAATCCTGAATCTAAGGAAAGAAAATTATGACACTATCATATCTTCATCGCACCATAGGTTCTGGTGAGAAGCGTTAGCAAGAAAAGTGTTCCAATTTTTAGAGCGAAAAATTAATGCGCCAAATAGAGCGAACGCGCCGCGTCGAATGACTCACACTGAAATAAACAGATTCGGCGAAACCCCCTTTTTACAAGTTATCGCAGAGTGCCATATGTTCAATTTTTATGAGTTATTACGATTAACAAATGTGGTAGAGAAGGCACCCCCGCGGGGCATCAGATTTTAGGAAGACCATCTATTTATCCTTCTCATGTCTACAGTAGCCTCTCGAAAAGCTGATTAAAATCCAACAGATACAGGAATCTACTTTCGGGAGTAAATACGGCAAATTAGATTCGGTTTGATGCGCCTTCTAATTTGTTAGTTCAAAATCCTTTTAAAGAAATGTGTCCATACGTAAAAACAAGTTGATTAAATTTTGATTGATGCACGATACAAACACGCTGACTCATTTTGTAATCACGCTGTTCCTATATGATCTTGGGTATATTTTCCCCTGTAAAACGATTTTTGTTTCTTCCAGGATATAATCATATACCTTGTTCGGACACGTCTTCTCATGGCCATAGACAAATTGTAAAACTATTGGCCAATATTAGTTTTTGCCCGTCTACTACTCATAAATATTTTTGTAATAAATTACATTACACCGCAGTACTGTTTTATTTGGAAAAAAGTATTTTGTCATGAATCTTAGAGAACTTAAATATCTAAAATGTTATTATTTTAATCAAGTGGTGATTTCCGACACGCAGACATAGATATATTATTTTGATAATGCGACAACGAAATCAAAAGAATTCCATAATACATGCAACTATAACGCAAGATGTGCTTAATTTGATATCCTTATTATTTTGTTCTGGATAAAGCATGACTAAAACAGCGACAAACGAAATACATAATAAAACAAATACGATAATCCCTTTCACATTATAGATTTGTGTTTTCTAATTCAATGCTTTGTCTGATAGATTACGGGAAACCCTTACTTCTGTTAAATAAATCCCATTGTAAAGAAAATTTATGAAATAATGTACTTTTTGTGGCTCGAAACACTAGCAGATGGATTAACTGTAGACAATGGTTTGCTCTGAAATTAAAACGGAAGCTTATCTCGCGACGCATCGCGGTCTCATCTTGATCTACGTTGTGTAATATTAGCCTTATTTCAACCTTGCAGGGAGCTTAGTAGATTAAAAGACTAGCCGATATGAAATGACTTGTCATTCCTTCGTCACGATGATCTAAAGGGGTCAGAATTGCGCATTGCAATTGTCTTTCTGAAGTTCACCGTCCTCAGAAAGCCCTCTTTTGTTTTCATCACTTTTATGTGATGTGATATGGTAATACTGTTGAGACACTTTCCCCTGATACATAATTCTTTGCTGTTTTGTAACTTCTCACCCATTTAATTTTTTTGTATGGGATTTCCTAATTGTATCCTCTGGAAAAGGCACTATGTAAATCCAACTATTATTATTATTAATATTAATTCTAGCGGTATTGGCGAAACCAATATTTTTGTTTGATCGAAGTGAGCGATCGCGAAGTCCTCAATCGTTCTCCCATCTCTTACACATCGTCAAAACACATCTAAGTTATGTCATGATGTTTATCCAAAGATATAAATATAGATCTAATTGCTGTTCATGCATAGCTGGGATCTTGAGTTCTCGCAATGGAATTCCTGGAGATGAGAGTGTTCTCAGTGACGTCACAATTTGTTGAAAGCTCTGTGATGTCGTCTGCTATTTTTGTCTGTGGTGGATCGAGGTCTTAAGGTCTATACCAGTACTGGTACTGGTAGGTGAATTGTTATGACCATCTGAAAATTATGCATGTACAGCAGTCTAGATAATATATTACGGTGCAAAAGTTATTCTCAAAGTCGTTGAAAAGAAATTAATCATAGAGTTAACATTCTTAAATGTACTTTAAATACTGATCAATAATTCCCCATAGCGTAAAGTGAAAAGACCTGAATAAAAAGAGCTTGATTTGGGGCTATGTGAAAAATGTAAATTTATTCTTATTTGTAATTTTCCCCTGGGAGCGCACAGCCCCCCTCCCTTTAGGTGATTTGCTTGTTTACACTGTTAACCCATCATAGGGTGCTGTGAATTATTGCAAAGCTACCCTCTCTCAAAAGTCAAATCCATATCTGTGCTCTATACATTCAGATTTCATACTTTTCGAGAGTGCCTCTTAAATCAAGGGTTGCATTCGAGCTAAAAATACGAGATTGGTGAAGCATATACTTGTCTGACTGTTCTGGTAATCGAGCCTCTTTATCATCTCTCTCTCTCTCTCTCTGTATCGCTGATGCGAGCCGCCCCGCGTCTGGAGTTTCAAAAGAGGCATCTTCTTAATAACATGTGTGTCATCGGCTAGGTATATCTGAGATGGTTCGACGGAGAGGGGATGTCAGATTCAGTCTGGCGCTCATTTCTCGAGCTGTCCACTTGAACCTTTCTCAAATCCTTAGACGGTTCGGAAGGGACAAGGGGCATATATTATATTAGCTCAAGATGGAGTATCCCTGAGCCAAGAGGCATTAGATAGCTATCATCCCATATGGTTTTGATCAGTATGCTATCTTCATAGTCCGAAGGCTTCCAAGATCAGCACGAACGCAAATATTCCCAAAGAATCGCCATTTAGCAAAGTACAACTGTCCGGTAAGGTGTCAATTATTGAGAGAATCATTTAAAGGGAAGTAGTTTTTTGCTTTCCTTGTAGACCTTCTTCCAAGAGTCTCTTACACCTCGCTGCTGACTTAAAACGCTTTTATGTTGAACATGTTGGCTCGGCAGAGGTAATGAGGTCCCTTTTCCCCTTTCTCAGTGCATACAAAGCTTCACATCTACCTTGGATCGTACTGCGCACGCCCCATTCAATTCAGTTTATTTGGCATCATAGACAAATCACAAATCATAAGTACAGAATACATGATAGGCCAGGACCTCTATAAGAAGCAACTTGTGCTTGTAAATGAGGCCCTATCAAGGTAAATACAATATTAAATTAAATTGCAAAAGAAATAAAACTTACAAGGTATATATATATATATATATATTTAATCCATCTTATTTTTTTATAGTGTATATTTTCCCCCTTTGTTTCACCGCCCTTTATTATGTGCAATATTCTATGTATAGAATTTTTAATTATGTACTGGGAGTAGCATGTGTGGGGGCACATGCCTCTTGGCAACAGTGTTGAACTTCACTTTTGTGCACCCTGACCCACTTGCTGCTCCCATATATTTGCATGTGTTTGTTCATTCTTATTAGTACTTGTCTCTTACCATGCTGTATTGTATTTGTGCCTTTTTTTATGAATGGTCGAATAAATAATAATAATAATAATAATAATAATAATATGTATATTTAGAAGAAGAAAAAAAAAGGGGAAAAAGACCATTTACTACAGTAGGTATCACCCACGTCTATAAGCGTCTAGCGCGATAGCTCAGTTGGTAGAGCAGTGGTCTCCTAATCCGGTGACCTGGGTTCGAAACCAAGTCGATGCGCTAGTGCCCTTTGGTAAGGCATTAATCCTCACTACCAGGTCCCTCGGAGAGGACCTAAAGCCGTCGTCCGTCTGGTTGCTTACTTACAAGCATTAATGCTTTCTTAGCAGTCAGGTAAAATAACCATCACAACCATCACAATCACAATCATACTAAGACTATCTAAGTCCCTGAATTCAACCCGAGATTAAACGTTATAACCAATCTTATCCCTATAAACCCTCAAATCCAATCGTCATCCTACATATCTTTGACGAAATAAAAGCCAGTGGGGAAAGTGTCGTTGTAGCAAATGTTGAATGATTCTACCAGGATATTCGAAAAAGGTCGCAAAAACTTTCGAGAAATCAACCCATGGCAATTTCAATAGCCTTGTTCATCACCTACTGAAATGGTAGAAAATTGCAGAGATATATTACGTAATACGAACATGATTAATGTGACATACAATCGTGACTAGAGAGTAATGAAGTTGCCCTTGAGTCACTGTTAGTTGAATTCTTCGAAGGTGTTTGCAATCGTGTTTCAACCATTTTGACTGGGGTTAGGATGACTTAACTCCTCCATCACCCCACTTTCTAGAAACTAGTTCACAGGGGGGTTCATGTCAGAAGGTATCAACTCACTTACGAGACGGGATGAAGATAAGGGTATAATACGAATCAGATTAACGTACATCATCCCTTCGAATATCCTGCTCCAATATGAAAGGATGTTTTAATCCAGCGGTTTAGTGGTAGATTATACAATGTAGGTCAAGATAGGATAGAGAGCGTTATGAAATTCGTGTGCCCCAATTTTATGCCAACTTGATTTCATCTGCAAGAAGTGATGCGCATAAAAAGGGGCCCCTTCTGAATTTAATTTGTGGGGAGAACATCTAGAAACTACTCGAAATAAGAGATCCGAAGAAATGAAAACATGTTTCAGTTATCAGTGACGTCTTATATTTTGCATATGGAACTAAACATCAGGCGAACTTTCTGTACCTTTCAATTAAAATGAAATCATGATCGCAAGATTAGAGACTATCTCTGAAAATTCCAAGTTGACCTATTGATCACGTGACTTGATTACTTAATCGATTGGCCACGCGAGCCGTGATCAATTTCCCTTTTGAAGATTAACGACTGGGTATTTATATGATTCAGCAGAAATTATTTTGATTATGTGATGGTAGATTAATAAGGGCCTAATGAGGGCAAGGTTTCCTAATTCACCTGTTGTAAGTGAGTAGCCATGGGAGCAGAGGATTAGACACGCAATATCTTATAGGGTTCGATGAAGAGATTGGGGGAGTGGGGTGGGGATGGAAGAAGGGAGAGGTAGACGAGATGGTTAGTAGAGAAGAGAGGTACATGTAAATAGGGCTGTAAACTTTCGGGGGGAGGAGGAAGAGGAGAGAGAGTTAGAGACATGAGGTGGAGAGAAAGAGAGAGAGAGAGAGCGAGAGAGAGCGAGAGAGGGGGGGTAAATACACAGAGAGAAGGGAAGTGTTCGAGAGGAGGAAGAGTCTAATTTTATACTGAGATAGATTATAAAGAGAGAGAGGGGTGGAGATAGACAAGAGAGAGAAAGAGAGGAAGAAGAAGAAAAGAGAGGGGAAGAAGAGAAGAGGGGAGAGATGGAGGAAGAGGGAGAGAGATAGAGAGGCACACACACAACAACAACAAAACACACACACACACATACACAGAAAGACAGAGAGGCCCCTTCAAATTGTGCCAAAAATAAAAATTAATGCTGATTGGAAACACACTTTCAAGATTTGCCCAAGGATGTCGTATAATTGATTCGGGTCCACCTTTATCCAATTATAGTGTTTGAATATTAATAAGAAATCTGTGTGCCAAGAGAGAAATTGGGTAATACCTCATGAGCGTCATGCATATGCTGGTCTATCGCTGTGCATTATAAATACCCTGCCGGTAATAAAAACTGCGACATCACTGTGTGTACAAACTAGAAAGATTGAAACATTACAAATATAACTTGTATAGTCCTAAACTTTGCTCATAAAGACACTTCTGTTTAGTTTATTATGACGGGAGGGGTACAAATCGATCCAGTTTAACAAAAAGGGTTCAAAAGATTCTATCGTAAAATTCAACAAAGAAAATTGCAGATTCATGTCCAGTGTCAAGTTCACCTACATATCTATATTATCAATTGACTTAACCCTTCTACCGCCAAGATGCGAGTTTATATGCTCATTGATGTTTGAATGTTGTGAGCATGTAACGACAGGGGTAACGAGGAAGATGTGCGAAAGGGCATTACTCTAGGGAGTTCCTGACAATCTCCGAAGATAATTTTCTGCCAGAAAGGTGGCGTGTTGACTAAAGATTTGTGCAAACCTCTCTCGGGATTGTCATGGCTCCTCTGGGAATTACTGGCCTAATATTCAAATATTCAATATTTGTGAGCAAACACCTCATCCAAAGTCATATTCAGTACAAGGCGATCGAGCACGACATAGCGATGTATTTTAGCGCGTTAAAAATTGATTGATATCGATAGCAGATTGGTCGTCTGCGAATGATAACGCGTTTTGATACTGCCAATTTGAAAATTAATTAATCAGTAATTTACACAATAATTTATACATTGTCAAAATAACTAGGACTGAAGAAATTCTTGCATAGTTTCCAATGAGAACTTTGCCTACAATTATCACCTATATATGAGATAACCTACCGTGAGTCACAAATTACATATTTGAACAGTTTATGTCTTTATCAATCACTTCCATCTGTGAGATATCTTTGGCACCACCACGTTTGTCGATTCGTACCTAGCTATAGCTGTCACGCACGATCAGTGTCGATTGGTTTTAATGGTTTAGCACACCGTGGTATTGATTCGTGAATAGAAGAATTGATTGTCTCTTATCCCCTCTACTTTGCCATGATTTGATTACAAATGTCACGAAGTACTGAACCTTTAGCAGCATTGTGATGGTACATAGTTCAATCGTATAATTATTACGTAATGCGGGCTTATTCGGAAGCGGTTATGAGGAAATAATTAATAGACTTTGAATGATAGGTGTTTGCAACGTGGACGCGATTTGAGTGAAAGTAATCTAAGGTTGAAATAAGTTCATGTAGAGTGTAAAGCAATGGTAGCAACTGGACTACTTTGTATTAAACAATGTTCATTGTTAATCTATTTTCTTGAAAAACCTCTCTTTTAACATATTTATTTTATTCGTGCCAAACACTTAATTCCAGGATTATAGCCTGTTTTGAACAGTTCTTTTCTATCAACAATTGCTACCTCTATTAAATGTTAACATCTCTCTCCAACTGAAAGCCCCAAATTCGTTCCGCGCTGCACACATGAATTGTATCATAGTTATTGAAATAAAATGATCTTCTTTTGTCTAACTTTGTATTTGTATTTTTATTTCTTTTGATCCAGGTTCGAGCAGAGGTGGAGAGGTGTTCCTGTCCAATGCAGTTTCCTATGATCAGAATTGCGGAAGGAAAATACAGGATCGGGGACTCCAATACACTCATCTTTGTTAGAGTGAGTATCCATTTTATTGTTGTATTCGATGGGGTATCCACAGGATGGCATGGCCCCTCCAATCGAGTGGCGAAAATTGAACAAAAAGAGAAATATTAGAAGGAGAAATTGGAAGAAGGGAAAGGAGAATACTTGAAAGGGGGTGATAATGACCTCCTCGGCCTTCATCCATTGTTAATTTACCTTTCATCTATCAAGTATTCATGCCCGATGCCCCTTCCCCGTGATGCCTAGTGTCCATTTTCAGTCTTTCTTCTTCATTTTTTACATCTTTGTATCTCCTCTTTTTCTCAGCTTTTTTTTGTTGATCAGCCTTTCCCCCTCTCAGCATAATTTATCCTCTTTCCATCTCCTCGCGATCTTTATTTCATTTATTCTTTTCATCTGCAGCCTGTTTAGGTATCCATCTTCTTGCTCGAAGTAGTGCTTCTATTATCATTCCATTTCCTGAAGCGAACAGCGAAAGCGATACGTTGTCTTGTATAATCAATTTATCCCGTCACATTTGTTATTCACCCACCGATATAGTTGAATATATGGGACTACATGTTTAGCATACCTGTCTGGGTACTTCTGTCCATAAACATTCTGCGTATGAAACGCCCTCTACTTGATCAATGTTGTGTTCCTCCATAACAATCAGTATAACAATTGTTGTAATCTTGGGTCGTTGTGAATTGAACATGATAGTTTCTCTTCAAATTATAGTTAAATTGGAGCGCTTTCGTATAATGTTCAATCGGTATTAGGAGAGTTAAGACAAGGCACTCTGATTTGTATTTTCTGCCTGAATTTATATCACTCAAGTACGGGTACACCCTAATAATCAAACCTGTCCAATACAGACAAGGGTCAATCCATCATGTCACGGCTATTACTAATACCAGTAAAAAGAAACGGCTGTGGTGGTTGTAAGTCGAGTAACTCACAATGGTTTAATGACCATCAAAACGGGTCGATTTTATCCTTCCATTATTTCGTACAATGATCAGATAACAATTTAACTGCCATTTGCAAGAATTGCTTCAAAGAGTAGTAGGCATAAACATGCAGTGCCAAACAATACATTGAATTATAATTTCTGATGGTATAAGAAGAAACAAGAATGAAACCAGAGATAGTTTCGATTATTTCACCCTCCCTCTCGTATCCCTCGAAATTTGTTGTCCCCAGTGGTCACGTAGATTTGTAAGGGACTATACCTTCCATGTTGACTTTGTTATGTAGGCTATTGTATTGACTTATTATACCTCCGTAGAGATATTGTTCGAAGTAAACTTTCTGACATTCTGAGTTATTTTCGCCTTTTAATACAACCCGTTCTTGATTTTCATTCACTCAAGATATCTCGAACATTCTATAAATCAATGTAAATTGTTTGAATAAATAGTTTGACAAATTTGCTCGATACAAGTCATTAAGTTGGTCTATACCAGATATAACCCTAACGGACATCAGTAAGTAAGCCCGGGCTATTTTTTTGGGAAATAGTATTCTCACCAATAGATCTGCATGTAATCTTTTGAGACTGTTAGTTCTCTCCTTAAAAATGCGTCAATCTCACGATTTGACCGCATTTGACCACGATTAAATCTGTTATTGACTTCAAGCTTCAACCAATGTGCAATTTGTTTGACTCAGAAGTGTTGATAACTCGTGCTTACTCACTTATACCGAGTTCGTAATTCAATTATTTCAATTGATCTCTTAATCCATACCCTATCAAATCTTATTATATCAAACATCATGGGACACTTAGTCCAAGGCACCTCAAATCATTCGTGCAATTTAAGACTTCAGTGTTACCCTATAGGAAATAACGTCTGGAGTGTAAACAAACAGACGGTACTGATGACTATTTAATGACGGACAGGCCGTGTTTTTGCTCTTCTGTGATATTGTTTCGTTCTGACACTTTGTTGAGCTCTGGTTTTAATATCTAGGATTAATTAATGCCTTAAATGGTTAAATACCAATTAGTGTCATTTAAAAGGGATCTCTTTTGTGGTTTTGCACTGGTGAATCAAGCAGATTGAGCTCGTAAATTTATTTCATTATTATCGATAATTTAATTTCCTTCCCTACACCAATAGTCATGTCTGTGAGGTGTTGGCAAAAATTGAACAAAGATGGCGTGATTGCTATCTGCAACCTTGATGGCAATACCGTACTTTAACACCAAACGCTTCTCCTTTTTTCGGGAGTGTGGGTGAGACTTGAGAAGATAGCAATTGCAGTTTCATTAATATATTCGATGTGGTCTTATTCCGTATTGTTGTTTCAAAGCCATCTTTTCTCTCTCCTCTGGCCCTGTCAACTTGGTACTCCAACCTTCCAGACGTAACTCTCATGAATATGCCATGTGTTTTAATTGTTTCCTCTCGTCATTCTGAATTTCCCGTTTTATGTTTAAGAAGTCTGACACATTTATGAGATACCCATAAGAAGACTATAATGTTCATATTTAGACGTGATTTTGACGTAGGTAGGGTACACTGCCAGTGAAACATTTACTCATCTAAGTGAAAGTCATCACGCGAAGGTCATCTTCATCATCTTTTCATCTCGGTCAATTAGTCAGGATTTAAAGCGATGAAGGGTAACATCAAAACCCGGGGACGCCCTTGCGTCTAAGTTTCGGCATTACTGACTCATTTTCGCCTTGGTATTGTCATTCACTATCACTTTTGTTTTGAGAAAGACATATAGAAGGTCTAGTGGAGGTCGAAGCTTGTGGCAATTTCCTGGAGATCCCGCGTCCACGTTTTATATTGAACTCACCCCGCCTGTTGTGTCATGATGGCCTACAGTGATACCACAAGGTTAAACGTGATCCCCGGTCCTTTATAAATCCCGGTTGTGCCCCCGAATCCAATATTTACCGACTCTCGGTCACCAATCTCACCCCTCTGGGTTGAATGACAATCATATCGTGTTCCTTCAAAAGGCTTATATTGAGTTCTGATGATGCTACTAGGTATTCCAAGTAAAAAGTCGGACATGTTCATCGTGCAGGATATTGTGTATGAGCAAAATGAAAAGAAAACCATTAAATTTCCAGAAATCACTTTCATTTCAATCATGTTTTGTACTGTTGGGAATTTTCTCCCATATTTTTCCTCACTTATTAGCACCCACCTAAATCCCCGGGTTTTTTTTTTTTTTTTTGGGGTGGGGCTGTGATATAGTTAGTTAATGTTTTATTGCATGTAGGAAATTTTGTTTTCGTTCTTTTGCAAAATTCAATGTTACCTTAGAAATAATTGTATATATGAATGTGAAGATAGGGGGTGTCAAGTCATGTGATGTGGAACCTATCCTTTCTAGGATCTATACTCATTTCCTATCTCAACTCCACGTCTAGGTCAACTAGCTCACCTCTGTGCATTGAGTGGCCCTTAGAGGTGGGTGATATGCTAGTTAGTCCCTTAAAATGTAACATGGAGGGGTTAGGTAAGAGTCATGCCGTTCAGTCTACTCATCGTCTCCAGGGTTTTTACCAATTGTTTTATCTCGACTCCAACTCTCGGTCTACAGGCTCACATGGACGCATATAGAGGCTCTAAGAGGTACATGTATATGACAGTCATGTTGCTCTTTGTAAAGTGTAACATCAGTGTGGAGGGGTGGGTAGAGTTTGTTGGAGGGGTGGGTAGAGTCATGCCCTTAGAAGAACCCATCCTCTCTTGGGTTTTTACTAATTTCTTATCTCAACTGAGCAAAGTGACGCATTTAACCTAATGAACTCAATCAAGCTATCTATTACTCATTACGTCCGAGACATAGGGTCATCCGATTAGGACGATGTCTTCCAATCGACCTTGTCCATTACCCCCTCTTAACTTCAGCATTTATTCCCTCTGTGACTGTAAGCCTCTAAAGACTGGTATGACTAGCCCTTTTATCGACCAGATTTCATCTGCTGTATACTGCTTCTCCTTAGGAGTTCGGTCTCTCTTTGACTGCAAGTCTGTAAAGAAAGATATGACTAAAATGTGTCCTTTTTAAAAACCAGATTTCTTCTGCTGCATAGAGCTTCTTCCTAAAAGTTCGGTCTCTCTTTTAAATAATGATAATGACCAAAATGTGTCCATTTATCGACCAGTTTTCCCTGGGTTTTAGATCCTTGCCTTTCTTTACTTAAGTCCCTCTTGCTACAAGACATGAAGACCCTTTTCTCCTTTGTCTGTGTATGCTTGCTTCTCTTTAAGAGTTATTCCCCTTATAGCTGTAAGGCCATGAAGAAAGATTTGACAAACTTTCTCTTTTTCAAGTTTCTTTCCTCTGCTGTAGATCTGTATCTCTCATGAGAAGTTCAGTTCCTTTAAAACTATTGGGGACTAATTCTATAAGGTTTGACATCAAATCGTTTTATTACCCTTCCTACAGTTCAGTCCCGCTGTAACTGCAAGTCTCTGAATACTGATTTTTTTTTAGTTTTCCTTCATTTTACCTTGTGCTGAAGAGACTTGTAACCATGTTTACAGTCCCTAAGAATGACTCAACCAGTCGTGAATTAACCTTCATTATGTTCAAAAGACGTTCAGTCCCTCTTTGACTGTAAGTTTCTAAACAATGACTTGACTAACCTTGTTTTCTCGCCCTTCTTCTTCCTCTTGCTGTAGATCCTTCGCAAGCACGTCATGGTTCGGGTCGGAGGAGGCTGGGACACCCTGACTCACTACCTGGACAAACATGATCCTTGCAGATGTACAGGTTAGTAGCCTAACGAGACATTAAGCTCAAGGGTTCAAAGCTAGGTTGATGCCCTAACAAAAAATATATTTGAGTAATCCCATAGGCCTAGCTTAATTTACGACTCTCTTACCAAAGAAATTACGTCACCTTACAGATTTTGTCAGAAGAACTTTAATTGAGAAAGAACTGAATAACGAAATTGAACATTGAACCCCGAAAAAACACAATATATATAGGCTATATTATGTATCAACAACCTCTACCAGTATAATTTCTTGAATGTTAAGTTTTCCCGTGTACACAAATAAAGTTGTACACAGTAATAAAGATAAGAGAGATTTTTTACTACTATTAATGCCTCAGGATAGTCATTCCGATGTGGTCAGTCAGGTGATGTAGCATTATGTTTTGACAAGTCAAATATATATTATTATGTTTTTGTCCGGATACCGCTCAGTCATTCTTTACAAAATCCCTTTTGTTTTTACAACTCCAGCGCACAAAAAGAATCAACGACGGAGTACAGCCGGAGCAGATTTCGGACCAAGAAGCCCCAAGAGAAAGTGAGTTGATCAAGTTTATTCTGACGTTATGTTTTTCATAAACAAAATTGGTAAATGCTGCAAGAAGAATCTATTTTCCACATCATAGATATATCTTATTAGTCATGTCTTCAGTTTATATTGGACTATTCAATCATGTAAATCGTTGCGTAGTCAATTGTGTAAATTTTAATTGAATTAAACGTTTGAATGCATAATATGACCCGTTTTTATTTCCCATTTCAGGAGTTCTGTGAAGCCATCCGATGTCTACCACGCCCTCAACGGCCAGAGTTCAGATGGTACTACCTCTCCTACCGAGAGTGGAACCACCCGATCCAACTCACCAACCAACTCTCCAAACCATCGGGTAAAACCCGATGTTCGACCTCGAAGCGCAGTCATGTCACCTCCCCGACGACAAAGCAACGGAGATACATACCGTCCAAATAGCCTGAATCTCAGCGTCAGAAACAGTCCACGTCCGTTGCGCAGAGGAAACAGTTTTGATTCCTCACCAAGGTTTGTGACATCTCCAGACTCTAGCGACACTTACAGTAACTCTGACCTTGGTGGTAATGTCACCCCGACAAAGGACTCTACTTTGAAACGAAACCATAGTCGTTCCAACGCACGTAAGATGACACCTGATTCTGATAGTACTGCTTGCAGCGAACCAGTGCCTATGAGCGTCGGGAGTCCCGTCCGAAGAAGGAACTCAACGAAGCAAACATCATCGAATAGTAACAGGACATCTCAGACAGCGACAGAAGAGTTCATGAGGCGCAAACGTCAGCAAGCTAGAGCACAATCTGTGCAGGGAGCAGACTGTAAGCTTGAGCGTGAATCGTGTATCCAGAGTGCACCGACCAGCCCCACCAGGAGACGTGGCAACCCTTTGAGCAGTAGCATGAGATCAGCAAGCAGGCCACGCGACTTGGTCAGGCGGGCTGCTGTAGGTGCAGCCGACGAACGGCGAATGGAAAGCGGTGGTGGCCGGGAGTCTCGCGGAAAGACTGTAAAGACTACGGGTGATTCTAAACTACCAGTAAGAGAATATAGCATGAGTCCGAGTTTAAGTCGAAGAAGTTCAACTCCTGGTGGCCTCACGCGGAAGTCACGCCCTCAGTCAGCTAAGACGAGTAGGGAATTGGACAAAACGCGTCTATACAGTTCAGAGGAACCTGTTATGATGATCAAGCGTGGTGATGATGGAAGACATCGAATGGACAGCACCAGCAGCTGCGAATCTAATGGCAGTAGTGTAAAATCTGGCTCAAGAAGCCTAAGTGGTATACCCAGTAAAAGACTCTCTGAATCCAACACAAACAAGAGTAGATATAGAAGTATATCCGTAGACAGATCTAACAGTAACTCTGATCAATTTGGTGCTGCTAGCGAACGCAGGAGGAGCTTGTTTGAGCGAACACACAGTGATCGTACACGCAGCGATCGTACACACAGCGATCGTAGGAAATCTCTCGATCGGTCAAACAGTGGTTGCAAGAAACCTTCGGTAGAACGCCCGTCTCTGCAAGTGCACAGAGTACGTTCGGAAAATGTCCAACCAAGATCTAGGTCACTGTCCCGCGATTGGCTGACCAATAGTCTGCGACACCCCAAGACAAGCAGCAACAGGTCGCAACATCCTCTATCGAGGAGCTCATCTGCACGGGGTAGTCCTGTCCGCCGACGACGATCAGACATTCCACTCACACCCAACCATCTACAACCTGACTTATGGGACAATGGAGCAACTGCAGGTGTACCACCAACATCAACTCGGTCTCGACTCAGACCACCCACAGCCATTCCCTCACACCTGAAACCTGACCATTCTTCCATGACTTCAGTCAGGTCAGACACCCGTCGTGACAGTCGCCCAACAAGAATCCCTTTACCCTCTGGTCACAAGCGCCTCCTGGAAGCCCAAACCAGATCCCGATCCAACTCACTCCCGACCATCCTTGCGGATCTCCTGGAGGCTTACCAGACTGTTCAGAACAGCACCCGACAACTTCAGGACATGGATCCCTTTGACCTGTCACCGTGTCGAAGCAGTGAAGGTGATTCCATCTCACCGACATCCTCAGTCCGCACCGCACCAGACCTCAACCATGACTCAGGCTACGAAGACAATGCTATTCTCAAGTTCTCACCAAATCTCAACAATCATCACCCCGTACTTCCCTCTATTGATTCCACTAAGAATTGATTAGATTGACCAAGAACATTCAACAACTGCTAGTTAAGCCTTCCTATCCGTTACTATTATTTCTCACAAGGTGCTGATGTGGGTCCTCACACCAGCGTATGCATCTGTTTCACTAAGCACCAAAGACTGTGTAAAGTTATTAATTGTTGCAATTGTAGAAGCGCATCTGTGAAGTTTCTCGTGGCGTAGCTTTAAGATAAAGAGTATTGTATAGATAAAAGACTATTATTTATTTTGATCCAACGTGTAATAACGTATACGTGTTGTGTGATGTATGTACTGTCATGTTATGAATATATGTAAACGAGCTTTCCTAGATGTGATAAAGTCAAGCATAAGAAGTGAGTCTATGTATTGTACACGTAGGTAGAACAGGTAGAGACGTAATGTCTAGTTTGAACAGAGCAAGTTTAATAAGAAAGAAAGATCCCGCCATTATTCCCTCGTTTGTGCCTTGATTCTAAATCTTGAGGCATGACGTAATGAATTGATAATGTCCCGGATGATAAGAAAGAAGACTAGAATCGTAGGTTAAAAGTCAAAGGTTTGAAAAGAAAAGTTCGAGAATATGGAGAGGAAAAGGATTTTCCAAGTAGTTGTATTGTAATTTTACCGCTATAGGCTGGTTAGGAAAATGCCCGATCATGTAGATACGTATGACCCGAAGAAATGTTTTAAGAATAGGGTCAGTCCAGAATGAATGATTTATTGACTAAATTGTGGATAAAGGAAAAGATGAAGGTCAGCATTTATGTTAACGAGATTTTCCTCATCATTGTGTAGAAACATTATAACGACTCGAAAAAAGGGAAAGAATAATAGCCAACAATTGTTAACGATATTAACAATTTATTTATTTTTTGAATATGAAAACAAGTTCATATTGAGACCTAATTTTCTAAATGAAAAAAGAAGTACGTTAAATAATTATGATGAAAACTTTAAAGTGTTTTAAAGTACATAATTATGAGAACGCAGTGAATTGTATGTGTATTGCATTGCACCTGGTATGCAAATAGTGGTGGAGAAACAGTGAATTTATAGTAGTCCAAAATATGGTATATGTCTATTTAATCAAAAAGGCCTAAATGATGCTGCGCTGAATTCTTGTCATTAAATCTATACATTAGATCATAACTGCTCCTAACTTTTATAAAAACCTTAGCTTATGATAGAAGCATAGATCTATATTTCATCATTCAGAATGCGCACTGTCTTGGAGCTATTGACTGCATGACATTCCACACGCGGTGTTATTGTCCCTTCTGTCCTATAGGTTAAAGCGTATATTATATCTAAATATCATGTTTTAAAGACTATGCAAATGAGTATATAAAAAAAGATGGAGAAAGTGCCTGCTAATTGCGTTTTAGTTGGCTTTGAATTTTTCTTTCTTTTTGGAGCTGAGTTTTGTAACAATCATTTTGACTTCCCTGTATACTTCCGTACGTTTTGATTCTTTATATATTTTGGCTGAAACGTAGTAATGATACGTCATCTGATCGTGTTGTTATAATTTTAAATGCGTTACATGCATTTTCTTTGGAAATACTGGAGATGTTGAATTATGGTTTGAAACTAAAGATTTTCTTGTTTTTATCCGTTTTGAGGCAATAGAACGTATAATTGGCGATGTAAGAAATGAGTTGTTATATTGATTTGTATAAATGTATATACAATATTGAAATAAAGATTTATGAAGATGTGTTTATGAGGAAAGCAAAACTTGTTAATGGCGAATTGGAAGAGAATAACAGAACGATTGTTTTTATGTTGATTGTGTTTGTCGTCGTACTGTATATGTAGATATTTTATGGTATATATTGGTCTTGTAGATTTGTCATTACTTTCTATATTGCTTTTGCTGTTTCTTTCCATTTTATTATTTTGCAGTTGTGTAGATTATTTTTCATTATGTTTTGACTTTTTCTTGTTTGTTTTTTTCTCCAAAGTTTGTGTATATCTTTCACTGTACTATGCAGTCAGCGTCAGTTATTATATTCTTCAAATATAGTCCCTGTTTAAAGAAATAAGTGAACGTTTGTAAGACCCTCAATCAAGTTCAAACATTTAACAGAAGTTCCACAATATTCTATACGGTAAATACGCATCATTGTAGTTATATATAGCCTTTAAATATCTATGAATATGTAAACAAAATTGGCATCAATTTCCTATTTTTAAATCTACCGGATTAACAATTTCTGTAATTATTTTGTTCCTTTGTTCCTGCTCCTTCCCTGATTGCTAGTTGAAAGCAAACAGATATTTGAAAAAGAATGAATTTTTGGTTTAATTTCCCGTATTTTTCTGAAGAAATATAATATAGATCGAATAGGTTCATATTCCACTTTGGGTTTTTCCACATAATTGCGTTTAATTTTAATAGTCTTTAAGATTATTTCATCCAGTCATGATTCATATTATTTCAAATTTCTTGCTATTTTATTCAATGTCATTTTTTCTACTAAAAAGAATTATAATGTATTTGTTTGTACTGTCCTTAACTATACGTTAAAAAGAAGTATAACTTCAACTTTTGTTCTACTCTATATTTCTGTTTGTTTTTTGTCATGTACGTTACGAAGCATCGTCTGAAATAAATATGCTGGCCTAAAGATGAATCATGATTTGTTGAGTAGTTTATTTTGTCTAGTGTATAGTGTACGATGTAACTAAGACGCCCACCGTAAACATGGTGAACTAAACGACCGACTTGGGTTCGATCTCGGAAGACCTTGCAATACCACCAGATGTGGAAATTTAGGCAAATCATTCCTATCAGATCTTGAATGATAATATGTATACTAAACATGGAAATTTTGGTGCATTTTAAGCTTTGTGGTGGGAGAAAAAGGTCAAATCGGCTTCAAATCGAACCCTATCGCACTGCGATTTGGAGCCGATTGGGCCTTAAAGACTAAAAGGCCCACAATGCGCCATTATCTCGAGTTTTACCATTCATATGACTATATATATAAATATCTCGTCCTTCATGAATATTTTATATACATGTATTTGAACTTCCACATAAAATGATGCTGCAGTTTCTTACAAAATCATATTGTAGTATATAGGATCGTACAGAGTGCTATGAGCTCTTTCGGGACAATTTTCATATAGTGCGCTAGGTCCGAGTATTGAATTGCATATTAAAGTGATTTCGATCGTGTTTCAACTAAATACAAACAATGTTTCTACCACTCACAACTGAAATTACTACTTCCAATATCATTATAAAGGAACAGACACGACATTTTCATGTATTTATATTATTATTTTTATTATTGTCTTGAAACTAATATAAAACATTTAAACAAATGATTTCAGTTTCTCATCATTCATTTCTTTAACTTTACATTTCGATTTGATTTCAGCAGAGGCGTACTATTTTACATTTAAACATGAAATAACACAGAGTCATTACATAATGCTGCGTGCAGCAATACAATCAATGAAACAAAGAAATCATGATTTACTGAGATGAAATATGAACATGTTTATAAATAGAATCATATCAGATATTCTGTGTGCGTTTGACAAAAAAATAGAACAACAAAACGTTAAAATATTATAGAGTATATATTATTTTAAAAAGAAAGAAAGAACATCTTCCATCACGGCGCGAAAAGATGATGACTTTAATTCTGAAATGCATCATTGCCTTTTCCATGCATCTCAAACATCGAAAGTTAATACAGGGTGTCAAAATGAACAGATTATACAAATATAAATTATTAAAGGTCATGGTTTTTGATAGACCAACTCACATCCTTCTATATATTATATTATTTTCAATAGCTATTCCAAAAGTAATTTTCGAACAATTCTGAACTGCCCATCTGCTCTACACATAATATTCGTCACACCTCGTCCATGGCTTTATAGCAATTGGAGTTACCTGAGCTTCCAGTTCCCCGTGAATAGTATTATTTCTATCGTCGATGTTTCACCAAATGACAAATATTTTTCCCTTCAAATATGACTCTGTTCTGTAGGTTATTTCATCCCTCTGAATTTTCAGCATTCTCTTATGGTCTCAGTAAAGACTATTATGTTGTCCTGCTCTAAAGCTCTCATTTGGGTGAGGCGTGGTGGCTCAGTGGTAGAGCAGTGTCTCGTAACAAGGATGACCCAGGTTCGAAACCAAGTCGATGCGCTCGTGCCCTTTGGTAAGGCATTAATCCTCAATATCAAGTCCATATGAGAGGACTTAAAGCCGTCGGTCCCCTGGTTGCTTACTTGCAAGCATACATGTGCTTTTCAGCAGTCGGGTAAAAAACTAACCAACCATATCCGACACCCAATGAGTCTAAAGGCGTTCCTATATTACCAATTACATTTCAGCCATGTTATACCAAATGTGGTGAGCTCATCACTCTGACCAGGTATAATTACCACAACTGAACAAAAAAGGACTAACCATTATACTTTTATTAACCACTTTATTCGCTTACTTCATTCGTTTTCCACACTCAACGTTCTTCCTCTTCTAACTATACACCTTGATCTTGATATATTTCTTCGGTGTTAACACCAGTCTCATTTATACTCTTTTCTAGTTAAATAAATAAATCTATCCTTCTACGTCCAAGAAATTGTATTCAGCCGTTATCTGATTCTTGTTCTGAAGTACCCACCATATATGGCTAATTATGAATTAGAAATACAACACAGGATTAATCAATCTTCATTCAAATTTTAAATATATTTGTTAAAGGATGAGTAACTAATCAACCTGGTTTAAACATATCGTTACTATAGATTAAACGGACTAAAACTGTGTATACCTATTCTTTCAATACGAAATAGCCGTAGAGATATAGAATGGGTCAAATAATATTCCAAAGTTGGTTCTGCATAGTGGGTAGAAAACAGAGGTCAGCAGCGAATCTCTGAAACAATTACAAAAGCAATATATCCAGATCAGAGAATATACTCTAGATGCAATATGATCTATCTACATGTATAGTCATTACAAAAGTCGTTTATATACATATTCATATAACTATATATTCCTGATACTACACATGATTACACTTATAAGAATTGACTATGACTATCATACTTCTACTGTGCTCGAGCGTCTGTCGTCGTATTGTAAAGTATCGCCTCCCCGTGAATTTCTTTGTGTTACCGCCATCTCGCGTTGCATCTTCTCCAGCATAACTTGCATCTGTCTGAGCTCGGCTTCCTTTTGCTCCAGCATTCGGTCTTTTTCGGCGACTTCGTCGAAGACTCCCGAGTCCCGTTTAAGTTTGCTGATAATAGCAACAGATAATATTTAGAATTAGGAATAGCTAATAAATACTTGCGAAGAAGGATCTATACATGTACCATTTGAAAATCATTGCACTCCTTATAGAGATTAACGGGTCAATTTCGCAAGGGGGTAACGTCTGCTGCCCGAAAATTATAATAAAGGAATCCAGCAATATTTGGGCACTTTTTGAGAGTAAAACAAAATGAGTTCCTTTGTCATAAGAATACACTAATCAAGATAGAAAATTGACAGACAGAATGCTCTGCTAACCGAATGCGAGGTGTTTGGAGACAAAAAATCGAACTGCCATCAGGGTATGACAATGCCCGTCTAATCCGTGAAAAGGCCAAAATCCAAAATCAGTTTGATGTTTAATTCATCATGATAATGATTGCACATTTTAAAAGACTTTGAAATAGAATATAATACTGACGCGGCCTTTAGAATATATTATAAGGCGTCCTTTTTTTAATACTAGCAATAAGATCTATTGGTAACATAATTATATAAAGAGAAGCATGGAAAAGACGATGAGATACCTATAGAAAAACAAAGTTAACCCAATTGGAATACAGAGACAGATGGAGACATGATAACAGACTCACAACGAAAGGGTTAAATAAGCAGCCAGATATAAAGAGAAATAGATAAAGAAGGGGTAGGAGGGAGGGAGGGAGGGAGAAAGGGAGAGAAGAGAGAGAGAGAGAGAGAGAGAGAGGGAGAGAGAGAGAGAGGGGGAGGGAGAGGGGGAGGGGGAGAGGGGAGAGGAGGGAGGCGCTGGGAAAGAAAGGGAGAACAAAAACAAAGAAGAAGAAAGGAAATGTACTGGAAAATTTCGTTTATAGAGGATACCTTTGTGTAATCACCGTTTGAAGAAACTAAACGGGAAGAAGATTATCCTACAGTTATATTGCAGAGTATTATGTTATTATAATGTGAGATACAGTCTTCCAGTCTTATAGAAATGGAAGTTAAGATGACTATGAGAGTGACAAACAGATACAACGATATACGTTATAAAACGATAAGCACTAATGGGTGAAATACTGAAAGACAAGTAAATGCTCACTAGGCTAATTTGAATATTCAATTTGTTTTCGTTACTAATATTCTTCCAACTTCTTTCGTATCTCACCCTTCCTCCACCTACTTCCAATACTACCACTCTTCTTTAACATTCTTTTCATCACTATCAACCAATTAGTCTCTGCAAGAACCTCGATTAGATACAATTATTACATAGACATGTATACAAATCGACAAAGACAGAAGGTTTTGTTAGGTTTTACAAGAAAACGTTATGAAGTAAGTCACAAAATGAATATTACTCTATAATTCTATGATTGGTTAAGTGTGTCTATATGATAAAACATAGAGTATACAATTTGGATACCTTTCATTCTTGCTGTAGTGAAAACAAAGAAAATGAAATAAAACATGATGGCTCAATATATTGAAAATTAGAGAATTGTTTCATTTATACACTTCTGAGGATAAGAAAAATACGATTATTTACACGAGAACAGAAATGTATTTTTAGTGTAATTTCTAAGGTATTTTAAAAGAGGATCTGGGCCTGAGTATAACATCTTTCGTGAGTTTGTATGGAACATTAATTGCCTAAGACAGTTAACACTGCCATATCTACAGGGCATGTGTTAATACTTTGTCAGAACATTTTTGTCATTCTTTGTTGATCTGACATTCAAGATGTAATGAAAACTGATTGTCCCCTACCACTTAAGGAATAAGATATCGACCCAAATTATACTCTTTAGGTCGTTGGGAACTTTGGAGGCATGCACGGACCATCCATGCCACCTTTTGAAATACTAAATGGAATTTCGTACGCAAAGAAAAAAAAATGTGGTCCTTTCCATTTCAGATTAAAAAGACGCGTGATAATGTCAAATCGTGTCAATCATAATTATCCTAACATCCTACCAATTTTTAATTCCAAATTTTTCTTATCCTACTAAGATGTTAGTTCTCATAATAGTTTACTATCATTTAACGGTACTTTCAAGATTTAAATGTAAATCTTTAAAGGCATCGTTTAACAAAATCTGAGATGCATGGTGTAATATTGAAGCCCTAAACAAAATTGCGCTTCAAAATGATCATGAAGTGCCTCAAAAAAGTAAAAATCTTTGAGTGACCGGTTTTACAATACTCATTTTCCCCAATAGACTGTAGTGTTATAAAAACCGTTAGGAAAACGAAAAATGAAATTTCGATTTCCAATCATAAATATCTTGATAATCAGACAGGCGATCGGCTTGTAAAAGTCATGGGATTCCTGACAGACCTACAGGTTTATAATTATAATTGCAACATGAGCTAAATCCAGGATTTTGTTTCAGAATCTGAGGCAATGTTACCGAGACACTTTAATAAATGTTCTATCATATCCTGATACCCTAACCCTTTTTCCCGATGGGGTTCAGTTCCACCTCCTCTTAATCTGCCAAGATGGTAGTTCTCATAATATGTTAACTTTTAAAAAGAACTTTTCTGATTCAAATAAAATATTTGGTAACTCATAAAATTCTTGTTAATCTGTACTACTCCCTTATTTTACCCTATATCGATTATTGCTGTACAGCTTGGGGAGGGTGCTCAAAAACAAATCTAACAAAGATTCAAAAGTTACAAAGTAGATATGCAAGGTTGGTTTTACAAGCTGATTGGTATACATCTCAGTGTTATCGTCTAAGTAGTCTTAGTTGACATTCAGCAGAACAAAGAATTAAGTACCAGTATTATGTCCTCACATATAAAGTCTTAACGAAAACAGTTCTATTGTACATGGAATCTTTAATCACCATACGCCACACCACTACTCTACCCGCTATTGTCCTCTATTGATTCCCCAACCAAAAACAGATTACAAAAAAACGGTCGTTTTCTTACATAGCTCCCTCTCTGTACAATAAACTCCCAAAAGATGTTAAGACAAGCTCCTCTCTTTCAATCTTAAAAAGGAAATGTCAAGTAATTATAAATGCGTTATAATCACATGTTGTTATACTATATTACCTGTTTAGTTTATTCCTTACTTTTGTAACTCTCGCAATGTTATTGTTTATAATTATATGTCACTTATATTTTGTACATTGATATTTTTTTGTATTTCATGTTAAACGTTTTTCTTTCATTTATTTTGTTGTTGTTCATGTATTTTGTATGTTGCAGCAGGGCGTCATTATAAAGCAGTTTTGGTTAACTGAATGACCTACCCTGCTTTGAAAGAAGACATGAATAAATAATTAAAATAAATAAATAAATATAGACGTTAAATGTTCTATCATCTCTCGATACCCTTACCTTCTTTCCCGATGGAGATGAGTTCCTCCTCCTCCTCTTATCCTTCCTAGACGGTAGTTCTCATAATGTACATCACGTGTTACATCCTTCAAGTCCTGCATGTGTGTCCTGTAATCAAAGATGCCAATATTATTATGGTGATAATCTATTACCATACATGCTTTCCTTATGCGGAGGCGTCGTATAAGTACATTAAGAGGGTAAAACTTTCAAAAACTTTGTCGACAAGCAAAAAAGAGAGAATAAAACAAAGTCCCTCGTATGTCACACAATTTGCTGATAAGGGTTAAAATATAATCAGTTTACGACTTTACCAACAAATTATTTTGAATTTGCCCCTCCCATAAAACTGAGAGGGTTTTATGATACCCTCTACCACCATCTCTCAGGCTAGCTACGCCCCTGCACTCGTGCTTCCAGTATGCCACACCCTTGACAACAACCATTTCGTTTGGACGAGGAGAAGGAGGGAGGAGGGGTGTTGTTGGCTGTGTAATGTTCATCTTAGTTTATTAGCAAATTAAAACAAATACAAGCGGGAAGTGGTTACGGGGTGACACAATTGTTGTTTGTCATTTCGATTTTGTTCGGGCTTGCAGTCGTAACTCCAATTATAGTACACATGGAACTTCTTTCTTTGCAACAAGGGTGCAATAGATATTGAATTGATTTAATAGGACATACCTGATGAGCATATTTCTGAGCTTGACGAAGTCACAATGCTTTGGGTTCTCAACTGTATTAGAAAGAACAGAATGTATTAACTATATATTTTTCTTCGCAAAAATTGTTTTATATGTTAAGCATTAGATAATTATTATATTTTCTTGAAACGTATTGCATTGATTCTTCACGTGTTCGTCGTGTGTATGAGTTTCTCTGTTTCATTTCGTAGTTTAGTTATATTATATGTTTTAAAGAAGAATTCTAAATTAATATTAAAATTATTTTATGTATCTGTCTATTTGTTAAAATTTTTCAATATTTAGTGTTTGTATTATAATGCATCATTTGTATCCATTTATTAATCCATTAATCAATAAATATGTATGTCTATCTAATAAGATAATATATATATATCTATCTATCTTTATTTCTATATATCTATCTATCTATCTAAGTATCTATCTATCCATCATTCTATCCTCCCATTAGTACATACCTTCCGTTATACCCCATGGATATAATCTGCCCCTCACTCTTCTTCCATTCACTTCGACGACTGTGTTGCTACCGATGACTGCAAATGGAATGCTAGCCTGTCACAAATAAAACAGAAAATAATTTTAATAATTCCTTTGTCATCATCATTTGAATGTTTAATGTTTGAAGAATAACATGTAGTTTTAGGATGATCGTCTTACTGAAATTACGTTACATTCATTTTTGTTTAGATTGTGCAATGCAATACCTCGATAAGCTATCAGATGGGGTTGCAAGCACGCCCTCTCGTTTCGTCAAAGTCAGGATGGCCGAGCGGTCTAAGGCGCTACGTTCAGGTCGTAGTCTACTCTGTAGGCGTGGGTTCGAATCCCACTTCTGACAAATACTTTTTTCTATTTTTACTCTGAACCATACGTCAATTAAATCATTTTCTTCCTTCTTGTACACAAAACCGCATCTTTTTTATTTGACAAAAGCAGATATTTTTTAACTCATCACTTATAAAACAAAATGGTACACCCATCTGGAAATTAGCTTTTGCTGTTAACAGTGGTATACAACAAATGGATAAAATGAATGAACAGTTTGTTTCCTTGTATACATTTTGATCGAATAACGAAATTTCTGTGATCTTTAGATATTCTAATGTCTCTACCATAAGCGATTTAAGAAATAATTGCAATCAATAAAAAGAGTGACTGATTTTTCCTCATCCTATATATTTATCCCAGATTTATCTCTTTTCAAATGCCAAAATCTTCTATGGAGGATTACCTTGAGTTCTTGGTCCTGTTTCTTGAAATCTTCGTCCTCGTCAGATTCACAATCAGGGAATGCATAGATACCTATCTCATGCTCGGATATCTCACGTAATATCTGGCAGGGAGAAAGAAGGAGAGGGAGTGAGAAGAAAGAGTGAAATATGGTAATAATAATAATAATGATATGCATGGTACATGCTTGAAGTAGTCTTGAAAAAAATGAAGAAGAAATATTCACGTTTCTTAATTCCAAACATTGGTTTGAACTATTTCAACCACAGAATTTTCTAGACTTACATAAATGCATTTAAATGATACCACTCTCTTCCTCCTGTCTCACCCCATATCTACCAGTCAGGTTCTCTAATTCTACATTTTTAAATGAATATTAATGATAATAATAATAATATATATATAATAATTGGATTTATATAGCACATTTTCCAGAGGATATACAAGGCGCAGTCCCTTAGTCCTTAGTCAATCAACAAATTAAGCAGAATTGTAGAGGTATGTTTTCAAATGTTTTTGAAGAACACAAGTGAATAGGGGCGAAAATCATTTCGTCGCGTTCAGAGTTACATTCTTAAGTATGGAAACAATATCAGGATGAATCACATTAAATATTAAATGTCTTTTTTAATATTTCAAATCAGTAGTGTTAATATAAGATATTGTTTTTCACTTTTGGAAACCATGGGAGCTTCCAACTCACACACAATTCCAAGCACTTTTGTTCTCTTCCTTCAACACCATCACTATCATACTATCATACTTATCAATATCATTCTTACCCTGTCTTTCATCCGTTTGACTTCAGCCTTCGTGAGGCAGTCTGCTTTTGCGATGATCGGTACGATGTTAACCTTGTCGTGAAGTCGTTTCATGAACTCGATGTCGATTGGTCTTAATCTGAAATGATCCAAGATTCAGAATACAAAAATAACTTAAAGACTTGAAAATGAAATTGAAATTAAAATTGAGTATTCAACGTTCATTCGGAAATTTGTTTTTCACTGGTATAGGCCTAAGTTTACAAATCAATTATAAATAATCATCATAGACAATTACAGTAATGGTTGACAGTTAATGCTAAACAGAGTTACACGAAATCAGTCTTGTACGATTGGGATACCAACAGAACGAGAGAGTAGAAGAGGACCAAAGGTAGGCAGCGGAGGTGAGTAGAGCATAGAAAATCGCTGCTTTAGTGTATACTTATTGAGATATATCTTTCATTTCGTCTGTTTAGTACTTCTGCTTATTCATTATACAAAAAAAGTTATAAGTTATGAAGGAATTTATCGGGATGAAGAGGCATAATATTGCGGAAAATAAAGGTCTAGGGACAAAATAATTTTGTGTCAGAAGTGGGATTCGAACCCACGCCTACAGAGTAGACTACGACCTGAACGTAGCGCCTTAGACCGCTCGGCCATCCTGACTTATACGTTGTATGCTTCTGCGATGGCTTTTGATCATATAATAAAAATACTTTCAATACCTTAAAATATACCATGCTATAGTGTTAGCAGACTTATTGTAAAATACCTCAGGATTATAAAAAAAAAGAAACAAAACAATTTACCAGAAAAATGAAATAAAGTTGGATATTCTTGACATAAGGTGGTCGTTGCGGAGGAAAACAAGGTATTATATATAACATAAACATTATGACAATATTCATGAGAAATTATCAAATGAAATAATTAAGCAATATGTCTAAAAAGATATGTCAGAAGTGGGATTCGAACCCACGCCTACAGAGTAGACTACGACCTGAACGTAGCGCCTTAGACCGCTCGGCCATCCTGACTCACTATATACTATTTCCAATACCATTCAAACTTAATAAATGACGTGACATTTTCTTCATAAAGCAACGGCCACGGCATTCTTACAAGGGTAAATCAGTTGATAATGAAATTAAATCATTGTTTAACATATACCCGTCCTTGATTGTCAAGTCTTAGACTATAATGCCTTGGTCAATAATCATACAAAATAAATGTACATATCATTTTTTTTTCTTATTTCTGTGTCTCCCTATTCCTGTTATATTATGGTAAAGGAATTTTAGTTTTTGTTGGATATAAATAAATACATTATTCAAAATCATTAAAAAAGATATTATGTCATGTTATCATGTATGTTATCATATATATGTTTTCATATTTGGTAAATACAAACCAATCAATCAATCTATCTATATTCATTAACATATTATCAGTGAGATTGTAAACTTGAATCCAGCTCAAAATCATTTGCGATGAAAATTAAATTCATTAAAGATTACCCTTACCCATGGCCATAAGGTGAGATGAAATAGAGACAGCAGTGAACTCGGTCATCGATGAGATTCTTTCTATTTAATCCACTCTCATCTCGGTAATACTGCTCGAACTTGCTCTCAATGTGCGAGATGATTGGACCCCAGCTACGACGACAGAGGAAAGAAAGAAAGAATGAAGAAATGATTGTCATATTAAATATAATCATCATACGGGCGAATCATCAAAACTATTACTAATACTCATGATAATGTCGACTTAAATTGAGAATGTTGATACTGCTTGAATGCGCAGAAAATGTAAAAGTAAAGTAAAAGGCAATGATATATTGGTTCGCAGGTTCAAATACAAAAGTTTCTGAGGAGTTTGTTTACGTTTGTTTAAGTTATCGACAGATTGAATCATGGGACCGCTTTAATATGTCAATTCCTTTATTTTTTCCATTAGAAATAATACACAAATGTATATAATTGCAACATAAATACAAACAGTTCAATATATGCATTAAAAGAAAACCATGGGCATAAGGTGAGATACATAACTGTGAAAAAGATATTTTAAAAAAAGAAATGGAAAATGAAAGAATGAACATACCTGTTTTCACTGTTGACAGAGTCTCCAAACCCTGGCGTATCAACCACTGTTAATCTTAATCTCACTCCTTGTTCTTCAATGTCTATTGATGATCGCTGTATCTCCACTGTCTTATCTATACGCTCTGTCATGATACAAACAAACAAACAAACAATAATCAGTCAAACACACATACAAATAAAACACACCATAGTTTAAACTAAAATATTCAACATACTGTGAACCAAAACACCCCCACCGCATGAAAACATATGCACTTTCCATTATCATCATGAAAACTTAAAAGGTTAAAAAAAAGATTGAATTCATTCATTTTATTCATAATTTCTTCAAAATATGATATTCACTCATATTATTATTATGAATCTGTTCATACAAGACAGATCGTCATTGAGAATGCCTTCTATCGTTTGTTGTGTTTTGTTTGGATGATTAATTATGTCGCTGTATCTTTTCAAGCCGCGATTGTTGGTTGTAAAATGACATATATGTAATAAGTCATTACAGGGGAAAAAGAAGGGGAAAGGAAAAAGTGGATCAAGAGAAATTGCGAAAGAAAAGAGGAGAGGACGAAGGCAATACGAAAAGAATGCCCCCCCCCCACCACTCCCTGATCTCGCTCAATGTCATTGTGCTCTTGCATGTCTCTTTTTATTACATCCTTGTCTTCACGCAGTTTGTCTTTTTGATGTTGAGGTTTTGTTCTCTTCGAATAACTTCTATCATGTTCTGTTTCGTTGTTTATGATAGTCACATTGAATTTGAATTTGCAATTCTGTACAAATTGGTACCCCCATGCACGGGCGGATCCAGCCGGCGGCGTAACGGTGAATCAGCCGGCGAATATGCGGGGGTAGTGAGCACTATTTTTTTACTGAACACCCCTTGAGGAAAAAAAGAAGGTAAAATTGTAGCTACTATCTTTGTTTTTTACATTTTTTTTTTGCCAGGGGTGGGGCCCCGTGCCCCCATGCCCCCACCCTGGATCCGCCCCAGCACCCATGACAGTAGTGACCCCCATTTGCTGGACCCATGCTACGCCACTGCATGTCGGCTATTGATCTTTCCAAATGATTTAATGACTTTCTAACTGGAGAATGTCACGTTTGATGTTTTCATTTCTCTTAAAATATCTTTCATGCTCTGTGGGCTCGTCCTAGATAGGTTTCCTGTTTCTACCAATGATCTACAGTCGTTTAGAAAAAGGTCAATCACCCTACTGAATCCTTCTCATTCCTTGCCATCTAAAATGGTATTCATATCTAATACTTAATTATCCGGTTTGACTTTTGATTTAGGAAGCTTTAATTATAAATTAAATTATAATCACAAATATTTAAAGTATTTTGTATACATTACTTTTTTTCAGAAAACCATTATTTATGTAAGGTACCAGACCAAGTGGGAAACCAAGAACTAACTGGGATGGGAACATTGAGACATGGAGTGGAATGAGACTGCAAGAGTGTACTAGGATGGCAGAAAACAGAGATTTAACCTCCGAGCTGGGAGAAGATACCAGGAGAGGAACATAGGTTTTTTTACGGGCTATCAACAGCATTAGTCAATAAACAAGCTACCGCAAAAAATTTGAATAGTATTACTTCTGATTGGTTTCTAAAACTTAGAATTAATTGAAATTTCATTTAATTTCGTCTTTTAGACTTTTACGTAACAGGGACATGGATAACTACATTGAGATACAAATATTCAGTCTCCGCTACTTGGTTCGTTTAAAGTATGAACATTTAGAATACTGTTTACATCAATACCTTTCTTGAATCAATATAATTGACCTATAACGATTAAATGTTTTACAGTATTTTGCACGTCATTCGCTTTTCTATTTCGTTTAATCATTTTTGCAATAATCCTATAAAACTCTCTTGGTTATTACTACCTACGATTAATTTTACAATATGGAAACTTAATAGTGCATTAAATGAGCAACGATCTAATTGGAAGAATGAATACTGTAATAAATCAAAATGTCAACAAAATAATTTTAAAAAGGATAAATTAAATGGTCCACTCACTGCTGCTTAGAAAAAGCAAGGACAGGATCATATAATAAAACAGATTGTAAATTATAATGAAGTACCATTGGAGTGTTACATGATAACCAATGCATTACATTCAAAAGAACAGATTACATGCCTCATTAATCTGATCAAAGGTCATAATAGCTATGATAGATAAGTCAGGATGGCCGAGCGGTCTAAGGCGCTACGTTCAGGTCGTAGTCTACTCTGTAGGCGTGGGTTCGAATCCCACTTCTGTCAAATACTTTTAGACCTGTTGTTTAATTATTTCATTTTATAATTTTTTGAGTTTCAGCGAAGGTTTGACATACAAATAAACTTCCTCCAGTACTATGGTGTTTGTAATGCAATTCGGTCAGGTTTCAAAATTAGTACACATGTAGTTCCTAAGGCCTTAGAACCTATCATTCCCGAAGCCGTGCACCTTGTGGTGAAAACAAAAGTTGATTGTTCACATCAGTCTTTTCTAAAATAAAAAAAGTAAAAGAATGTAAAGCTCTTACAAAGTGGAAAAGTTTATTTAGATTTTCAAGATGTACTTTGGGGTTCGTACTGTCTAATTCCATTTCAGTCAACAATAGATATCAGCATGAGGTGGTTTCAAATCAAGATTTTAAATAGAATATTATATATGAAGGATACTTTGTTTTTTATAATAGCAATGATGAAACTATCATACATGTTTTTTGCTTTTGGAACTATTCTAATGAAGTATGGTCGAAATTTGAGTTCTGGATATTTCTTAATACGAGGGAAAGGATCATACTTACAAATCAAAATAAATTGTTTGGATGTTTGCGGTAGCGATAATAATGCACTCAACTGTGTTCTGATGGTTGTAAGACAAGAAATATTTTCCAGACAAATTACGAAATCAACTAGCTTCATTTGATATAATTTTATCAGCTGTAAAACGTTATTATGAAATGGAAAAATATATATACCAAACAAATCTCAGAGAGAATAAATTGAAAAAGAAATGGTTTCACTTTAGACAATATATTGAAAGTGCTAAACCCTGTGGAAGGGAGAAAAAAAAAAAAAGATTACATGCCTCATTAATGTGATCAAAGGTCATAATTGCTATGACACCTAAGTCAGGATGGCCGAGCGGTCTAAGGCGCTACGTTCAGGTCGTAGTCTACTCTGTAGGCGTGGGTTCGAATCCCACTTCTGACATACCTTTTAGACATATTGCTTAATTATTTCCTATTATAATTTCTCATTGTTATTGTCATATTTTAATGTTATATATAATTCCTTGTTTTTCTCCGCAACAACCACCTTATGTCAAGTATATCCAACTTTATTTCATTTTTCTGTTAAATTGTTTTGTTTTTGGTTAAAATCCTGCGGTAATTTGCACTAAGTTAAAGGCCCTCTAAAGTGTTGGGAGCCCCCAAAATTTGATGGCAAAATTTTACTTAAATTGTATCCTAATATGAAAAGGATGTCATTTAAAGATACTATGTCCCTTTTGCAGCACAATTTTTTTTATTTTATTTTATTTATTTATTTTTTTTTTTTTTGGGGGCCTCCGAAAATTGATTTTTTTTTCACCACCACCCCTTGAGCACCAGGGGGGCCCATCTTCTTCTTTTTTACAAAAAGGGTGTTTTTAACCCCCTGGATCCGCAACTGTTTTAAGGTATTGAAAGTATAATATGATCAAAATCCATCGCAGAAACATACAACGTAAGTCAGGATGGCCGAGCGGTCTAAGGCGCTACGTTCAGGTCGTAGTCTACACTGTAGGCGTGGGTTCGAATCCCACTTCTGACAAATTCTTTTACAGAAAGAAAGATTTATAAGGAAAACTTCAAGTCATTTGTTCAATTTTAGTTCAAACACTGTCATCTTTAAATATGTTTAAACAACACCCCCTTATGATTGGTCTCCTTAGGTTTACCCTGATTAAAAAAATACAACCAAGACTTAGACATATTTATTTCCGAACATATTACATGTACGATATTTTTAGTCAGTGGCAGAAACGGAAATACTAACAGATGGTAAAAATTGGAAAAGAAATAGCTCCTAAAAAGACTCCTCCCCTCAAAAAAAAAAAAGGAACAAGAAATGTAGGAGATTGTAGCCTACTAGTGGTGACATAAAGAGCGAATGTGGCTATCTCTCTGGATATAATACAAAGTGGAGTAATATTGATTAGAATCGATCTGCATTCAACCTACCTTCTGCATTGAGTGTTACTCTGTCTTTATAGAGGTCGGTGAGGAAGAGACTGTTGACGAGGGTTGATTTACCAAGACCAGTTTCACCTGTTTATAGGTAGGGAAAGAAGAAAAGGAGAAGAAAACAAACCCTTATGTATTCATCTGGTTTATATATACAATGTTAACATGGTTATGGACGTAGTCTATTATTTTTATATATTGGATTAAAATGTAAGAAAACAAATCGCTGAAAATTTTACGAGAAAAGCTCAACGTTGAGTAATGGAAATCAAAGTTCATATAGCGTGGGGTCGAAGGTCCAACCAAGTGGATGAAATAACAGAGTAGGTGATGTGGGAGGGTTTTCTCATAGTAGACGAGAAGCCTGTTTCACGTCGAGCAAAGCTAGCTTTCAATGCAATCGAAACCGGGCTGACCAGATGAAACGTGATAAAACAGAAATACGAACTTGTAAACCATCAAGAGACTCCTAATAAATTTCAATACTGGTGAATTAATTAGATATTTACAACTGTTATTGTCAGTTTTCTTTATTGATAACTGAATGTTTTTATATAACTGAAGATATGGCGTATATATATTCAGTACTGAATGAATGCCATAAAACAACTACCAACAACAACAACAACAACATCTCTTGTTTCTCACATTCGATTAGGGGGAGTTCCCGTAGCAACACCACTACAAATGATAACAGCTCTATCCGAAACGAAATGCTGTATGAACGACCCATATCTCATAGGTATACCTTGACTGCAGCTAGAATATTAAACATATATCCATTTCAATGTCTCGTTATTTTTTTCAAAAGTTGAATAATACCTTTAATTCATATGAATAGGGTTGTGTTACAGAAAAGGCTCATCTAAAAATACTTCATATTTGTGTTTATCTAAACAGGGACTATTACGGTCAAGTGCATCAATATAAGGAGAGCCCCGAAGGGGAGAGAAAATGACTGGTCCACCGAGAAGAACTGTTGTTTTGAGTCAAATTCAACAAGAGTTTTTCAAAAGATACATGAGAAACAAATCCCACTTGTATTCATGCGTATTCAAAGTGTCAGGTCGGTGGAAAAAACACAACTACTACGGTCATTTCAATAAGAATATTTTGTATGAAAGCAACCCCAACAAAAACAAGAATTCAGATTTATATTTCATTCAGGTTCAGATTTGATATGCAATAACAAACAGAAATGTGTCAGGCAACCATTGAATTAAAGCTATACATATCCACTGTCGTACTGACGGGGTAAGGGGGCAGTCGCCCCCAAATAAAATTCATTCGTGGTTTATTTCTTATTTGATACCAGTGATTTACAAATGTTGCTGAAATGACATGATTTCCCGTTTTTTTCTTTCTCTTTGCCCCCCACAGTTTTTGCTCATTACGCCTGTGTATCCAACATAGATAACATTTCTGATGATACATCATTTTGAGGAAATGAGGCTCTGAAGTCTGGAGAGCTGTGTGCCTTGGACTGTTGAAACGAATTGTGTGATTTATTGGATGACTATAATCAATCTGATTCAACTGAGAGTTAATAATAATATCAAGTACAATGCCATTCATTTGATGAAAACTATTTCATGGTCCGTTAGGGAGCCAGTAAATATGTCTCGGTATTTTAATGACAACTCTATTTTGAGATATGTTTCTCTACGGATAGGGATGGGAGTTTTGACCCAAAGCGGATTATTCGAATTAAATATAAATATGGGTATTGTTGATGTGTACTGACTGGACGTTAGTTTCGATTTGAGGACATCGTAGTTCAAAAAAGCTATTATAATATCAAATATAATTCGAATTTATCGAAGTTGGGCATTAGTTTTGACATTAAATCTGGAAAAAAGTGTGTGAAAAAAGATTGATTTAGAATTCGTTATATTGTAGCAAAATTGTGAATCTGTATGATCGCTAATTTCTTTTATGACGCTTTGATAAGAGTAATAATATGAGCACTATACATCATTTCGATTGTCATCATAACCCCCTCTCTCTCTCTCTCTCTCTCTCTCTCTCTCTCTCTGTCTCACTGTCTCTCTCTCTCTCTCTCTCCCCCTCTCTCTGTCTCTCTGTCTCTCTCTCATCCCCCTTCTCTCTCTCTGTCTCTCTCTCTCCCTCATCCCCTTCTCTCTCTCTCTCTCATCCCCTCTCTCTCTCTCTCTCTCTCATCCCCCTCTCTCTCTCTCTCTCTCTCTCCCTCTCTCTCTCTCTCTGTCTCACTGTCTCTCTCTCTCTCTCCCTCTCTCTGTCTCTCTGTCTCTCTCTCATCCCCCTTCTCTCTCTCTGTCTCTCTCTATCTCTCATCCCCTCTCTCTCTCTCTCTCCCCTCTCTCTCTCTCTCTCTCTCATCCCCTCTCTCTCTCTCTCTCTCTCTCATCCCCCTTCTCTCTCTCTCTCTCTGTCTGTCTGTCTCTCTCCATAATGATATATACAAAAGGCCCATTACTATATACAATGGATTCCGTCGAAACAGGTAACAGAGGAACTCAAATCAATTAACGCATTAGACATGATATACAGAGAAGAAACAACGTGCCAATTTTTAGGGGGAGAGAAGGGTAATTCCCCGGTTCGAGGATGTAATTGATAATAGGTAGTGTGATAAACTAGACTGCCTAGAAATACCTGAAAATATTATTTGAATGGTAATAACACATGTAGTCAAATATGAAGTAGAGGTATATCGATATACATGCTAGCATGTGTAACTTTATATTGACGAAATTATGTCTTTATACATTTACATAATTGTTCGCATCGGCCTATAGGACAACTTATTATTTTGAATCCTCAGTTTTGTTCCTCGAAGTTCTATATCGCACAAGTCACAGTTAACATGTACATAAAGGCCTGAGGTTCCAAAGTGCAGTCAATATTTGCGGTCAGTATATATTATATACTAACTCAAAATGTGTAAATATTATTCATATAATTATAGCAAGTAAACGTTGCGGTCTTCTTTGCTACTCTGCGAACAAATAAGGTATTTAAGGAATTTGGCATACCAGAAATATTTGTGATAATAGTAATGATGCGTTGAAATCCTGTCCAACACAAAGAGGGATGAGGCGTACAATATAAATGTCTAAACAAGTTGAAAGGTGGTTTAGATACAAGAGCTGTATTAATATTATTGTGATACACTTATTTGTACATTGCATATTTTCATTTTCATAATTACGTGTAACATATTACATACTTCACTATCTTTTGCTTGTTTTTCATTTTTACTCTTTTAAAATATTTTTTATTAGGGTGGTGGGGTGCCGATCCAGACGTACAGTATCTCTATACTACGTGCAGACTACTGTATATAACAAGTCCTATTTCAGTTTACACTGCAGCTAGTAAATGTATGTAACGAATATTATAATCAACGTTAGCATGTCCCCTTCCCAAAGCCCCTTCCCCCCAACTGGTAGATTGCATGCCTTATGTAATTGATATCTTTGACATGTAATAATGTAAAACCTCGTTCACCCGCTTGTTGTTGTGTTAAGCTTCCCGGTCCAAGGAGCCCATCTTTCAGAGATGGGACCGAAAGGTGGCTGAGTTGTTAAAGTACAAGTCCACTCCAAAAATAACTTACTTTTGATAGAAGCAGAAAAATCAGACAAACCAATCAAAACAAGTTTGAGCAAAATCGGATAACTAATAACAAAGTTATGAATTTTTAATGACATGAGAAACTTTGAAAATCACTAGACAAATTGGCAACTGACTCATGAGTCTGTGACGTCATGTCCTCACTATCCACTAATTATTTTTATTTATATGGATAATATACATTTCCTATTTTCCCCCTTAGAATCTTATTTCTTCACACCAGCATCCAAGTTAGATCGATAGTAATATGTTTTTGTGTGGATGCACTAATATAGAGTAATTTTTTTCCAGTTAAATCATGAAAAACGTGAATTTTGATAAACTATTTATATCAAAATCAATAATTATGAATATAAAATGTTCAGAAAATAGTATAAATTCTTCAAAGTTCAAAAAAGATTTTGTGAAATGCACGCAATATGATACAAATCATATATTAAACCTGGGCAAAGACATGGGGAAATCAAGTTTTGGGGGATAAAAAGGGAAATTAATGGAATTAAACTATATAAAGCAATTGATAAATAGTGAGGACATGACGTCACAAAGTGATAACCAAATTGGCAATTTATGTAGTGATTTCCATTGTTCCATAGTTTTACATACTTTTTCAAAAAATCATAACTTTCTTATTAGTTATCCGATTTTGCTCAAACTTTTTTTGATAGGTTTGTCTGATTGTTCTGCTTCTATTAAAAGTAAGTTATTTTTGGAGTGGACTTGTACTTCAAGGCAGCTTGGTGTGCCACAGATGCATGGACACCCCAAATTTTCCTAGAGCATGCTTGAAATGTTAGGCCCAAGCAGGGAGGTGTAACTCCCACCTCCCTGGCCCAAGTAATTTATTTGAAGCTTGATGGACACTGTGATTCGTTATACTGTTCCTATCTGTTCATTTGGAAATGTATTAATTATTATTTTCTAGGTCTCAAATGGGGGGACGGGGTATACACCGGCTGGTCTTCTTTACTGGATACACAACCGTCTTTCTCTAAAATGTAATGATGAACCTAGTTTATGTTGATATCCTGCCCCTTTGTCCTAATCTTGTGACGAGTTGTGTATCACAAATGGAGGTTGAGATGTCCCAAGGACATTCAGTAACCTCCTTGGTTGTCTCTTCACCTTGAGTCTTTCAGGTCTCTTAAAAGATAACCCTGGATATTTGACATTGATGGAATATGATGGATGAACCACAGCTGATGCGATGCCGTCACGTATATCATAATTATCTCGACTACCAAGGTTGTATAGATACCAACCTCATGTTCATGTTGATGTTCGACTGAGTGAAGATGAAATTATTATCATGTGGAGGGGTTGTAGCGCAGCCACATGGGGGGGGGGAGGTGCAGCCTGACGACGAGTTGAACATAAATAACAGGCTCTACTTGGCAACATTAAGATCAATAAATCGACAGAATATTAAAAGTGATGACAAGATATCTTGATAACCATCATTTCTCCACTAATTGTTCCCTCGTAATGGGATAGGGGTGTAACCAATAGTAAGGGGATGGTCCTTAATAAAATAAAAGGTTCACAGTCTATTCAGTAATCATTGTAAAATTAGATTTACTTTAAACAAAAGCAACTCTAAATTGTCGCCCAAATGAACCAAGTATTCCCTACTACTATACCACCACAATCATTATCACTACCAATTCCCATCCCCACCACTAGCACCACCACCATCACCACCACCACCACCACCACCACCACTACAAATACTACCACCATCATCCCCACCACCATCATCATCCTCAACAAATTCCCCCTCCCCCCTCCATTAAAATCCTTTGGGCCCGTTTCACTTACCGACCACCATAAGAGTGAACTCAAATCCTCTCTTGACCGATTTCCTCTGCATCTGTTCTGGTAGCGTGGCGAACCCGACATACTCCCGTCCCGATTGACCCTGTAAAGATGTCATAAATTTAAGATTCATTTAATAAAAGGCAAATTATGTCAATGGAATAGGCAATACAGCTGGTGGAAGGGAAACTAAATTGCACCACCAAAAAGTAATAAACGAAAACAACATTTGAAGTAAAGAAAAGGCTTATTTTTACTGCAGTAACTTTTGATGCTACACTGAAATTCGTTGTGTAACGTTGTGTAACGACTTTACACAACATTTGGGTGGTTCATTCCTTACACAGGGGTTGTGTTAAGTTGTGTAACACAAAAATTACACAACAAATTCCTGCAAATTCGTTGTGTAAAATTTTGTATTTTTTTTTACACAACTTAACACAACCCCTGTGTAAGGAGTGAACCACCCAATGTTGTGTAAAGTCGTTACACAACGAATTTGCAGTGTATAAAACTAAAATTGCGACCCCCTCACCGTAGCTATCGATCGCTGTTTATGTACAATGAAATTACATTTAATAGGTAAGGATATTCCTCAACAACAACAACAAAGAGAAATATATCAATGTTTCCTGCTTCGATTGTAATGTTTAGCTCGAGCTCTGCCAATTTACTCACTAAATGAGAATATTACTGGCCTCTTTCATTAGTTCAGTTCAGTTCATTCTTTATTTTCACTCTCAATAAAAACAACATACATAACATATATACAAAACAGAGTAAAACCAATAGAAATCAATACAGAGCAATTATTAAAATGAGGAGTCAACAAAAAAAGAGCAATCAACATAAAAGTACGTTGACCCCAAAATTAACAATACATACATTATTATGACATACAAACAAATAAAATAAGGAAACAAAATGTGCAATATATAACATTTCACATTATGAATACAAACTTTAAAAAAATGGAGTTTATAACGGCGTTTAAAATATTAAGTGTTGGGCTGATTTTTTAGTGCAGGAGGGAGATTGTTCCATAGAGAAGGACATTACAAAACATTGATTTATGGGAAATCAAAGTTCTGACCTGAGGTAAATGATAATTAGATGAATTAGGAGTATTCCGTTGATGTATTGTTCAATCAAGAAATAACTTAGACGTGACTAACTGGGTATAAGACCTTTAGAACAAAAAGCCATACAAATGGCATTGTTAAATCTATTTATACATGTATCATACACATTAAGTAATCGTCAGTTATTATTACTCGTAAGAAGACGGATATTGTGTTATTTCATATAATGTCCATGAGTAGAGAATTAGAAACACTTTATTACTATACTGATTATTGTTTTCATACCTGTTGATAAAAATAAGATAGACCCAGCATTTTAAGAGTGGTGTGTTATTGATATACGGAGTAAGATAGGCGTCTGTAGATAGATAGAAAATGATGGGAAAGTGAGCCCCTTCGAGGATAGTAAACTTGATAGGTTTCCAACCTCCTCAACCCCATCAACATGATCAAAGTACAACTCTTAAGCTTTCTCACCTGACTGTGCCATTAGCCTTATGTGTCTTTGAGTGGTTTCTACTCGTTCAGCCGATATGGAAAACCCAAATAGTGCAATAGCTTCATCGCGATTCCTTTGATATTGAAAGAAATTGTCTACGACCTCTGAAAATGTGAGGCAAATAGTCAATATTTACCAACAACAATAAAGTCTTCAGAACGATTTATCCTATTATTCCAGAAATACTATTTTAGAATGGCAGACAAATTAGAAATCGATATAGAACAATCACCAATTACGTCTCGTTTACACAATTTTGTCTCTGTGATGGTTGTGATCATTTTCGTTTCGCAACAGAACTGTCAACATCTAGCATCTAATTATTTGAGATTGAAGGGGGAAATGTGTAAAGCCATTCGGGCGGGAGCGGGAGCGGAAATAATTTATAGGACAAACAAAAAATGCATTCGAATTGTAAAATTAGCCATGTTCAATTAGGATACATTCAGTTTGAACAAATAGCAGCTATTAGACTACCGTACGCCCGGTTAAAGGTAAAGACCAGTTTTGGAAACGCCCCTCTCTCAAAAAAATGAAATGGAAGCTCTCATTACCAATCATGTGAAAGAATATGTTTTGACTAATACGTGATGATACAAATTTTGCCGGGAAAGTCGGGAAACCGCCTACTAATTGATATATTTGGTAAATTATTATATCTATTGGGACCAAATAGATATCGCGCACGTGGTCGCGTAGTCCCATATACATCTTTCTGTGTACAGTGCTTGTAACTTTACCAAGACTGGGCCAAATTTCTTATCATTTTGATGATTCCAGAACCTTGCAGTACACACCAATACTTATATGCTAGATGATCAACCTTTTCTGATCGATTCCACAACGTTTCTTTCACAATGCAATCGCATGACCAGAACTGGTCTTTCTCTTTAAGTGCGGATAAGTATCAACATAATGTACCCCCCCTCTCTTTTTCCCTCTCTGTCACCTATTGTTTGTTGGTTATTTTTTTGGTCTGTCTATCTGTCTCTGCTGTCTCTGTCTATGTCTTCTTTCTATCTGACTGTCTGTCCCCCTTATCTCTTTATCTTTCTCTTTCTCTCTCTCTCTCTCTCTCTCCTTTCCAAGCCCTTTCAGGTTTTCAGGTTGACATGTTTTGGAAGTGTGATGATGACAACTGGAACGCAATTCCCTTTGAGGGGCGAACACGTTAAGAGTCAACGGGGCGTGCCTTTCTCAACTTGGTCTTGATAAACCAGTAAGGTGTCATTGAAAGGCTACCCGATATAGCTGTAGGGCAGTGTATGCAGACAACCAGTGGTGGATTCGGGGAGGGGCACAAGGGACGCCTGCCCCTTTTTCAAAACCCAATCTGGCACATGGGCCTACCCTAAATACACAAACAATATGCCCCTTTTAAATCTTTGCCCCAAAAAGGAACCTGAAAATGTGACCCCTCTCCATGTTAGAGATGTTTGGAGGTCATGTTCCCTCCCCTTAAAACAGAAACATGGATCAGCCCATGGGGACAACAACGCATGTTAAACTGCCTCAAAGAACCCCTTCACCGATTATACTATCAAATTAAGAATTTCCGTATTCCAATATTATGGAGGCCTAGACTTAAGTCTGTATATTTATATACTCTAAACAATAAAGCGCCGAAGATTGACACATTTTCAAAATACATGTAGAAGATTTAACACTTTCCGCTTGCTGAATGCAACATTATTTGTGTAGGATCCAGTAAGTAACATGTAAGATTTATTTTTTTTTTAAAGGTCACTCCTCGGCCCCCTTAAATGTAGAATCAATACTCAAGTTTTTGTGCTGCATAAATTATGAAACGTCAGTCTTCATCAAAAGTCTTGTAAACCATGTGTAAACCCACAGTCCTGCTACTCCTGCACATTTTAAAGGGGGTACGAGTGGGCAACAAATTCAGACATATTGAGAACACATGTCGGGTATTGTAAATGACTTGCACTGCACAACCATAGGTGAATGAACTTGTATCGTCTTTGCTTCTCAGTTTTCTCATCCGGTCTTTACAATGTGAAATAGTTCAGTAACAATAAAATCATATCGTCAATAAACAAAATATTTAAAAATGTGCCTTTGGGAAAACTGGATCTAAGTAGGGTCACATCATTCTCGGTAGTAATATTTCCTCCAAAGGAACTACCTGTACTCAATAGTCCAAATAGTCCAAAGGACAATGAATCTTGCAAAGGATTATTAGAATTTTAAATAATATATGACAAACGGGGAATGTGTTTTTTGGCATGGGAGAATGCACCGGCGAATTGTCACAAAATTTACAATTTCAACAACAACACGTTGCTTTTAAAATTATTATACAACTCGGGTACGGGACACATTCTATTACTTCATCGTATCTTTAAATCTAAAGAAATTATGATAATACACGTTTAGATGGAAGAATTGTGGTCATTTTCCTAATATATGTCATTGTCACGCTATCACTTTAAATGATTAAAAATGCACATTCTATCCTCATGAAATAGTAAACGGTGTATAGTATGACTTTAAGAAGTTTTATAAGGTTTTGTTACAAGTATGCAGTACTGTCTGGGAGCACTCACAATCAGATTTCAGCAAACTTTACGGTAGTGATACACACCTGTGGTGTCTGTCTGATACCAGGGGGTGTTTCACAAAGACTAAGATCGACTTTAAGTTGGACTTAACTATGGCAGGCCGTTCATGCCACTGTTTCCTCTCACCATTTACTGGCATTCGTCTCTCAAGGGACGTACAAATCATGGTCACAAATCTACAGAATTTACATTTTTTGATAATTCATTATTGAAGGAAAAGATATAATCTAAAGATCATAATGGTGAGAGGAAATAGTGGCATGAACGGCCTGCCATAGTTAAGTCCAACTTAAAGTCGATCTTAGTCTTTGTGAAACACCCCCCTGATAAAAAAGATAGCTGAATTCCATGTAGAGTTGAAAGTCCAAAGTTACTAAGAAAGCAGGACTAGTTCATCTGGGACTCTGTTACAAACACCAGGAAGTAAGTCTACAAATTGAATTGTGAAACTCAAACAAGTTTTAAAAAACTACTAATAAATGATCAACGATGATGTGTAAATTTGCGAGAGAATATCAGGCACAAAGAGAGAAAGTGTATTATTATGAAATGCATTTACTAGACGTTTACCCAATTCGTCAACACAACCGTCTTCTCTTTGTAAGACATTCTAAATGCTGGTTTATATACTGCAAAATCCGACAAAATAATATCACATGAAACTCTGATAACAGATACATCATCAAGAGATGATTTTTGAAAGTAACTTATTTTTTGTCCTCACAACAAAATCATCAAATTGAATTTTGCAAGAGTTGTGAAATAAACTGTCCGGAAGTTTGATTATATAGTATATTATTGATGTATAATGTGAAGTTTTGGAATGACCAAACTGACAAGAAACAATTAAATCCAATCTTTCCGAAAATCAGCCATTTCTCCTCATTTTTCGAATGAGATGGAATATGAAGAGCCATCCTTTTTATGGGGCATTTCTACTATGATATATTCTTCCAAACTGACACAAAAAAGAATGAATCTTTCATTTTGTTTCATCTTTACCAGAACCCAACCTTCTCTTTAAGGGACCGTTGCCAAATATTTATATTCCAATCAGATTCCTATCTGTGTTTGCTAAGGACAGAATCGATTTAATTCGACATTGTTCTTCCTCTTTCAACACCCATTGTCTAATATCAGTCTTTTTATTCTTGGTATCGAACTGATCATTTTGTCTGGGTCAGCGCCTTCGTGAACTCCAGCGAGAATCATTGTTTCAATATATTGTAGTCGGATTCAATAATGCTTCATGATGATGTGATTATTGTGAAGGAGGCACACATCCTCCATTTATACACGGTTGAGCTGACTATGGTTGAGGGCATAGGTTCCCAATTCTACGAGCTTTGGATAGACAAGGCCGCATAGACAGACTTGAATTACTCAATACAGTACACAAAATCTTCATGGAAATGTCATCGATTTTTATCAGTTTTTAACAACTTACTGACCACTGATTGAGTACCTTTTAAAAGCCTGTGGACTTGTGACCCTAAATTCATAAAATCATAGTATTTCATATCGACTCGTAAACAATATCGGCCTACATCAAAAAATATAAATATCCTCTTTAAATCTGGTACACCTCAAATAGTTATTTTTAAAATCTAGTATCCTCATGCTAGCTATATCTGAGGGTATCTGTGTGTGCTTTTATGCCACTTCTGGGACCTTTTTACGATGTGTAAATAATTGAAATGTTTTTGGTCTTAGTTAAACATATTAAAATGAGAAATGGTGGGCCTTCTTTCCAGTGGAACATGGTTATATTTTGCCCTGAAGTTTTTAATGTTGTCAAAATATACAGCACTGGAGTCTGAAACACGGTTGACATGCGACAATAATTGTCATGTACGATGCTGTAGAGTTCTATAGCTGATATTAGTACAGGTGTGTGCACTTCAAAACGAGCCGTTATATTCATTGGTCAGTGGATTCAGTATTATCCTTGTACTTTGTGTGGTTATGAGCTTCCTTTCAAGGGCTTTTGTATCTATTCTCTGATGCATCCTTTAATCTTACTGAACGTGGGCAAGAAGCAATCTTGTAGGCCTACACGATATATCGTTGTTAGTACATGCTACCCTTATTACAGAACGAAAGTACCTCAATTTGTATCCCATTGCCCAGGCAATGCACGTACACGCGCGTCCGTGCTACTATCCTTTAAAAAGTAATTCGTCTTCATTTAAGATCGTTCTGCTGGAATTTACGTGAAGAGGTTATCTAAGGGTGAGTAGTTAAGCATTAGTAGGGCCTCTTTGAAAACAGGCTTTACATTACATAATAAAGAGTAATGGGAAAACGGGGAAACAAAGTATCTTTGAGCCACTTTGAAAGTTCTTTCTTGTCAAGACGCTTGGATAAACAGTCATGTCAATGGCCTTTAGAAGTACGGTCTAAGTGGCTTTTGCTTTCTCATCAGTTTGAACCAAAACTTCGCGCTTATAACCAACGCAAAATTCTTCGATGATTTATTTAACGAGCGTATTAAAGTTCAAACTAAGAGGGAAAAAAATAGTTGGTGATAATAGTCGAATTAGACTGATTGCCATACACGCTGAACTCATGCAATAACAACAATAATGTCATGTAAACAACATTAATGAATCATACTTGATGACATTGAGTGAAGGAGCTGTAGTCACATTCGGAGTATCATGGCGGCAGTCATAACATAAAAACTAAGCAGGAAATGTTCAATTTCTGATAGTTCTGACATTCACAATGTCAAGATCATGGTCTAATCTCGCAGACCCTCATTACCTCTCTTTTTCTAGAAAAAAATCCAACCTTCAATTTCCATCGATTAGGCTCCTAAGGCAAACTCCCTTACAGAGCTGATACTAAATACTGATTAGTTAGGTTTATTGCTGTATTAGTGAAATGATTAAAACAGCGATATAACTACAAAACGTCTAGTAGTAGTAGTATTAAAGATGAAATAGAATTGAGATCATATGAAAATGTTCGAGAGAAGAGACTACTTCCATGTTGCGACATGTTGCGGTTGTGCATAGATATATTTCTCAGTGTTTACATTATTATCATAGATAAAGATATCAATCTTTTAATCTTTTCCTTTCATGGTTGTGTTTATTTTGATGAGTTGTCCATCCTATTCAAGGGCAGATTGTGTGAACAAAAGAACAGTAATCACATAAAGCTTTTCACAGACAAACCAGCTATTCTAATATACACTCTAAAAGCTCAAATATTAAAATAATCAACAGCTTCGAGGAATATCAATATCATCAAAATCATTGAAAATGGTAGATTTACACTCTTTACATGCTGGATTCAACACTTGAAAATAACGTCCCTCCTTAAACCTTTTAAATGCTGATTTAACATTTGAGTTTTTGGAATGTAAAAATGACCACAAAGTTAAAAATTGTAAACTTATCATTAAATTTCATACCGCATCACTTCTACCATGTCTACCGGGAGGAAAAACTCGAGGGTCACAGCGATTCAGATCGCTTTCCCCCTCCCAGGCACAGACGACGCCAAATACATGATAATAATAATGATAGTTTTTGTATGATTCATTAGAAAAAGTAGTATTTTCTTCTCGGCCGTATCAACTTTATATTATCGGTTATAACAATCATTAATAACACAAGTTGAAGAACTAAGACAGATTTCCTATCACAAGTCCACCATAAGTATTTTTAATGTGAGTTCATTTCTCCTTGTTACTGGCCTAACATAAAATGAACACATTTTATACAGTCATGGCCCATACTATATGATTGATCTGAAGTTTACATTTACACCAATTGCATGTTTGCTTTATCTTGTTCATTTCATCTATTTAACTGAAAATGAAATTGACACATACTAGTATGAATGAATGAATGAATGATTAATTGATTTACTGATCGACTGATTGATTGATTAATTGATTGACAATTAGGTGTTGTATACCGTTCATCCTATCAATATGAATTTGTGGCTTATGAATGGCCATGTTCAACATATACCATGTTCCTTTAACCTCAACTGAAATCATAGTACCACTATTGTTGGCCTCCTATACCGACTATCCCACGGACTTGAATAGTCACGGAATACAACACTATGTAAACACAACCCTGTCAGTAAATACTATGCACTCATACAACTCATTGTGAGTCTATATTTTCCTCTCTTCACACAAACCAAGTAAGACCTACATGTATGTTAACACGATATATTCACTGAAAGAAACGAAGCGAATAATCATAGGTCTGTCCTACTTTTAACGTCACCGTGAATGTTATTCATCAAGTCTGTAGTAACTAGGGGGGAACGAAGGAAAATGCTTAGAATTATTATTCTTGCTGCAATGAGCATTGTATTTTTGTTGAATGATTTGCCAAATCTAACCAAGCAGAACATTTATGATACACGCATGACGATTTAAACTTATAAGCAGCTACCCCTAAGAAAATAGTAGGCCTATACTTCCAAACTATAACTACCTTGTTATTTAACATACCCGTCTAATAGGGGGTAGATTTCCGGGGGATTATTATCCGAGGGAGGGAGTTGTCCAGGGATACCTGTCCATTGGGAAGTTAATTAACCGGGTTAATTACTGCTGTATAGATCTATAGTGCTATATAGATTTAGAGCCTCATTAGCCTAAACGGGTAGCCAAAATCTCGGGAGGGAAATCTGGTTAATGAAATCATATCGATTCCTACTGTTATCGATCGCAGTTCGTTTATCGCCTGGTCAGTAGTATCAAGTGTGAATTAAAAAGGTTTCAGTGCTTGACAGAGTGACATGAGTGAGGTATTTGCATAAATGCATGTGACTCACAACATGGCTATATATAATAGTGTGTTTCATGCACTCAAAATCTAGAGCTAAAGTGAGCCAACTTTGTCTGGCAGTGGTTCTATTTCGGGGGTTACGAAGTAAGACTTTTAGCTAAATATAGCTGGGAAAAAAAGGAGAGAACCGTGTGTCATAAATGAGATTGATTGCTGGAACGTAGTGCTATCAAATAGATGCATATTTCAAATTAAATCCTATGCTATATCGCATGCTTTTAACCATTTAACTAATTGGGATAAGCCTGCACATTTTCGTTAAATAGGCGGTATTTGCATTCAATATTGAGGGAAATGGACGAGGCGAATAGAAGAGGAGAGAAAAGAGAGGGAGAGAGAACGAAAGCAAGAGAGAAAGCAAGAGAGAGAGAGAGAGAGAGAGAGAGAGAGAGAGAGAGGGGGAGGGGTAGTAAATTAAATGAAACACTCGTTCTATTGTACTTTGTCAAGGTGTACATTCTGACCATCATTGTTCTGTGATGGGAGCCCCTGCCATCGAAACTTCAACGGATGGATTGACCATTCAATAATCACCCTTGACCGTCATGAGTGCAGGTCACTCTTTATGACATTATAAAGCTTGTACGAAAATACCAAGGCAGGTGTGTGTGTGTGTGGGGGGGGGGGGGCACAACGGCCCCCCCATTGGCCAGGCATTCCTTAAGTACACCACACAAAATATGCATTTTTTTAATTGTGCCCCCCCCCCGCAGGTGTGTGTGTGTGTGTGTGGGGGCACAACCGCCCCTCCCATTGACCAGGCATTCCTTAAGTACACCACACAAAATATGCATTTTTTAAAAAATTGTGCCCCCCCCGCCCCCTTTGCGAAATCCTGGATCCGCCCCTATTCTCATGTACACGTAAACGGCATTTAAAATAGTTTGTGTACAAATTAATTAGGGACCGTTCTTAGAACATAACCACAAATAAGATGATAGGCAAAATAACATATCCACACTATTTTCTTTTTTACTGTACATTAATGTATACTGACCTCCATTGCTCTGTTGAAATGTATTCCCAGACAAACTCTGAACACAGAAGCCAATAACAAGTCAACGATTTATATTCCAATATGCACGGGTTTCAATATCCTCCTTAAATTGACAACCAGCAGGACATGAAACGCAATAAAGACATCAGATGCTCAGTAATATATCCTCGGAGTGCTGCCAATGGATGTATCCAACGAACGGAAATTGAATATAGCAGGATCTCCAACAGCAAAACGCAGACTACATGCAGATATCACCCGCAAAGTTTTGACGTTCTCTGATTTTCAGCTGCGACCTGACATAAACTTGGCACAAGTCAAGCATACATGCAATCGGAAAATGGCAATGCAACCGCAAATTTCATTTTTCAGATTAGAAAAACCACACTTGAATACGAGAGCAAGTTGGGAGGGATGATTCTGTCGTCTCGATCTGTGTAGATAAACAAGAGCATTTATATTCCAACTACTCCTCTGTAAAGTCTACTGAGCAAATGAACTCAGAGTACGCAGAGGTCCCACAACTCGGTCTACTATTATTATGCCTCTACAATAGTTGTATGCGTGAGAGGTTAACAGTTTTTTTTTTAACGTTACTTAACGCCAAACGAGCTATTTCCCCTCTTTTAGTACTCAGTTAAGACAAGCTTAGGTATTTGTGAGTAAACACTGCCTATGGTGTCATGCTTAAGCAAACTTTGGGTTGTTGAGAGGGTTTGTGTAAAGTGGCAATGTCAACGATGTTCTAAAATATACAGTCGTATTTTTGCCCTCTATGAACTCCTCATTTAGCATTGAAGAGCTAGAAGGGATATCGTCTACTGAATATCACCAGTGACGCAAATCATATGATTTTAAGTTTTTTAAACCCAATTGTACATGTTTGAAACGTTCATAGTGCCAAATACCGTAATTCGCTCAAACAACTTCCAATTTTCTTCTCCATTCTCTCCTTTTCACCGTCTTGGTCTTTCAACATAAAAGTGTATTACTACATTAAAAAAATAACTTTGTTTCGCAATTTCGATTTTATCTTACCAATGCTAAATAATTTCTGCAAAAGTTGACCTACAATATGTATTTTTAGTTTTGTATATGTTTATATCTTTCTATATTTTAAATTTGTTTGTAAATTGAACATTTTCAGCCTGCGAGCTGCTTGTTTGATATGTTTTTGCAATAAACCAAACCAATTCAATTCAATTCAATTCCTACATTAAATTATATTTACGCTGTTGCCCCTAAAGTTTGAATATTTTTTCTTACCACTTTAAATGAAATGATTGTGACAATATGATTTATTCTTGATAGATAAAGTTTATACATGTATATTTTACACCCTTACTGTAATATAAGCACCGATTAAGTCTTTGCTTTCCCCAATTTTCTGTTTTTTCCGGCAATGTTCTTATTCTACTGACAGAACTGAACTCGACAAAATGTTATTGTTTGTTCAATCTATTGTTCCTTTTCACGCAATGACTGTCAAAGAAAGGTCAACAAGAATATTATACGCTCAATGATTTAAAAAGACCTTACAATGATTGTTTTATGGAGTGATTAGAAGTCACTATGAATATCCGGATTATTTGCAAGCTGGTTACGTTGACATTTGAAGTGAAATTTCCATTTTAAAAACAGCTTCAGAATCCTTCTATCTACGTAAACGTGGTGTACCTAAAATTGTATTTTCAAACTCTTTTTATTTCAAATGGTACTCTCGATTGCAACGGAAGTTTTATCTTATCTTTATTATCGGCTTTAGTTAGCCCTGTTAAAATAAAAATGAAATTTGTCGTAAAAATTTCCCCGACATGTTCTTGTTGCTAAAGATGCCAACTGTGATTATTATGATGCCATTATTCCTGTCATGAATGAAATTCTTATATTGGCATACCATCAAATCTTATACATTCCCGACAGGTATGCGTATTTGAATTGCTTATCACAAACTATAAATGACACATAATATTGCCCAAATGTATTGCATTTGGAAATATAAACGGCCTTTGAGTCATGTAGGCATGTCTCACCGCTGGTAAACAATTCCAATGAAACTACAACAGGAAAAAAGGTGAAGAATAATAATATAAAACAACAATGGGACGACAAGCAAGTACGCTATGACAAACCACAGAGGTACCACAAAATAACACCGACATCCTTTATTGCAGTGTCGCTATTGAACTCGACATGGTCAGGTTCACACAAGCATTAGACGAGGGATACTAATGGCGGAGATATGAGGGGCAGGGGAACGTCCCCCTACCTGTATTGTGCAAATGAAGAAGGAAAAAAAGGAGAATTAGAGAGAGAGAGAGAGAGAGAAGGGGGTGAGAGAGGGGAGAGAAAGAGAGAGCGAGAGCGAGAGAGAGGGGGAGAGAGGGAGGAGGGAGAGAGAGGGAGAGAGAGAGAAAGAGAGAGAGAAGGGGGAGAGAGAGGGAGGGAGAGGGAGAGAGAGAGAGAGAGTGCAATAGAGACAGAATAATAGGGGAGGGAGAGACAGAGAGAGATGATTATATACAGAGAGGTATAATGCATTCAGAGAGAGATAGGGAGAGAGAGGGTGAAAGAGAGAGAAAGAGAGCGATAGAGAAAGAGAGATGAGAAAGGCAACATGAAAAGAAGATGATGCGACCCCATATACCTCCTCCCCTTACTTGATTGACCTACAGGTTCTCCCGCGTCTTCATCCAAAGTAAATCCAGTGTCCCCCATGATACCAGCGCCCCATCGATGACTGGACCCAAAACATGCCACTGAATACCATTACAGCCAAAGGGCACTAATGGAAATAGTCAATGGCCGATTTGTTCCGTTTTAATTCATCGATTGTTGATTGCAGGGGAAATATTTCTCATAAAATGACTGACATATTTTTGGTCAATTGGTTTTGACGTCATACGAATAACTATTAGAGTACGAAGTGCTTGTTATTATGAACGTAATTCAAAGAGTATTAGCACATAGATCAGTACTATTTGTATTTCAATGAAATTAAGAAATTATTATCATATGAAATGACTATAATTATATTAGTTCATTTTTTCAGAAGGAGAGGCATGTGTTGATTACATTCACAACAACAGCAGCAACAACAACAAATCATCATCCGTTATTTTAATCTAAACTTCATGTGTGTGTGTATTGGGTTTTTACAGACGTGTATCAATCAGATATGATTATTTACGTCTGGGGACCGACCTTTAACGTCACCATCCGAAAGACGTGACTCAGTTTCGAACCTGCGTCCTCGGCTGAATCAGTTTGTAACTTCCACTGTTAGCTGGATTACAGGCGCACGCCACAATGCCTAGTTAATTCTTTGAAACTTTATTCGAACTTTTTCTGAAGTACTTTTACGAGTAATATTTCTTCTGGAAACGATTCATACATTTTTTATCAATCGTTCATGACGTCATACATGAAAGAAATAGTCCTGATTATAGTTTGAAGTGCTTACTCCTATATATGGAGTGTTCAGACTTATTAGTTCATTAATTTAATATAGACAGTATGCATGGTATAATTCACCAATATAATTCATCAATAAAGCAAATCACTTGATATTTGGCTCACATAACACAATTCTTTGCAGCCTCGTTCGATTTGTTTTTCTAAAAAAAAGTATTTTTCCGAAGAGGTGGGGATGATGAGTCATTTACTCAACGTCACAGTGTGAGGGCGTCTCGGCTCTTTACCTTCAACTGACATTGAACCGTCGATGATTTTGTGATCGCAGACGAAGTCAATGACAGTTAAAATGTATTGATATCATTGCCAATGTAGTCATTGTAGTATAACGTTGAATATTGTTTCAAGCTGTGTTTTTTTATAAGGAGAATAACCATATTGTAACTGGACATTTGGTATTAATGTATTAACCTTGTAGAAATACCGGAGAATTAAAGAACTGAGTCATAACAGACCTGCTGATCAAACTACTTTCACGATGATGAGTGATACATCGTGTTTATTGATTGGAACAGTTTCAGGATTTCCACAATACAATTCTTTTGATTTAAACTTTGATTTTTACAGACTTCTGAAGTCCATCTTGAACATCAACTTTCGTAGTACATATCCTTTGATTCTCTCTCTCTCTCTCTCTATCTCTTTCTCTCTCTCTCTCTCTCTCTCTCTTTCTCTCTCTCTATCTATCTCTCTTTCTCTCTCTCTATCTCTCTTTCTCTCTCTCTCTATCTCTCTTTCTCTCTCTATCTCTTTCTCTCTTTCTCTCCCTCTCTCCCTCTCTCTCTCTTTATCTCTTTCTTTCTCTCTCTCTCTTTTTCTCCCTCTCTCTCTATCTCTCTCTCTCTCTCACTCACTCACACACTCTCATACATGTGTTTATCCGTTGACTTCCCTGACAACTACTCCTAGGACAATAACCCTTGGACAATATCCTCGGACGTCTACCCCTAAGTTATGTACGTGGGTAATTTCTAAAACGTATAGTAATTGGTAGCTACAATCGCAAGGCTTCTCTTATCAGATTTAGTCTGAATACGATGAACGATTGTATCTATTTACCATCAGATCTCAAGAAGACTGTCGGTACAACTGAGCGTTCTCCATTCAGGGATGCAGCACAGTAGAAGGCACCATACGACCTGTGATCGGTTGTCTCAAGATTTATTCTGTAGGCTTGATTTGGTGGATCACCAGCATTGAAGGGGAGAGGGGATACTGCCAAGCGGATCAGCATTAGCTGGGTCTTTCATATCATTGTATAAACCTCCCTCCAGACACAAGAGCATTCATAGAAGGAAAACTTCTGTAGCACTCAAAGAAAGGGTCACCAGTCTATGTGATTGTATATCACCTACTAGTGGTAGATACATAAACAGATACCGATGCTGAAAATCAAGCAGATGAACAAGTGTGAAAATCGATCGACATAATCAAGGAAGGAACGAAAAAGATCAGACCGTATAACCAGCATCTTGATCTGAGAGCCCAAATCGACCGAATTCTTTAATTTTCCGCTAAGACGTTCATGTTTTTAATGTAAGAGCTTATATGCGAAACATCTTCTAACCCTACACCACCATAACTTCAATCAATTATTATACGAAACCAATTTTGAAACCCAGTTATTATCAGCGTTTTAGATTACAGTACTGCTGAAATGATAACTGTCATTCGCCATATAAAAACATAATTTTTCATGTATATATAAATTATGTATGACCTCAGGAGATTACCGTGTTTTACAACTATTCGCTTACCTCCGTGAACATGCAACATTACAACGCCAAACATTATCCTCATAAAATCAATGTTTAATTTGATATCGAATAACCAACACGACCAGTGACCGAGTATCCATGAGAAAACCAAATGACTGAAAACCGAATAACGTATTGCAATGTAGGCAACTTGTTTCGATTGAGGAAGTGCTGTGTATAAATCACTGCAGAAGAAACAAAAAACAATTACAGGGTATCTACAAAAAAACAAGGTTTTGATCGGCAATATCTTTAAAAAGTACATAACCATCTTCAATTAAATTTAGTAAACTATTGTCTAACTCCATGTGAATTCACAATCATTTAAGCTAAAATTACAAAGATTATTTTTGTAATTTGTTAAGTCTTACAGAGAGAAAGTGCGTTCAATAGCATCATTGCACAAAAGTCACTTCTGTATGTCACGACAAACCTTTCATTGAAGCCATTCTAATAATTCAGCTTTCTTAATGAAATCGCCAAATTCATGAATATGTATTAAAGATATCACTTAAGTCCAAAAAAAGAAGAGAAGTTTATGAGGCAAGTTTGATTACTAGTCAGAAAGAAAGGTAGCTGAATTATTAGAATGGCATATTAATATAACGCGCATATTATTGTGAAAAACAGCAGAGCATTGTTTTAAAAGAAAATAACAACTATATCACCTATTCTATATTCTCTATTTCAAATAAAGGAACAAACAACCTTTAGTTAAATGATATTCATTCAGTGATCTGTGAACATTTCTGTAAGTGTGCTTCAGTTTTCTCCACATTTTTTTATTTGGTATGATGTAGCCACTATATCTCTATGTAGAGATAGTGTTGTAGTACTTGGACTTGGACTTGGACTCGAGTCCAATTTTGAGGACTTGGACTTGCAAACCAAAGACATAGACTTGGACTTCTGGGCTTCTGACAATTTTACGAGGACAGAGTACTACAAGTACAAACACACAGCAATGCAGACGTTACTCGAAGGCGCGCTGCGGAGGCATTTGGAATTTTGTATTTCATCTCAGCGGCGACACACAGTTTTTACAAAGACCTTTAAAAGTATTAGGATTAGAGGGAAATCACAGAAAGAAGATGTTATTTCAAAATTGCCTACAAATTTTATTGAGAATGGTTATGAAAAGTCACAGATGTTTTGTTATTGTTTAAGACACCCCGTATGAAAAGGAAAATACTTTACCATATCCGATTTAACAGGAAGCCGCAGGAGACGGGGAAAATGTAATCAATTACAAATTGTTTATCGGTGGTTTCGTGTTCATTTCGCGTTATTTTATCCTGACTAGTTGTATTACGATTATTATAATAATGATTATTATCATTCTTGTCAGTACACCACTAAGGGTGCAAATTGTTATCTTTGTTTATTAGTGTGTATAGTATAGATATATCGACTGCTATGAGAGGCCTGGCTGTTTTAAAGGCTCAGGCCAATAACGGTTCATTATTAGCAGGGGTCATTCACCAAAGTACCCTACTGCAGTGGCGGATCCAAGGCCCCCCCCCCACTGAGCGAAAAATCGACCGGCACGATTTTCAAATTTTCGCACGAAGTGGGCCCCTTTTTAGGCCCCCTCCCTTGCCGCCGGCTGGATCCGCCCCTGCCCTACTGCATCATATAACTGCGGTCACAATGCTCAATAACAGACTTTGGGGAAATGGTATTAATGTACCTTTTTCCGCAAAAAAGGTGCGGACGTGGTCGCGAACATCCCCGAAAAAATGATTAGCCGTTTTACGCGAAATTCTAGCTCTTATATTAATAATACACAAAGTTAATATGAAATGTGTCCGCATGCTATAAAGATAGGCCTTAAATTATTAAACTTTATGCAGGGGAATAGTGATAGATAATACAAACATAAATGCAATTGTGAAAAAAATGAACATTCTTTATACTTATAATCAGGGCGTAATATAAATTATTGTGTAATCACAGAGATTATCAATCCATAAGTATAAGAGCCTGCATAATTCAAATTCAACTTTCTATTTTGTGACCTCAATGAAAGGTGATTTCCCTTGTTAATCACAAACAGGATATCCTTGTTTGCAGAGTTATTGAATTCACCAATAGTCTGTAATATCTTGAAGTATATTAGCGTATTCTAAACGATAAGAGATCACTTGACAGACATTTCGTCACACGAGAAAAAACATTTACATTACATGTAGTATTATCAATCCGGCATGGAATAAACCATTCTTTCTCTTTCACCTTCAAGATGGATTCGACTAGTTCAAAGGTGTGGTCTTCTAACATCCCTGCAATGTTTCCAGTACTTCTTTTCTTCTTGACAGTCATCACTGTCAAAGGTGTAAGCATTGTATTAAATGTTGGTGAGAATATTACTCTGACTTGCAATCCGGATGGATTTACCGGGGAGCTGTATTGGAGTTGAGGCATTTCACCTAGTCATTACTACTTTGCTTCAGTCGATACTAATTATCCTTCAGGTGGAATATTCACTCGATACCAAGATATGCGTTTATCGCAGTTGTATGAAGTGAATAGTACTACCAAAGTTCGATCATTTACGATCTATATCTACGATGCCAGGAAAACAGATTCCGCAAGATACACGTGCATAAAAGCTGGCGAACCGCCTTATCGCGAGGAATTTGATGTACGTGTACTAGATCCAAGACAAGGTACGAATCCTCAAAATAAAGGTGGAAGTCAAATGTCATCTAAATAATTTGAATGTATCCGAGCCAAAACCTATAAATATAACACTGAACTGAATGGCATAACAGAGAATACAGCCGTTATCGAGGGCAGTAATTTAACCTTTTCAGCCTCAAGTACAGTGATAAACAACGACATCACAGTTGATTTTAATCATTTGGTGATACTTCTTCTTACATAACATAACCTGTATCTTACCAGCCAAGCTAACTACGCCCTCATCTATGACTGTTAATACAACATCTGAATCCGGTGAAAGTGCGAATAGCAAAATGAATTCGGCAATCCCCTTTATTACCATTCTTGGTTTCTATCTTCCTATTAAGTATTCTCTCCTCGCAAAAAATCTTGTTCTACGATATAAGAAAACGAGGCGGGGGAATCAAACCAAACCTGAAAGAAAAACGACATATTATACTGAACAACGGATCAAGTTAATTGCTTTTAATACAGTGTATGGTCTAGTTAATCTAAGAAAGAATAACGGGATAATAATCAGGGGCGGATCCAGCCGGCGGCAAGGGAGAGGGCCTAAAAAGGGGCCCACTTCGTGGGAAAATTTGAAAATCGTGCCGGTCGATTTTTCGCTCAGTGGAGGGGTAGTGAGCACAATTTTATTTTTTTTGGCACCCGAAAATTTTTTTCCCTACGGGAAGGGTGATTTCTTTTTACCACCTTCACCCCCCTTGGGCGCCAGGGGTAGTGAGCACAATTATTTTTTTTTGGCACCCGAAATTTTTTTTTCCCTACGGGAAGGGTGATTTTTTTTTCCACCAGGGGAGGGGGCCCATCTTCTTTTTTTCCCCTCAAAAATAGGGTGTTTTTACCTATTTTCTTTGCTAGGGAAGGGGGCCCGGGCCCCGGCCCCTGGATTCGCCACTGATAATAATTCACTTACTGTCTGCCAGGTGATGTCCCAAAACATTTACTTATAAGTGAATGCTGATTCATAAACTACAACGTCCAAATATCACATGGCATCATTTGGATGATAATTATTTTGTGTGTTAGTCCATATATTACTCAAAATGTAATCTGTTTAGTTGGTATGTTTGGAGTTGAATGTCTTCAAGAATGTCACTGTACTGATGGAGCAGATTGTGATTTCTTCACTGGAGAATGTACTGGAGATTGCTCGCAAGGATGGTCTGGAGCTATACACATTACTTTACCTTAAAATATATTATTGAACGTTTGAAAGTAAGAATACATCGGTATGACATTTCAAACCGATTGTTATGATGACTTCTGCAGACGTTATGCTCTTATTGCATTGTCTTGAATCCTTTTCGTTCATCATGTAATTTCTTTTCTCTACCATCCTAGTTCCCATACCATCCTCTTCACCTACTACTTTTTCTCCAACAAATGCAACTTCAGCTGGAGGTTCTTCAAGTTCCATAGCAACTGTCGTAGGAAGCGCTGTTGGTGCTATTTTTGTGATGGTTATCGTTATTGTTCTCATCATCATCTTTTACAAGCGAAGAAGGTTAGAGATTTATATTTTACTTAACTTGTCCCTCTCACCAGTCCATTGTCATCGTACTACGCCATGCAAAATGCTAACACCGTATGGTCATGAAAATACAAGCTGTATTATGATTTTATATATTAAAAAAAAGTCTATGAAGTTGTTGCATTATTTGTTTTGGAAATGCTATTCAATCCAAATATTCTAAAGCGTAACGATAACCTAAATCTTATGGCAACCGGGTTGTAAGACTTTTTATGCCGATGACATGCATTTTAAAAGTACATTACCACTTTCCACATGTCATGTTGACATGTTTCTATATCCATATTTATTGGGACTTGATCATTGTTTAATTACGTATTTCATGAATGCAATTTATCTATGCTTTCATAATATTACCTTTCAGCAATGAATCAGCCACTACTAAGTCTAAAGGGAAGGGGTCCGATTCGTCTCCGCAGTATGAGAACCCTGTATTTGATCAGTCAAAGACAGACGTCCATACCTACCAAGATCTTAATACCGATGCTCAGAGCTACAATGATACTGCCGCCCCTCATACCTACCAAGATCGTAATACCGATGCTCAGAGCTACGATGATACTGCCGCCCCTCATACCTACCAAGATCGTAATACCGATGCTCAGAGCTACGATGATACTGCCGCCTCTCATACCTACCAAGATCGTAATACCGATGCTCAGAGCTACGAGAATCTTCCCGACCCTCAAACCTATCAAGATCTTAAGAAACCTGATCAAGAAGCTAACTACGAAGATATTGATGATGCCATAAAGAGAGATTATGTCAACGTGCCTGTCATTTAAACAGTACTATGATTAAATATTGAATACAGTGTTACTGTGCTGATTAATACTTAAATACATAGGAAGAAGAAAGATCCAAGTCCATCACAATAATTTTTAGTTATACAAAAAAATAAAAATAAAACACGTATATGCCAATGTATCAATTATGCCATGAAGATGAAACCATGTTTTAAGGCTTAGAGTAAAATATTAAAGTTTATCTTAATAACTGGAAAAAATGATGGCGCTTCCTCTCATGTTTCCTTAGAATACCGTGACGAAAAGTTATCAAACACTATCATGGCTTCCTTCATCGTGTGCTCCTCCATCTTCGTTTTCATCCACCATGTCTACTAGGATTATTCCCAAACCTCTTGATATCGGTGATCAGTAAAAAACTTCCTTTTGAAATATCATGATTTACACAAGTCTGATAAATTTGGATAAAAATAGTTAGTTATACCTTAGATCCCACCACCGCGGTGGTGTGATCTAAGGTATACTCATTTCATGTAGTGGTGGGACGGTGCACTGTCCCACCACTACATGAAATTCAGGTTATGGGATTAGTTTTTTTAATGGATTTATAATTTTATTTATCTTCCTTCATTGAAGTTTGTTTCCTCGGCACTGTCCTTTTCTGAACAATGTGATTGATGTATAAGAAAACGCTTATTCATGGAGCAACAAAAGATGATTTTATTTTCGAAAATTGTATTTATTTTTCTATCTGCAGAGGTATCTAATGAAAGCGATTTTAGAAATATAAGGTATGTTTTGAATTGTTCGATGCAGGTATGAATACGAAGGAAAATCTATTGAGTCATGTATTTACACGTATGCTCGTGCATTCGTGATATGCACTGCACTTGGTTAAATCACAAGTCTTGTTCATTATCCTACTGTGACTTAACCTGTGTACATGCAGTGCATGCATATTCACTAATGCACTCGCAAACATGTATTTTTTGTATAGGAAAGAAACTTGGGTGGATGTTTAGGTAAAAATATATGTAAATACATATGTAGTAGAATTAAAAGCTGATTAGTAGAATTAGTGAATACAATCCAAGACAACATTACTTTATTACTACATGAGCAGGGGGTGTTAGGCACCAGGGGCGACGATTTCTTTTCATGATCGGAGGGGACGAAATGTGAGGGACGAGGAGCAGTGGCGTAATGAGCAAAAACGTTTGGGGGCAGAAAAAATCCGCATCACCACTACTCTTACATGTTACATGCAGGCCCACGGAACGTTGTTTCAAGGAGGGGGCTATAGTATTTACGATTGGCGTGGGGTCTAGGGACAAAGCCCCGGCGGGTTCAAGGGCGTTGCCCTATAAAGCTCAGGGGTTTTAGGCATTTAGTTAAGGTCAGATGAGCGTCCAGGTGGCGGAGCCCCCGGAAGCTCGGGGGTTTTAGGCATTTAATTACGGTCAGTTGAGCATCAAGGGGCCGTCTTAGGGCCCTTGGTGGGGTCCAAGGGGCAGAGCTCCCGGAAGCTCAGGGGTTTTAGGCATTTAATAACGGTCAGATGAACATCCAGGCCCCGTTTTAGGGCCATGGTGGGGTCCAGGGGGTGGAGCCCCCGGAAGCTCAGGGGTTTAAGCATTTAATTACGGTCAGAGAGCAACCAGGGGCTTGCCTTAGGGCCCTTTGGGGTCCAGGGGGCAGAGCCCCCCGGAAGCTCAGGGAAAAATCATGCCATTTCTGCATTATTTGTTAATCACTGGTATGGAATTAGAAATAAACCACGTATGAATTTTATTGGGGGGGGGGGACAACTGCCCCAAGCCCCCTTCCCCCATCAGTACGCCAGTGCGAGGGAGCATAGTGAACGAGAGGGGTGAAGGTGATGGAAGTGACTACCCCCTCACAGGTTTTTGAAGTTTTGTTGTATTAACAAATTACATTCCTTAGCAAAACTATAGTATAAAAACAAGCAATATACTTTTTTCACATCTCACTTTTCTACAATATTTACTCGTACATTTTGAAGGATATTATGCGAGGGAGCGTAGCTACCGAATGAGAAGATTTTTGCATTTTTATTTGTCCAAATGCTGCACTCTAGGGCCCTCCAGAGCCTAAAAGTGTGTTGCATTCTTAAGTCAGTATTTGCTATACATTTTTTATTTGCATTTTACAAAAATTTCGGGGGACGATCCCCCCTAAACTAATTGAGGGGGACGTGTCCCCCCGTCCCCCAGGATCGCCGCCCCTGGAACGCACCATATGTTAACATTAAAGGAATATAAACAATAAAGAATACAAAATGAAAAATTGGCTTATTTTGGTTTTTGTGTAAACACGTCGATTTGCACTTTGAACATTTTTAAACAAAATTAATTCGTTTGATTGTTAAGTCAGTTAAGTCAGATTGTTAATTCAGGAATTTGGCAGACTGTACATTACTATACGGTAACAAAATTAGTAGTATACATATTATACGGAGCATAACTTTCAGTCTGACTCCATGATCAGATGATATTGATTGGTACGTAGTAGACTCTTCTATAGATAATGGCCATTATATCTAAAACTGATTACTATAGAGTCCTGAAGGTAATCAGTTTTAGTTATCATGGCCATTATTATTATTAGGAGAGTGGAGGTCTTTGTTAATTACATGTATAATACTCTTTTCCACAAGGACCCAACTATGTTTGAATAGTAGCCTGCTGCTTAATCTTCTATAACGACGTTGTTAATGGTAGAAACAACACGTACAAAAAGACACGCTGTGTGTATAATAAGTACGACTGGTACATTAAAGAGTCAAAGTATAGTTGATATTGCATGGAGCCATTTCTATCACACACCGTGTTAAAAGCAATCATACATCTAAAGCGACGACGCCCTCAGGTGTGAAAGCGATGTCGACAATCAAACGATCACCATGATTACTTCAACGGTGTGCACCTGAGCACGGCAGATACATTACTAAAGGGAATGCAGTATATGCAGAAATGCAATTCCAGCAGTACAAATTACATCTGAAAATCAAAATTTAGCTTTAGAAATTCATTATTTTTGAGAATATTTGTAGAAATTAATCTGAGGCATCCGCGCGATCGGGATGTCAAAACTGTAAACACTAGCTCTAAATACATTTAAAGAGTATGCATGGTACAGTTTTTTTCTTCAAGAAAATGAGTAGTTTCACGAAATAAAATTTATTTAACCATCATACTCACCGGATTTCCATGCCTGTCTCTGGCTTCCAATCTATCACCAAGGGTTCCTGAAAATAAACGTGACAAATATGAAATAACATAATTATATGTGGGTGAATATCAAAGACTAAGAGGTTGAATATGAGAAGTCGAATGTGCAAAAACAAAAAAATTAAAATGTAACTTAAGAAAAAAATACCGAGAGAGAGAGAGAGAGAGAGAGAGAGAGAGAGAGAGAGACGGAGAGGGAGAAAGATAATGAAATAAAACCCAATTACGATCCAGCTCGATACTTACCAACATACGCTTCGTCACCACTTAACCTACACGACATGATAGAGATGATCAATACATAAGCTTCAAGATTATCAAAACAAAATCCAAATGTCCTGAACCAAACTTTGCCAACAAATTCTTACAATGCAAGAAGAAAACAAACCAGTTCCCAAACCCGAAACAGTCACTTTGAAAGCTGATACCTCCGACTTTCACCTAACATGGCGCCACAAAGGACCAGTACACGTAATGTTGGTATCTCAAAATGGCGCCGTGGGCTCTTAAACCAGATGGGTTCATATTTTTCTGCTGCTAACGTGTGTTTTAATTATTATCTCCGCATGGAATGCTGTGACAAAGATCGCTGTCTTTATGATGAGCTAAACAGCATCCAATTCTAACCATAATTTTCCTTCAAACACGCCAAAATGAGGTTTTAAAGGGACTGTCCAAAGCTTTGACGAAACCTATACAATTATCGATGAAAAGAGACTCAATAGTAGGAATGTGAATTGTACACTGTTTATTTTGTGCATACTTATACATGATATAAATGATATACAAATTCAATTAAATCCTTTTTTAATCCACTGAGGAAATCTTTCGAAGTAACATAATACTGAGAGAAAACAAAATGAAGTTTAAATCAGAACTATGAATATGAATGTGAATGAAGTATCAACACCGTTTGCTAAAACTTTGCAGTAGCTTAAAGTTGTAATTCTCGCTTTGTATGAATGTGTTAAATTAAGGTTGCAAAAAGTTGGCAAATTTCTTTAGGGGTTCTACAAATTGCAGGCCTACACGAGCTTTAAGATCTTTATGCTAACAAAATGTGTGGATGCTCTTCAAAACATATGGAATGAGTCAGTAATTAAAGGGATAGTGAGGATGTATTCCTTCAAAGGATTGGCGATTTCATATCTTGACCATCTGGTGTCAAGATGCCTCGTTCTACATTATTAGACTAAAAACAACTTTAGCGTCCTTCATCTACTTACGGGTCCTGGGCCCCGGAGCGAGTAATTACAGTGACCGATGTAATTAAGTTTCGATGAAATGTGGTTCCTACTTTCCTGGTTTCAACCTTTGCTCCGTAAAACCAAAACCCGCCTCTCTATTCCTCTATCTCTTTCTCTTTCTCTTTCTCTTTCTCTTTCTCTTTCTCTTACTCTATCTCTCTCTCTCTTTCTCTCTCTTTTCATCTCAAAAGATTTTGTGATATTTTTTTCAATTTCAGTTTTAAGCATATTTCTGTTTTTAAAAAGATATGCAATACTTAACTCATAAAATTACAGAGTACAGTTTGATGAACACACGCATACTTAAATATAAAATTCGATATAATGTAATTCATGATACTAAATGTTATAGTGTCAATAAACCTCACTTATTGCCCACTTTGCTATAATGGTAGAACATTACAAACAAGCAGAAGCCTTCTGCAAAGTGTAGGTCCCTAATGTTGAATTCAATGAGCGTATACCAAGTAATACAACTTGATAAAATATTAATTACGACAAAAATAACAAATGTAGGCCTTAGGAATTTACAAAGTTATGGGAGGAATATGGATCTAAAAATTATTGAGACTTTTGAAAATTAGTCATGATTTAATCTTGATTTTTTTTTTTAAAGTAGAGTTTGTATCCTTATTACTTCAAATAAAGATGACTTTCAGAGAAATAAAAAATTAATATCATCGTCAAAAAATTAAAGTTTGCAATCAATGCATGTTATGGTCATCATGCCTTTGAAACGGATGGGTGGTGACGGGTTCGATCTCTAAGGAAAAAGCGAGTTCACTCGGTCTTAGGACGAGGTGAATGAGGAATTGATTTGATATGACCACGTCAGCTGCCCAATGGCCATGACTAACAGTCAGTCTTTATATCGAAACTGTGCTATTTTGAGCATCAAGATAAATTTAGTATGAGTAGTGGTGGTTATTTTACCTGACTGCTAAGAAAGAATAAATGCTTGTTAGTAAGCAATTATAGAGGACCGACAGCTTTAGGTCCTCTCCGAGAGACCTGGTAATGAGGATTAATGCCTTTAACAAAGGGCACTAGCGCATCGACTTGGTTTCGAACCCGGGTCGTGAAATCTTTAAGGGTGTACCACAGTAAACTCTGCTCATGGAATTAACAGAAACGGATCGCAACTATCTTCATTGAATGTATTCATGTTTTCTTAGGTGATGCCCCTATATAGAGTGTGTGATTTTGTGAACAGATAGGGGCGTGCCTAGAGGAGGTTTGATTTTAATTTCAATATATTTGTTGGCAAATTGAAACATCTGACGACCAGTTTTTAACCTTGTTGGCAAATTTAAATATCCAATGACATTCTCTTCTCTCTCTCTCTCTCTCTCTCTCTCTCTGTCTCTCTGTATTGTTGCTTGTTTAGTTTGTCGGCTAAACTGACCAGGCACCTCAACACTTTCCCTGGTCAAAAGACGCAACTCTCTATTAAGGATTGAGGGAACGTCGTTTTCGAGATAATTATGGATCCTCCTGCATAAAAACATTGCGTTCAAATGCAATGAGGAATATTACTCGCAACTCGATTTTCAACCACTCAGAATCGCGATTACAGACTTGTGTTTAATGTTTTGAGTTGTAAGACCAGACCTAAAGTTACGATTATGGACAGCTTATCTCTGGCAAGATTGAAGAGAGTACCGGTCACGTGTTTGGATCTTATTGGCATGATGTTTCCGCCAATTAGCTTGATGGAAAAGGTCGTGACTTCTGTTGCACGCCATAGTTTATTGAACTATACATAACATTAAGCTTGATTAATAGCAACTTAAGATTAAGGCCATTTTTCTTCGTGATCATAAAACAGTTTTCACGAGAAAGTGGGGACGTAACACTTGACACAATTTCAAATGGATATTCAAAGACTATAGTCGAATGGAGGAATGATAGAAGCTATTGGACAGGGTGTAACAAGCATACTCAGTACTAAAAAATGACAAAATGCATAGATAAGTCAAACGATCAACTTATCAAACAAGTATTTAAAAAAGCTATACGTTTGTTTTACAAACAATAACAACAAACAAACGAACAAACAAATTCAACCTATCAACCTTCATTGTATACCATTTAAGTTTTACGTACAGTAATGTTATCAAATCTGAAAAACAATAAATTATTTTTTTTTCAGATTTGATAACATTACTGTACGTTAAACCTGTTGTTCATCATAAATCAACCAAATTGTATACTGTTGTTGGCCCATGCAGTGAGACTCTCAGTGAGCGTCTGCAGATTCGGAAACGTTTGTAAATAAGCCAACTTTTGAAAAATTAAAAAGTTTGTAATACAAATGTATAAAAATTATTATCTGACCTGCTGAATGTCTTTGTGATGCAGAGAGAGATGATTCTCTGATTGGTCGACTAACAACCCATGATGAGCGATATCCAGGCTGTGATTGTGATCGATTGTATGTCGTCATTTTATTAAATTCCTTTAAACCATATGTTTTCATCGACTCTAAAGGAGTATAGTTGGTTGTTTCCGTATTACAGTGAGTTATAATTGCTTCGGCAACTCTGATTTATAATTCATTCCATTGTTGATATCCCGTTTCTTATATTGATCCGAAAATACAGAAATACCTTGTGTTCTGTTAAATTCCAAGAAAGTCCTCCAATGTTCAGCGGGAATTTATAGTTCTAGGCATTAAATTGAAAATATGACGACAACGAAGTATATAGACAAGTAGAAAGGTGATTTCCAGGGAACCCTAAATTTTGAAATATATCGTGACGTCACGAGTTCAAAGAATCAAAGAAGATATTCAGTGTTGATCAACGCTAATAATAAACAACATCGCGAAATGATAGTGCTATTGCAGTAATCCGAATGGCAATATTTCTGCTCCAAAGTATTGCGTGCAGGATATCAACATGAAGCCTCTGCAAACAAAACCAAACCTCGTCTCACTCTCCAAAAAGCAAGTATTCCTTTCCTCATCAAAAACAAGATCACAGAGAGATGTAAACATCTGTATATTCCAGCTGTAGCTATGTCAGATTAATCAACTCTGTAGAATGGAAACATTTTGTTGAATCTGTCACGTCTGAGAAGAGATCACTTCAAAATTAAAGGTAGTTCACTTTCAAGGCGATGAAAGGGCCTTCACTGTACCGCGTCAGGAGGCAATGCCAAGGCGTGACTCACACTTGAGCTCAAATCAAAGCACTTTTTGCCGGATGCCTGAGCTTAGAGCAAGTCTTCAGCTAGCTGTCATGAGCACATGCATCGTGACCGTTTGCATATATATACATCACACTTGATGCTAGGGAGTTCACCATAATGGATCGGTTCCTGTTGTTTGCAAGAAAAAATAAAGAACAAACGAGGTATGAGAAGTGAATCTTATACTCACTCACCCACTCGATTTACTCATTTACCTTGCATGCGATAGGTAAGAAAGAGTCTCTCTGGAGACTATATACTAGCACATCATCTAATCTCAGATCCATCATTAGGAAACCGATCACAATAAACGAATCCGAAATAGAAACTTGTAATTTCAAAAACGACTAGATAATCAACAACCTTGACAACAGAAAGAGATATTAATCAAAGTCCTGTTTTGCTGTCATTTTACAATCCAACCTCTTTTTATGGTGCGCTCGAGCTCCTTAATATACATTTATTGATACAGATGATGACAAGAAAAGTTATGCTTTAAAAGTGTTGATAGCTGCACCAGAATTATGCGACTTCCAATTTCAAAATGTCCGTTCCTAAACTGGTGAATCATCGAATAGTATTGTATTACAATCAATATTCTCTGTTGTGATGGACATTAAGAAAAAATATAGCATAATTGAAAATATACAGCTTGGGTATACATATTACTAGCCAGAATTAGATCATGAGAGGTAAAATAAAATGTTAAATTTGGCAAATCCACTAATTTCAGCAAATTTTAGCAAATCGAATTCTGCGATTGTTTCTTGATGATTATGATTACCATACCTAACATATGTAACTTTCACTTTGATGACATTCTTCACCCAAGTTTCATTGAACCCTTTAGAAATTGGTAAGATCCTGAATGGCTCTAGACCTATTATTGGCAGGCTCGTAAACCACATCACGTGACCATAGGTAGCCAATCAGGAGAATTACCAGATTATATGAATCACATCGAATAACATTCACCCTCTTCTGCTAATCATTAATGGCGTGGTCATTGACCACGTCTATGGGTAGTCATTGAAAACCAGAATATAATGGATTTGCAAGATGTTGTTTGCTTCTGAGAAGATGACATGGAGACGCGTCGATATAAGTTTTAAAGAGAAGATTGAAAGATGGAGAAGGAAAGGGCAAGAGGGGGTGGAAAGGAAGTGAGAGAGAGATGGAGAGAGAGAGAGAGAGAGAGAGAGGGGGAGCGAGAGAGAGAGAGAGAGAAGGGGAGCGAGAAGAGAGAGAGTACTCAAGGAGGAAAGAAGGAAAAGGGATAAGAAAGGAGATGAAATAAGAAGAGAGAGGGGGAAAAAGAGAAAAAGAACAATTAAAAAGAAAAAAAGAGGGATGGAAAAAAAGGGGAAAGGTGGAGAGAGGAGAGAGAAAGCAGAAAACAGAGAGAAAAGAAGAGAATGAGGAAAAATAAAAAAGGAAAGAGGAAGCAAAAATAGAAAAGAAGGTAAGAAGCAAGGAGAGTGAAGGAAGGTAAGCTGGAAAAAAGGGAAGCAAGAAAAAGTTAGGAATGAGGAAAGAAACGGAAACTGCCTTATGACCGGGTGGATGGAGCGTACCTAGCTGCAAGATTTGTTTTACTTTCAGGACCTTTCTGTTCTGGCTCATCTGTCAACCAGCTCTGCTTTAGTTCAGATTCTGTCCGTTTTTAAATATTTTTTTTCTGTAATTATCTTCTCCCCCGCTCCCTATATACACGAAACCCATACAGAGCGCAATAATGTCTCCACTAATCGCGCGATCTCCGAAAATACACCCGTCGGGAAAAATAGCTATCCGTTGAGGGTGATTTATTTTTTCTTAGCGGATTCGCGACACAAAAACGGACCAGGTCACCAGGCAGTGGACTACCACTGTCTAAGGACTATAGTGGGCTCTCATAGGGCCTGCCATACAACCATCACATTCGGCTTCAGTTCTGTTTACCAACGTTCTGTATTTTCCGCCGAACCATAGTTGGGTTCGTGTTCGGTAAAATGATATGCATAAACCTGATAAATGAAAAAAAATAAAAAAAAATAAAGAAAGTCTGACGCGTACGTTCTTTTACGTCTCCCTGAAATGAACCGAAAAAAAATATCTCAAAAGCAGTTTCGATAATGATTAAATACATGGACTCGAGTAAATAATATTATCCGTCATTATTTCTTCGTACAACAGAATATTTGCTCAATTAAATGTCTTGAAAAGTGGATCTTATTCATATAAAAACACCCACGAATGAATTCTACCACTTTTGACAAGGTGAATCTGCTGCATTTAGCGAGGATCGTCAAAATAATGGAAACATTCAAATTTGCATAAGCAAGAAAGCTTACTTTGTAATCAAAATACGTCTACAAGTTATACAGCAGAGTATTAAACTTTTTTTCTTTCTCTCTTATAATTATCCATATTCGCACGCTGATTGTAACTTTTGTATCATATATACGAGAAAATTATGTTATTTATGTTAAGGACTACATATATTTTGTCTTCGTAATGTTTTTGTTATTTCGTTTGTACATATGGTATACTATTTTTTGTCCCACCATCACCTATTTAAAATATTCTTTTGAACGTATACATGGAAGTATGTTTCTCGTCATGTAGGCTATTATCTATTGATTGTGAATAATGCACAATTCAACTTTATGTTGCGACGTATGATCGGTTTTTCATTGAATTAAATACATTTTGAATGGAATTAAAAATTAATACATGTCAAGGAACTTAAAATGAACACTGTGTTTGTATGTTATGCTGCCCTCTTGCGATCAGTGCTATGTAATTACTGCGTGTTCGTATTGTTGGATGACCTTCGCCGTTCGATCGGCTTCTTGTTCGCGTAATATATGCATGTCCCAATAAATGGTTGATAAAACTATGAATTATTGTGGCTCACAAGAACTTGCTTTTCTACAGGTCCTGTTAATGTGATCGTTTATGAGAGTTAGTTTATCTGACAAAAAGGAGTATTCTGACTTACGTCATGGGCTGAAATAGCGCCATCTACGCTTTCCTAATTCCGACATAGCAGTAGCAACGAATTGGATGTTCGCACCGAAATCTTGTCCTAAATTACACCTGTTATTGATACGAAGCCAACCCGTTTGCAACAATAAGGAGGCAAGAAGGTTCGTTAATTCGATATATTAATGTATAACGAGTATAAATAGTATAAATAATGAGAAATGATGATATGAATGTAATCTAATATGCTTAAGTGATAATGAATGGTGTGTGTAGTATTAGTGTATGCACGGACACGTATGATACCGTATACGGCTGTAGTGGACGTTATATATATGCAAATTAGATGCACGTAAAACAGGTATACGATATATACGATATAGAGTGTAAGCTAGGGTGCTACGTAAGGCAATGTTAATTGTATGCACGTAAATAGGTATACGATATTAACGATACGAATGACGTGTCCGCTATAAGAAGGACGCAGTCATTGATATGCGTTATGCTAATAAGTCTTTGTGATTCAAACTATCTACCACGAATATTGGTCACGTGACTTGAGTGAAGGTATTGTTTATAGATAATTGCATATACACAAATGATAAGAGACAAAGAGAAGAAATTCATTTGTTATTAATCACTGCATTTAATAGGCGAACTGATGATATTATTTATACACATGTATTCGAAAATGCCTGTATGAACAATTACTTATAATCTGTTCTTTTTCTTTATCATGTTTTGTTCATACAGTTTTCACGGAGCAAGTGTGATGGAATTAGTTGACATAGAATAAATTAGCAAGTCAACCCTACTACGACTTTTCATTGACTGTTTCTTCAGTGAAAACTTCACTTCACTACGACTTGCAACCTGCGATGACGTCGTGATTCAGATTACGTGATTTGGTACAAGATGTCGGAAGTGGACATGATGGGGACAAGGAGAAGGAAAACCCTGTTGCTGAAGCTGTGGACACAAGGTCAAAGCGAGAAGTCAAACTCACTGAGAAAGGTCTGCAGTATCAAGCTGAAACAAAAGGGAAGGAATTTAAGAGATCCATTAGTGCTTGGCGTAGAGCGTCGAATAAGTTAAGAGCTACCTTGAGCGACATCAGTGATGTCAAAGTTATTCGACAAGGTAGGGACGCTCTGCAGCAGGTGATGGACAACGCCATATCCGCTCAAGAAGACCTTCAGATTCTATTGAGTTGGCAGGAATCGACGATGACAGCCATGAAAGGCTCGACAACATCGAACAAGAACACTCAGAGCTGATGAAAGGAGTACAAGAACACCTCCTCGAACAAGAATCGTCAAGAAAATCTAAAGTTTCATCGAAAAGACTATCATCCTGTCAAAAATGGGTGAATGAATGCTCGTTTGAAAGCCAGGATGATGTGCCGACTAAAGATGTGCCGACCAAAGATGTGCCAACTGAAGATGTTCCGACTACAGAATTGCCGACTAAAGAACCCTTGTTAAATTTGCTGACTCAGCTACAGATTAGTCGCTTGCCACTGCCAGAACCAGATATCTTTTCTGGGGATCCACTGCAATACCCTAGTTGGAAACAGGCCTACGACATCTTAATGGAACATCAAGGTATTCCTGCAAGGGATCGATTCTTCTACTTAAAGAAGTATCTACGTGGCCCACCTCTCGAACTCGTGCAAGGATTTTCTCTGATACACAATGATATGGCATACAATCGAGCTACGAGTGAACTAGAACAGAGATATGGTGATCCATTCATCATTTCGAATGCATTTCGTGACCGACTGGATAACTGGCCAAAGATACCTACAAAGGATTCCAGAGGACTGCGTAGATTCTCTGATTACCTACGACAATGCCAAACAGCAATAGAAAAGATCGGCAACCTCCGACAGTTAGATGACGAACGTGAGAATAGGAAACTCCTATCCAAACTTCCCGATTGGCTTGTTACTAAATGGAGCCGACGAGTCTATGAGCATAGGAGGTCACATGGTACATTTCCTTCATTCGGTACCTTCTCATCATTCATTGAGGAAGAGAGTAACATTGCATGTGACCCAATCACGTCCATTGGTAGCCTGAAGGAGGACAAACCGAAACAGGACAGAGGAAAATCCATGAGAGCGTTAACTATGAGAACCAGCTCCATCCAAGATGAGACAAAGAGGCCAGAACGGAAATCATTCTGTATATTCTGTAGAAATCATCATCACCTTGAGGATTGTCAAGCCTTTGTCAATCAGCCTATGTCCGAGAGGAAGAAGTTCATAAGAGAAAAGGGCTTGTGTTACGGGTGTCTCAAGAGAGGTCATCTGACCAAAAAATGTCGAGTGAGAAGCACATGCAGAGAGTGCAACAAGCGTCATCCTACGCCACTACACTTTGACAGAAGACCTTCAGAAGAAAGGGAAAGGACATCGAACCAGGAAGAAATACAATCTTCAAATTCACATACACTTGTTAATTCTAACGCCACAAGTTATGTGAAAAGCGCGGCAATCGTGCCAGTCTGGCTGTCTCATGAGAATATGAAGGAAGAGAGGCTCGTATACGCACTATTAGATACTCAATCGGATACCACCTTCATATTGAATTCTACAAAGGATGCCTTAGGACTTCATGGACTGAGGGTCAACCTTCTTCTGTCTACAATGTCGACCAAGAACGAAAGGATTCCAAGTGAGAAGATTAAAGGACTCACAGCTCGAGCCTTTAACAGTGAAAAGGTGATACACCTTCCAGCTGCATACACTAGAGACATAATGCCAGCCAACAGAGAACACATCCCCACTCCTGAAGTAGCTCGCTCTTTCCCACATTTGGTTCCAATTGCTGACCAACTTCTGCCTCTGAAGCACTGTGAAATAGGATTGTTGATCGGCTATGATTGTGGAAGAGCTCTGACTCCTCGAGATGTGATTCCCTCCCAAGACGATGACGGTCCATTTGGAATGAAAACTGACTTGGGATGGAGCATAGTGGGTGTTACAAGTCAAGATGAACAGCACTACAACCCCGATGATCACGTTGGCCACAGTCATCGCTTGACAGCACGTGAAATACCCGCTGAACTAGCGGAAAGAGACATGTCCATCAAGAAGAGAGTAACGTTCACTCACAACGTTACAATCAAAGAAGAGATCAGCCCTTCGTCTGTGCTGAAGCTGATGGAAAGAGATTTCTCAGAGAGCAGAAGTGAGGTACCATTTTCGCAACATGATACAAGATTTATGAGAATCATGTCGGAGAATGTCCATATCACAGATGATGGTCATTACGAGACTCCTCTTCCCTTTAAAGAAGATGTCGTCAACCTTCCCAACAACAGATTCATGGCGGAAAGGAGATTGAGTCATCTAAAGAGAAAGTTTCAAAGAGACTCTGAGTATCATCAGAAATACTCGGAAAAGATGGATGCTCTCTTGGAGAAAGGATATGCTGAAAGTGTACCAGAATATGACAAGCAGAACGGCCAAGCATGGTACATTCCCCATCATGGGGTAGTACAACCCAACAAGTTACGAGTTGTGTTTGATTGCAGTGCAGAATTTGGAAAGGAATCTCTCAACAAGCAGCTTCTTTCTGGACCAGATCTGACTAACACACTAGTGGGAGTACTTTGCAGGTTCAGACTGGAACCAATCGCATTTTGTTGCGATATACGTGAGATGTTCTACCAATTCAAGGTGAAGGAAGATCATAGGAAATACCTACGGTATTTGTGGTGGAAGGATGGAGACTTTCTGCAACAGCCCCATGAGCTAAGAATGACTGTCCATTTGTTTGGGGCGACGTCGTCTCCAGGATGCTCAAACTTTTGTTTGAAACAGATTGCCAGCGACCATGCTATTGAATTTGGAGAGGATGTAAAGAACTTTGTACATCATAACTTCTACGTGGACGATGGGCTAATATCTGTTCCTACCAAAGAAGAGGCCAAGAATCTGATCTCGAGAACCAGAGAGATGTGCAAGAAAGGAGGCGTCCACTTGCACAAATTCATCTCAAACACCCAAGAAGTGCTGGAAACAGTTCCGGAAGAGGATAGAGCAAAGGGCACTACCAAGACTAATCTCCTACAGGATAAGCTTCCTTTGCAGAAGGCACTTGGGGTGCAATGGTGTGTGGAATCTGACACGTTCCAATTCAGAGTCACACTCGATGACAGACCTCTAACCAGGCGCGGAATACTGTCAACCGTGATGTCGATCTATGACCCTATGGGATTACTAGCCCCGATTGTCTTACCTGGTAAGCAGATTCTGCAAGAGCTGTGTAAGATGTCTGCTGATTGGGACGACCCCCTGCCAGATCATCTCAGAGAAAGATGGGAGAAATGGACAACTGATCTGCATAATCTTGACTCCCTATCAATACAGAGATGCTACAAACCTGCAGACTTCGGTGAGGTTACGACCATGCAGATGCACCACTTCTCCGATGCTAGTTCCGAGGGATACGGCCAATGCTCATACATGAGAATTAAGAATGGAGAGGGAAGAGTCCACTGTATCCTGATGATGGCAAAGTCCAGGATTGCCCCGCTCAAGGCAGTAACAATACCCCGTTTGGAACTATCAGCTGCCGTTGTTTCCATTAGGGTGAGCACATTTCTTCAGCGAGAGTTAGCCTTGGAGGACATTGAGCATATCTACTGGACAGACAGCAATGTGGTACTTGGATACATAAACAATGAATCGAAGCGGTTCCATGTGTTCGTAGCAAATAGGATCTGTGAGATCAGACAACACTCAGAATCATCGCAGTGGAAGCACGTTCGAACACAGGACAATCCAGCAGATGGAGCTTCCAGAGGGTTTACCGTTGACCAACTCATCACTTCGAACTGGTTCACTGGCCCAGATTTTCTATGGGAAGAGACGGTTCCTCGCGCTGATGATCAGGAGGAATTCGAGGTTTCACCAGGTGACCCCGAGGTGAAGAAGTCTATGGTGAACGCGACTGTAATGGGTGACTCCAAGTTTGATCTGAGTCGCCTAGACCGATTCCCGACATGGTATAGAGCAAAGAGGGCGATGGCTTATTGTCTGCTGTTCATCACAAGACTGAAACAACGTTGTCAAAGAAAACGTACAAGACAGGCAAATGATGACTCAACTTCCCAAGGCAAAGTCTCGGTGCAGAATCTACAACAGGCAGAAACTGAGATACTGAGACACGTCCAGAGTGAAGCCTTTGGGGAAGAAATAGAAATCCTGAAGTCAATCCAGAGGAAACAGGATCTGAATGACAGGCAGAGAAGACGTCAAATAAAGAAAGAAAGTCGTCTCCATGGACTTGACACTTTCCTGGATAAAAGGGAATTCTAAGAGTTGGAGGAAGAATTCGAAGGGAGACGACTCATATGACAGAAAGCATCCCTGATTCTCCCACAAAGAAGCCACGTAACGGACCTTGTGATACGTCACTGTCATGAGTTGACTGCTCATCAAGGAAGAGGCATGACATTGAACCAGATAAGAGAGAATGGATTTTGGGTTCTTGGAAGCAGTAATCGAGTGGCCAATTTCATACGAAAATGTGTCATATGCAATAGGCTACGTAGTCCCGCACAATTACAGAAGATGTCTGATCTACCGTCTGACCGTGTGTTACCTGCAGCACCTTTCACTTACTGTGGCATCGACTGCTTTGGCCCATGGGTGATAAAGGAAGGTAGAAAGGAGATGAAGCGATATGGACTCCTCTTCACATGCATGCCTTCGAGAGCCGTGCATATTGAGACACTCAATAGTCTGACTACAGACTCATTCATTCAGGGATATCGTCGCTTTGCTGCTCTGAGGGTCCAATACGTCAACTGAGATGCGACAGGGGAACGAACTTCGTTGGCGCAGAAGCAGAGTTAAGGAAAGCGTGGTCAGAAATGAATCACGAACATGTCAAAGGCACTCTAATGAAAGAAGGATGTGACTACGTACAGTTCACTTTCAACGTCCCCGCGGCAAGCCATATGGGTGGAGTATGGGAGCGCCAAATAAGATCTGCCAGGAGAGTGCTTGAAACTTTGCTGTATCAATCGAGTAGACAACTCAATGATGAATCACTGAGAACACTGATGTATGAAGCGGCTGCAATTGTCAATAGCAGGCCGCTGACTGTGACTGACCTGAACGACCCAACATATTTGGCTCCTCTTACGCCAAATCATCTCATAACCATGAAGTCGAAAGTCTTACTTCCTCCACCAGGCAATTTTCAGGACGCTGATTTGTACTCCAGAAAGCGTTGGAGGAGGGTACAACATCTGATCAACGAGTTCTGGGATCGTTGGAGAAAGGAGTTTCTCCAGAACTTACAGACACGCCAGAAATGGACTCGGCCCCGACGGGATGCTAAGATTGGGGATATCGTCATCATGAAAGACGAGAACTTGCCACGAAATCAATGGTCCCTAGCAAGGATAAGCGAGGTCTTTCCTTCTACCGATGGACTCATTCGTAAAGTGAAGCTCGTAAAGGGTGACTCGAACTTGACGACAGCGGTAAGCGTAAAGGACCTGTGAAAGAACTAGAGCGTCCGATACACAAACTGGTTTTGCTGCTTCCGCGTGAAGACCAGGACGGATTCCCGACCAAGGAGCCTTGAATACTGTAAGGTAATTAATATCCCTCACAAATAGGTTTTGATAGATTTAAGTAAATATAGAAGTCTGAACATAAGACTATCCAAAATTCGAATTACCCGCAAAATCTGAAAGTCTAGAATAAGACTAGTCAAATAATCTAATTGAAGTTTTAGAACCAAGAATATCTGTAATTGGTCTGTAACAAAGACTATGCTGGAACTGTAACTACAGACGCACATCAGCTGAAATGAAGTCTAATTGAACTGAGTAAACTCTTGAACTAATTGATCTGATTGAACAACAACAAGAACTCTTTTTGTGGATTGACGACATTTCCGAATGAGCTGTAATGACCTTTATTGCTGTTTGTTTTTGTTCTCTGTTTGAAAAAATGTAATCTTATCAAATTGGAAGATCGAGCATATGACAACTATATTTGTAGAAAACGGAAATTAAGTTGATATACCTCATTTTATCGCATTAATTACCTTGCAAAAAATTACAATGTGATTGCACTTATAAGAATGTATTTAAAGGGTATTTCAGTTCAATTTCATCATTATGCTTGTATGTATTGTATACATGAATGAGCATTAGATGTGAACCTGAATTGAAACCCCCTTTGCAACGTAAATTCATGCAGAGTATTTGAACTGAGAGTTGATCCAGGTTATTTTCTCGATTTCTAAATCCAGTACTTGCAAATACAGCTAATTGCTAGTCATAAATGGTGAGTTGCAAGGTCTGAGTGTTTGAGACTCGCGGTTAAATTTAATTTAACTCAGATGCTGTAATAAGATACTTGGTACAAGCTCTGTACTAGAGATGAAGTAATCTCACGATACAATTTGAACTGTAAATCTTGAATAAAGATTTGTTTTCCTGCATGCGCAATTGATCATGTACGTTTCAAGATAAGTAGAAATTGAAATTTTGAGATGTAGATCTATATGTATACATATATTGATATATTTTGAACTATTAATGTTGATAAGGAACAAATATTCCAAGTCATTTCTATGAAGCTAAAAGGGGTAAATTAATTATTAATTTAAAGGAGCCATGTTAATGTGATCGTTTATGAGAGTTAGTTTATCTGACAAAAAGGAGTATTCTGACTTACGTCATGGGCTGAAATAGCGCCATCTACGCTTTCCTAATTCCGACATAGCAGTAGCAACGAATTGGATGTTCGCACCGAAATCTTGTCCTAAATTACACCTGTTATTGATACGAAGCCAACCCGTTTGCAACAATAAGGAGGCAAGAAGGTTCGTTAATTCGATATATTAATGTATAACGAGTATAAATAGTATAAATAATGAGAAATGATGATATGAATGTAATCTAATATGCTTAAGTGATAATGAATGGTGTGTGTAGTATTAGTGTATGCACGGACACGTATGATACCGTATACGGCTGTAGTGGACGTTATATATATGCAAATTAGATGCACGTAAAACAGGTATACGATATATACGATATAGAGTGTAAGCTAGGGTGCTACGTAAGGCAATGTTAATTGTATGCACGTAAATAGGTATACGATATTAACGATACGAATGACGTGTCCGCTATAAGAAGGACGCAGTCATTGATATGCGTTATGCTAATAAGTCTTTGTGATTCAAACTATCTACCACGAATATTGGTCACGTGACTTGAGTGAAGGTATTGTTTATAGATAATTGCATATACACAAATGATAAGAGACAAAGAGAAGAAATTCATTTGTTATTAATCACTGCATTTAATAGGCGAACTGATGATATTATTTATACACATGTATTCGAAAATGCCTGTATGAACAATTACTTATAATCTGTTCTTTTTCTTTATCATGTTTTGTTCATACAGTTTTCACGGAGCAAGTGTGATGGAATTAGTTGACATAGAATAAATTAGCAAGTCAACCCTACTACGACTTTTCATTGACTGTTTCTTCAGGTCCTTTTCATATTCAATATTGTATTATGTATATTGTTCGGATGTCTTTATGGTTATGGTAAAATACATGTACAATATCTTGAAACTTGAATCTTGAAAGACCGGTATCGAACATTCAGAAGCCACATATTCTATCTTGATGTTTCTGCATTCGAATATCGAATTGTTAATTGTTGTTCTTTTTAGGGGTTCGATCCCTATTAAGTTCTATAAATATAACCAATATCTTGTACAAACCAAGCCACTGGTAACGTTTTGTAATATTTTACTCCCGTATAGGCAAGCGCATAACGTGTATACTTGAAATAAATACGCTTTACAATGCATGACCTTTTCGCTTGGCTATATTTGGTATCTCAATAACGATGCATCGGTCAAACAGATTTATGAATTCATAATCTTTTGTAAATTCATGAAGAGGCATTGCAACATTCAGAGGCTTATTCTGTATTGTATATACATTAACATTATTTTTTCCATTACAGGAAGCTGCAGTTTCATTGTAAATGGTAAAGTTACAAATTGTTCCATAAGGTAACATAATGTATGTAAACTATTGCATTCACTATTTCATTGGTTGAACAAAAAATGGAGAAAAAAATATTCCGATGTGCCTTTAAAGACTTATTTTCATTCAGGGTGGCCCAGAAAGAACGCAACACATGAGATCTGCATTTTTAACAATATAATTGACGCTATGTCATTTGTTTGTAATCTTCGAGTAGAAACGTCTTGTCCAGGTGAAGTGACAACAGGATCAACAGTTTTGGGCTAAGATTATGTTGTAGTTATGCTTTATTTCAATATCATTGCATTTGCCTATAGCACAGACTATCATATACAAAAAAAAAACGTGCGATAACATCCGCACTTTCTCAATAATCGGACCTTCATTTGGATAATTTTAAATATGACACGAGATATAAAACATACCTGTATATATTCCAAATTGACCTTATACAATAATCTTTATTGTACACATGTGAGTAGCTTTGATTAGAATAGTGTAAATGTGAAATGTCAGGTATAACAAACCGAATTTCATTTTCGTAGAAAACAAGATTTACTTCTTGACGTTTGTTACATTCACACAAGGAAAACTCTAGGAAAAGTGATCAATTTATCAGAAGTAAAGTAAAACCTTTAAGATGATGAATACACTACGTGCATGTATAATGCCAAGTTATATGAAATGAAGATGTGTTGCGACAACAATCATGTACATGGATATTTTAGAGCTATATTGTTAAGAATTTCAAAGAGTTTATTGTTTAAGGAATGAAAGAATGTACATGTATAATTATGTCTATCATATTAATTGCAACTATATATGGAGAAAAAAAAAGTAGTATTAAATCTATAGTGTATTAATAATGGATGGGTTGACGTTGAAACTAAGATATTAAGTAAACGTTTGATATATTTTTCATATATATATATATATATATATATATATATATATATATATATATTTATATATATATATATATATGCAGTAGAGCTCGCGGGCAAGTACCCATTGGCAATTGCACGCGGTAAAATTCCCGTGTTTTGCACGCGTTTTACCCGCGTTTTACCCGCGTGTAAACGCTTGAAAACGCGGGCAAAAAATGTATATTTGCATATTTTGGGGTGAAAATGTCTGTCCATACACAAGAATGAATCTGCTTCCTTTCACAATGACACAAGTAAAAAATAAGCATTTTTTGCCCGCGTTTTCAAACATATTTTAATTACATCATCCAAAACGATGAGTGCGTATGAAATGTGTTTTAGGTGCGGCAATGTGTGTGTGTGGCGGGGAGGGGGTTGAGGGTGACATTTTGTTTTGGAAAGTATTATGGCTCCCAAATGCATGTCAGGCAGCCACTTTTATCACCACCACTACAATATAAGGCACTGGAGTTTGGGACGGGATTTTTGCAGTCTCTAATACTTATCTTTTTAAAAGCATAATGGTACACATTTCCATTGCAATCAAGGGTCCTTTCGCTACCTAAGTTCATTTTGATAGAATAAATGTCTCCTCTATGCTTTGTTCATCCCAGGAACTCTTAGAGACTAAAATAAGATACACGAGTTATGAAAACATCCTAATTTTTGTAATGTTAGTTTTCATTTTGTATCATTCATTCAGTCAAAGGCTTATATACAAACCTAATTTGAGAAACACCACCCCACAATCGGCAGGGGGGGGAGATCTGGCTTTTGTAAATTGTCGGCATCAACGCCACATCCCTTCGGCATATGCAGTTCATACCTCTATCCAACTGTTTTGAGGTTCTTAAATAATTATATTTTATTAAAGACCCTGTCGGAAGCTGAAAAATTCAATAGATGAATTATATATGAATGGAAAGGCAATGAGCCATAGACCCCCCTCACACAAACACACGCACAGGCACACAGACACACACACACACACACTCACACACTCTCTCTCTCTATCCCCACTCTCATTAACTCAATCCCATTCTTTTTCTCACTTTTCTGGCTATATTGTAATACACAAACACTTCCGCATTTCTCTCTTTACCCCCTTTTTCCCAGTGTCCTATCGTTGTCTGTCCTCCTTTTCCTACACAGCTCATTTTCTCTCTCATCCTTTATATTATCGTTATGTTTGGTCTCTTTCTATCTTGTAAAAACTCTGAATAGTGCATTATGAACTCCAAATAACACAAGATCACACACGAGTTATACCCACAGAACTTAGTTCTGTGGTTATACCTGGCATACAGAGACAGAGACAGGGAGAGAGTGACAGAGATAGAGAGAGAGAGAGAGAGATAGTTGAAGAAAACAGCCGGAGAGCGGAGTAGAATATCAAATACTCGGGGATGCAGATGTCTTAATTGAAATTACCAACTAAATTTTAAAATATTGTGTGCACTGACAACAGAGATTTGTAAATTAATCAAGATTTGTAAATCGATCGAGAGAAAAAAGGGGAGGAAGAGAAAGAGAGAAAGTAAGGAGGATGGGAGCGACAGAGAGAGAGAGAGAGAGGGGGGGCACTGAGAGAAAGAAAGAAATAGTGCGCGCGCGCGTGTGCGTGTGTGTGTATGGGTGTGTGTGTAGCGGGTGAATTGCGTGCCTGTACATTGGGGGTTATGCACTGAAATTTTAAAACGATAACATCATCACCACTGCTGCATTGCGGGCTAGATCCTAACTTAAATCACAGCTTTCGCTTTAAAAAAAAGAAGGGAAAAAAGACATAATTACAAATCATAATGCAGGAATATTTTGTGCTAGAAAATATCATATCATATCATAGCATATTGGTACCAAATTTGACGGTAAAAATCATGAATGGCAGGAGACGAAAGGCAATTAAAGCGCAAGAGAGAAGGAAAGGAGAGGGAGAGAGGAGAGCGAGGAGAGAGAATAGAGAGTGGAGAGCGAGAGAGAGAGAGAGAGAGATAGAGAAAGAGAAATAGAGAGACAGACAGAGAGACAGAGAGACAGAGAGAGAGAGAGAGAGAGAGAGCGCGCGAGAGAGTGTGTGTGGGAGACAAAGAGAGAGATAGAGATAGGCCTCCAAGGCCCCCAATTTTTGGAGATTACGCCGCAACCGCTTGGAATTTTAAATTGTCGTTTTCATGACCTTTTCCCCTCAAGTCTTACGCCCATTTTGATACCATTTTCGTTGAAATCGGATATACTTCGGTGGCGGATCCAGGGGGCACAGGGCACGTGCCCCGGCCCCAAAAATAGTGCTCACTACCCCCAATGAGCGAATTTTCGGCCGGCGCGATTTTCAAATTTGCAGGAGCAAAAAAAAAAAAATGTGCCCCCCCCCCTCTAAGGAATCCTGGATCCGCGCCTGTACATAACAATTAGTATGCGCATGTCATCAACAAGTGCTATAATTGCATATATTCATGTACAATACAGGTTTAGATGTATTTCTTCATAAGTGAGAGATATGAATTAATATCAAATTGCTTTGATATGTTTCTCAAAGTAACTTGATGTATTCCAGACCAAAAGAATACATTAGAAATAAAACAATAGATATAATAAGAAATAAAAAACAATAAAATACATAAGGAAATAAAATGATGAATTTCGAGAAGAAGAAAAAAAAAATCGGATATGAGCAGTGATATGCCGATATGTAGTGGAGAAATTTGCAGTAGAGTAGAAACTGCACACCAAGCTGCTAAATCAAAGGAGGTCTACGCAACAATTAAGAAAATCACCAAATCAGCATCAAAGAGAATGCAATCAGTTAAGAGTAAGACAGGGAGAACTCTAACAGAACAATCAGAAGTAAAGAAGAGATGGAAAGAAAACTACGACGAGCTATATAATGAACACAACCCTAAAAACGACACAGTAGCAAACAGTCTACCCAACAGCTCTTCAGATGACCCAGAGCCAAACATACTGAAGGAGGAAATTGAAAGTGCAATAAAGAAACTTAGTGAGGGTAAGGCACCAGGATTTGATTCAGTCACTTCTGAAGAAATCAAAGCAGCTGGAGAAACAGGAACAGACATTTTTCACTATCTCTGCAACCAAATATGGGAATCGGAGAAATTCACGGAGGAATGGGGAAGAGCGATAATAACCCCAATCTATAAGAAGAAAGATAAACTAGACTGCGGGAACTACAGAGGTATCAGTCTGCTGTCCCATGCAGGAAAAGTACTGACCATAATCCTACAAAGAAGAATTCTCAAAAGAACGGAAGAAATCCTCTCTGAATCCCAGGCAGGATTCAGACCAGGCAGGGCTACGACAGACCAAATATTCACGCTAAGACAAATAGCAGAAAAATACATGGAAAAGAACAGAAGCCTGTACTGCTGCTACATCGACTTTCAGAAGGCTTTTGATTCGGTATGGCAGAAGGGCCTGTGGAAGGCGATGGGATGTTTTGGCTATCCTAGCAAGCTGATACGACTGCTACAAGCACTGTATGAACAATCCCAGAGTACGGTCAGAGTAAATGGAGAGCTGACAGAGTGGTTCAAGACAACCGTTGCAGTCAGACAGGGGGTGTGCCATCTCCCCACAACTTTTCAATATACTCCTCGAGCTAGTTATGATCATGGCAATGGATGAACTTCAAATAGTAGCCAAAATTCAAGGAACCTGCATAAACAACCCACGTTTTGCAGACGACATCGTCCTAATAGCAGAGACCCCAGAGGAACTGCAGACACTTGTGGATAAAGTGTACAAGGCAAGCTGCAACCTTGGTCTTAAGGTGAACATAGCAAAGACAGAAGTGCAAGCTATTAGCAAAAGGAAGTGCAACCTCAACATTGACATAGCCAACGACAGACTAAAACAGGTGGAAGACTTTGTGTACCTGGGGGGAACAATAGCAGAAAACGGCTCAAGCTCAAGTGACATCAAGAACCGAATCAGGAAAGCAGGGGCAGCTTTCCAAAGACTAAATAACATCTGGACATCAAAAAGCATTAGTAGCCACACGAAGATGCAACTGTATCAAACACTTATCCTCTCAATACTGCTGTATGGGGCAGAATCCTGGACAGTAAGAAAAGAAGATAGCAACAGGCTGCAGGTTTTTGAAATGGCATGCCTCCGTCGAATAATGGGGGTGACAAGACTAGACAGGATCCGAAACACACACATCAAATAATCCCTCAACCTCGATCAAGATGTCATGGACAAAGTCTCCACTAAAAGACTCAAATACTTTGGTCACGTCCTAAGAATGAAACCCACAAGATACCCCAAAATTGCTGTTGAAGGAAATGTCACAGGAAATCGACCCAGAGGCCGTCCACCCAAAAGATGGCTTGACTGCATCTCAGAGGACTGCAAAGCAAGATCCATAATAAGGCTGACAGATGCATCAAGACTGGCTGCAGACAGAAATATTTGACACACGATCACCATACAGAAGCCATCACGAGGCCCCTTGCCTGCGTGGACGGCATAAGTCAAGTAAGTTAAGTGGAGAAATATTATTCTACAGTGAGAAAGTGGGTGAAATTATTGTTTTGGGCTTTGCTCACTGTGCTAAACATACTTTTTAAAAAAAAAATCCAAAAAAAAAATCACGTATTTGCGTATTTATAATTTATGCAAATTAACATATGCATTTTCAAATATCATAAAAATAATGACACTTCATGAATTTGAAATAAAGGAAACATTTACTCAATACATTTTCAAGATCCTTCACAACCCTAGAGACAAATATGAAGAATTTTCTGTAAAATGCATAAAATTATAATTTTGCATAATTAATTAGGCTATAACGACATAAATTTGCATATTAGGAAAAAACTAATTATACCATTTTGTTCCTTACGTGAGTATCTACAAAGATGCAAATGTGCGTGATCATAGGACATTCGACGGCCGAGATCATAGGGGTGGGTGTGCCTCCCAGCCCCCCAGGAACAGAGATGCTCAAAATAGCCCAGTAATCTAGTACAGTAAGGGTTGAAGAGAATCAAAACTTTTTGTGGATATTGCTCGACAATGGGTTCCATGATTTCCAACCAGATGATTTCAATATCAACTATGTCAAGGGTTGTTTCCTGAATGGCAAAAAGGCGAGTCCTATCTGACTGACTTTGTATTTTGAAAGTGAATTAGCTCGTATATATATATATATATATTATCATCCTACACTTGTACTCCAATAGATCTTGAAGGGTTCAATACCAATGCTAGATCCTGTGTCCCGCACTGGACCGTGCGTGTGTAGTAGTGACGCAAGAAGATCATTCCACACTCATAAAATAGAAGCGACAGATACTTGTAATTATTTATCCTCAAATGGACATAGTATAGTATAATATATCATAGTAGTCGCTCCATGCAGAGCGAATCTATTTCTTTTTCCACATAATATACACAATGACATGATAATCACAATAATATAAGCGTAATGATATAACAGCAAATTAGCATAGAAATATCTTTGACATTGTTATTTTTGTTAGTCTTGTAATGCGAAATTATTTAGTACAGGAAATGAAAATCTAACTTACTTGGCAGCAATGCTTGTTAGATGTAGGTTCGCACAAGAATGATTTAAAATTTATACATTCACAACTGAATTTTTAAAGATTACGGAGTCAAAGAAACATGACGGACACAAAACACGAAACAAAAACAAATAAGAACAGTGAAAGGATGACAAGATGAGGATGGTAGATGAATAAACTAAGGATGAGAGAGTGATAAACAGGGAAAGAGGGAAAACGGCAGAAAGAGAAGAAGAAGAAGACACAGAGAGAGAAAGAGAGAGAGAGAGAGAGAGGGGCAGAGGTAGAGAGAGAGAGACAGACAGACAGAGAGATAAAACGAGAGAGAGAGGGTGGCCATAAAGGAATCATTTTTGAGTAGCATGATATAGAAACGAATCCTACACAAGTCACAATTCCGATGTAAAAAAAAATGGCCAGTCCGGCCAAATACGAAAAAAAATGGTGAATTAGTTATCCTGATACGTCTGCAACAAAAAGCACTTGAGTGCATTTTTTAACCCAAATAATTTTAGGCCATACAAAGTAAAGATTCTGCTGAAAAATACCGTTCTTGTTTTTGGTAGGTGATAAGAGCTAGCTAATCTCGTGGTATAACTATGGAATTCAGTATTTTTGTTCAATATATTTGACAGAACTTGAGGAAATTCATTTTTCTGAAGTGTGTACAAAAATATACCAAGGTTATAAGAAAATAAGTCGTGTATCTTCAAAACATTATTTGCGTGAAAGAGTTCATGAGTACGAGCGCGGAAATTGGTGTGACATATGATTCGCATTGCTTTCTTTTGTAGCAGTAAAATTCTACCGAGTTAAGTATTTCCATAGGTGCCCCATGCAAGGATTCCGTAATGCAAGTAAGGTAGTACTAAAGTCGAGTACAAATTAAGCAGTATACGAGATGGAAAATACGATTTTACTTTGTTAAAAAATACCAATATTTTTAGAAATTATTTTACAAACATTATCAACATGCAGCTACGAGATGAAAAATACGATTTAAATTTTTTCAAAATACCAATATTTCTAGAGATTATTTTTACAAACATTATCAACATGCAGCTTCCATGAAAGTTTATCATCTACTATTATTCCCAGGAATTTCGGAGAAGAGACTTTTTGTATGACAGTATTATCAAGTACAGTATTTCCTGGTAAGTTATCAATAATATTATCTCCTCATATCTCCTCACTCTTTCAGCTACAGAGAACATCATATTCTCTTAGGTCTCCATCAGCTCCTACCTTTGTCATTCCCAAATCCCATAAACAGGCTGGTTTCAATTCCTTTCAGTCCTTAGCCCCACGTCTCTGTAACAAACTCCCCTCGTTCTTAAGAAACAGTACTTCACTAGATTTCTTCAAAAAACAACTGAAAAATACCTCTACAACTTCTCTTAAATTGTTGATAGACTAAGAGAGTCCAGCGCCTTGTATCCTTTGGAAAAGGCGCTTTATAAATCCAAATATTGTTATTATCATTATTATTACTAAAGAGCATATAATTTTTTTTTGTAAATTCAATGACAACTTATTTGCTTTGATCCTGTCAGCAACTACTCGTAGTCGAGAGTTAATCGTTCTCAGCAAAATTAGTGGATCTTGATGAGAAAAGAAAATGTCAGAGTCGTCAGCAAACAAAATGAAGGACAGGGTTGTTGAGGACATGTAAAAATCAGTAATTTATACAACAAAAAGTAATGGACCTAAATAGAATCTTGAGGCACACCACATTCAATGGTCTTTATTGAAGAATGTGCATCGTCTAGGAGTACGTATTGCTTTCTACTGTGCATGTAGTTCTTAAACCAATCCAAGGCTATTCCTCTGATTCCGTAGTTAGAAAATTTGTAAAGAAGTATTTCGTGATTTATCGTGTCAAAGGCTTTCGAGAAATCCAAGAAAAACCCCACCGTATGTTCGAAATTGTCAATAGAGCGAACCACCTTATTTATTATAGTCAAAAGGGCATGTGTTGTACGGTGATTTTCACGGAAGCCAAACTGTGACAGAAATATAACTAGTACATAAGAATTTCACAGTACACAGTCATACAATTTTTTCAAGAACTTTAGATAAAGATGTCAGCAAGGAAATAGGTCTGTAGTTTCCCAACTCTAACGGATCTCCTTTCTTGAAGACAGGAACAACTTTGGCCAATTTCATCAATTGTGGCACCACCCAAGATGTAAGTGATAGATTGAAAATATGGACTAAAGGTTGGGCAATATGAAGGGTTATTTTTTCAAGAGATAATTGCTCATTTCATCATGTCCAGAACTCCGCTTATTCTTCAATCTGTTAATTATGTCTACGATTTCACTTTCAAGAATTAGTGTAAAATATTTAGAAAGTGGATTTGGGGCTCCAAGAAAGTCGGTACACTGCTTATTTGAGACCGGTATCATTTGGGCAAGGTTATGACCAATTTTCGAAAAATAATCATTAAAATATTCTGGAATTAGTTGGGTCTTATCAATAACTTCATTATTGACTTTATTCTTGCTTTTCCCGTGTATAACAGTTTTGATAACCTTCCAAGTATTTGTAGGTCATTTCTCATGAAGTTCAAACTGCTTACAAACATTTAGTAACCAATATATTCTTATATTCCGTATATTTTAACTTATCTTTATCCAATAATTTAAATGTATATACTTTAAATATAAATTGTTTTCTCGATTTATTGAATATACTGTACATATTCCATCTCGCAGTGTCATTGAATTGAATGGGGCAAATTCGTAAGAAAAATAGCCCTACCAATTTGGCTTTGCCATTCACTCATGTAAAACTGGCAACCAATGTAAAGTACAAATTAGACGTCATTTCTTTCTTCATCGTTAGTGTCGTAGGGTCATCATTATGAGATTCCTACTAGTTCATACTTCCGACGAGGGCGTGCTTGGTCTGGTTCCACCTTTAGTAGGGAGGTGGGAGAGGGAGAAAGAGAGAGAGAGAGAGAGAATGAGAGAGAGAGAGAGAGTAAGAGACAGAAAGCTAGCTTGTTTTTTCAATACAGTGCACGAGTCAATATAAAGTATACTAATATTCAAGCTCTAATATCTTACAAAAACCAAGTTAAATTACTGAAATATATCATAACAGTATTAAAAGTCGATAGCATCTTCTTTGATAATATTGATTAGGCTGCTCATCAAAATGTGGTTATGGGTGACTGAGCACTAACAACCAATAATAAATGTAAAGATAACATGATCGCAGCTACATTCGAAAATTCAACTCTAGACTAATTTCAACACCCCATTGTTTACGCCATCATGATAGGAATCGTGACGTTCGGATTACGTAAAACGTCATTGTAATGTTTGCATGTTTCAAACGGTGATAGAGGGAGCTATTGAACTTCCCTTAAGTTTTTTGTTCGAATGAAGGAGGCTCAGTTTAAACCTGAAACTCACCAAAGAGTTCTCCAAAGAGCTCCATACGAAGAGAAATATGTTCATTCCAGGTGTAAGGTAAAAGGCGAACATATCGACACATCATTGGCACGGGAAAGCGATTATAAACCACGGTGTTTCGGTCACTATTGCCGGGAAAGATCTGAGAATAGAACAACGTGTAATTTCAAAGAGAGGTAACTGCATGCTATGATTGATATCATTGGTGAAAATAGTATTGGAATGTATTGCACGCTAATTAAAAATAAAAGAGGTTAAGAAACGCTTAATAAACAAATCACAGGTGACTGGTAATCGACAATAACTGATTAAGGTCGAAGGGTGAGTAAATTGGTACCTACGTTGTCGGCGTTGGTGTTAACGGGGTCTTTCACTGTATATAAGGTAACACTATTCCTACTGCAGACAATCTTGAAGCTGGTTACCCACTGGTACAAATCCTGACGACCTTGCGTTGCCACTCCTACGATGTTGTATGTAGCTAAAAGATCAACCTGAGGTTTGAATGATAATGATGTTGAAGATAATAAAAATGGAAATATGAAAAACGATATATATATATATATATATATATTATCATTATTATTATTATTATTATTTTTTTTTTTTTTGGGGTTTTTTTTTTGCATTGTTGGCTTTTCCTAAAGAAAGGTCTTCAATAGAATGTAGATGCTGATTGGTTACGGGGTTCGATTGTGGGAAGGCTTTTTCTTGCACGCTTGATCGGAAGTGTATATGTCTATTTCTGAATCTGTATCTGTAGTAATACGGCTCAACGCTCGGACTGGGTGTGCGCATAAAATACTAAAGTAATATAATTGAAAATTCTGTTAGTCATGAGCCCTGATTATGTCGGGATTGAATGTAAGATATAGATAGTTGGAAAGGTTTCCAGTCTGTCAGTGTTTTCGGAAGGAATGAATATTTGAAGGAATCTTTGTGTGATCTCCAGGATGAGCGAGTAACAGGGTGAGACAGGTTTCGTGTTGTGACGGAGCGATACCCTTTATGAGCTGAAGAAGCTTTAAGGGGAAAGACTTCAAACAAACAAGAACGAAATTCAGGAATAGAGACTGACCTGAATCCACTGGTTCAAATCGTTTGCTTTTGCAGACCATCCTCCGCGCAGGGATCCGACTCTAGCTATGTTTAACCGTCCTCGAGAAGGACCGTGGTTTGCGTCCCACTCACTAAACGCCGTCAAGCTCGAATCTGGGATTGCCCCACTTTCTAGGCCTAGAGGGCTAGCATCCTGGATAGAAACTTTTTCAAAGAAAGAAACTTCGGCTTAAAATAAATAAATTCATCCGTTCTGACAAATGTCATGTATCTGAAAAGAATACATATTGGCAGGAGGTGCATGTTCATTTAATGCGTTAAAGTTACTGGACCTCATTCATTGGTATTTTATTTGCCATTGTATGTCAACAAATGTTCAAGTCATTTCGTTGAAAAATAAAACATTTTTGAAGTGCAAAGATATATCGGTGTCTGGAAATAGGTTAACACATCATAATCTACAAAAGTTAAAAAAAAAAAAAACATTTTGTATGAAAAACCTAAAATAACAACTTGTTCCCTATTAGTATCTAATGCTCCCATTGAAAACAAGAAAATCATTCCTGTGTCAAAATACGAACCGAAAAAATACATTACATGTATAGCCGAGCAGGACCGAGACTCGAATCTCAGACCTTTACATCAACTGTCTAGTGTTGAATCAACCAAAGCCCCACACCTCTGACTTAAATGCTGACCCAATACCTCATCGTTATACCAACCGCTTCCATCCATGCTTTTTCTTGACCTTTGTCTCTCTGTCCTTCTCTCTATCGACCACCGTCTTCACACTACTCTTTATGTCGTTTTTTAAGTTCATTTGTCTTCAATTCTTGTAATTCCAAGCCAATATAATTATTCTTCTTCACAAAGTCTCTGCATGTCTCCCAACGAAATTAGGTAATGTCTTTGTATTATTTTGTTTGTTATTGTATTGCACTGATGCGCACAACTCTTAAATAAATTGTAGTTGAATTATTCTAGTCGTTATGCAGAGAAACAACTATGACGAGATCATCGAACACTGCTGGGGAAACTTTGAAGTGCACATTTTTACTTCCAAAAGGCGTCATTAGGGCGCCAAAAGTTGCTCTTACGTTTTCCATATATCTGAAAAATTACATATTGAGACCTATTTAACGTCATGTAGTTGATTCAATTATCTATTTTGGGGTAGCAGTTAACCTGGCGTTTTTATAAAATGGTATCTTCGAGTGCTATTTAATATAAAAAAGTCAAGGCCTACGTACTGTTGATTAATACCTTGGTAGTAGCCAGCACATGTTCTTCTGTGCTTTGATATATTTAGTTTTTGAGGTTACTAAACCATTCACGTCATGTCGTCTTCGAGTATTTGCAGGCAAGATGTTGTAACCGACAAATGAATAAACGTGAAAATAAGAGCATGATTATCATCTAAACACGTATCCATAGATTTGCGCCCTCGACGAAACAAAATTAAAAGAAAACACACACAACAACAACAACAACAAAGACCAAGTCAATGTTTTAAACCTAAAACTCACCGAGGAGTTCTCCAAAGAGCTCCATACGAAGAGAAATATGTTGATACCAGGTGTAAGGTAAAAGGCGAACATATCGGCACAACATTGGCACGGGAAAGCGATTGTAAACCACGGTGTTTGGGTCACTATTGCCGGGAAAGATCTGAGGAAAAGACGCAAGATCGTTCACTTGAGAATAGAACAACGTGTAATTTCAAAGAGAGGTAACTGCATGTTTTAATTGATTGATATCATTGGTGAAAATAGTATTGGAATGTATTGCACGCTAATTAAAAATAAAAGAGGTTAAGAAACGCTTAATAAACAAATCACAGGTGACTGGTAATCGACAATAACTGATTAAGGTCGAAGGGTGAGTAAATTGGTACCTACGTTGTCGGCGTTGGTGTTAACGGGGTCTTTCACTGTATATAAGGTAACACTATTCCTACTGCAGACAATCTTGAAGCTGGTAACCCACTGGTACAAATCCTGACGACCTTGCGTTGCCACTCCTACGATGTTGTACGTAGCTAAAAGATCAACCTGAGGTTTGAATGATAATGATATTGAAGATAATAAAAATGGAAATATTAAAAACGGTATATATATATATATATGTATATACAGCTGTGTGTGTGTGTATATATATATATATATATGTACATATATAACAAGTATGTTTATAATATTGATGTTGCTGATGATAACACGATATTTTCCTATGGGATTTTGTTCTAGGCCTTCGAAAATGCATCTGTCTTCCGAAGTTGGTGATCTTATCTGGAATTTGCAACAAAGTTATTGAGAGAAAAAGGTTTCTTTTCAAGGACTTTAAAAAGGAAAAAGACTTTTGATGTTTAAACCAGGAAGAGGTAATCAATCCATGCCCGAATTCGGCGTCAGGCCCATTGCAGGTAGTTAATGCCTCATAGATTGATTAATAAAAGTGTTTGTGATCGACGTCTATGCTGACCTATCGAATTAAAAATACCTCGATAGATTTACTGGATCCAACATGTATCGTAAATATTTAATCAAATTGAAGCTGTCCTACCCAAATCAAAATCATACCAAAAGAGTCGGAAAAAAAATCCCACAAGAAGCCGAATCTGTCTTTTGAATAGCTCCTTTAGACGTACTATGAGAAGGGGTCGTACTTTCATGTCATATTTTCCGTTCAACATGTCATTAATTCTTGCTAATGTTTTATTCATATTTTCTTATCATCTCATGCCTTCTTTCATTTTCTTTTATCATCCTTTTCTTTTTGTTTCATCAGCTAGCCATATCCCATCGCATGCACACTCTCCTCTGTCTGTTTCCTCCCTCAACCTTTCCGGGTCGTTAACTGACTTGCTCAATTATAATCTTACTACATGTATTTTGAATACTAAAAACACTGATGGAGTTTTGGGATTCTTTACAATGTCGTTATGGCATTAGTAACGGAATTTCCCTTTGGCACTATCGATGATGATGAATTCTTATTCCAGTTATATAGCGATAGGCAAAACAGACCCGTTAATAATCAGGAATACGATACACGCATTTCCAGTGAATTAAATACAAACTCAGAGGAGTTGATTCTTAACCTTGACAACAATGACCTTGCGCAACATTTAACATCCTCCAAATACTTTACGATTAATGAATACAAATCCAACTTGTTAAACGACACTGGTCTCACTGAAACTTGGTTACACGAGTCTAGTAACTCTCTTCTAAACATTGACAGTTATAATTTACTTACCAACAATAGGCAAGAAAAAGTAGGAGGCGGTGTAGGAATATACGTTCCAAACAGACTAGAATACTCTTATATCAATAGTCTGACTCACATGACTGAAACTTTGGAGTCACTTTTTATAGAGGTAGAAATGCAAACCAGTAGAAATGTAATAATAGGAGTCATTTACCGCCCTCCGCATTGTCCCCATGGCGATTTTTTAACAGACATCCACAATATTTTACACAGTCCTATAATTCAAAATAAATATTGTTTCATCATGGGTGACTTCAATGTCAATCTGTTGCAGTCTAATGCACAAGGATTTTCTCATGATTTCCTGGAATTAATTTTATCTGCCTCATTTTTACCTACTATCTCCAAACCAACTAGAGTGACAGACCAATCAGCCACTTTAATCGACAATATCTTTACTAACAAGCAACAGCCTTTAGAATCAGGAATCATCTTTTCGGACATATCTGATCATTACCCAATCTTTTGTAAAACTTCACTTTCTAACACACCAGGTGATAGGCGTTCCCAAAAAATTAAAACCCGCATATTAAATGCTGGAAATATAGAACGTCTTAATGAAAATTTAAGTACAATGGACTGGCATCAAATTTATATTTCTGAAGATGTGAATGAAGCTTACGAAAGATTTATAAGCATACTTAAGGGCCAATTTGATATTTGTATACCATTAACAGAACAAATCAATAACTATAAAAAGATACCAAGATCCCCCTGGGTAACAAAGTCTATTTTAAGATCAATAAACCGGAAAAACAACCTCTATTATAAATACAAAACTAATCCAACAAATAAAACCCGTGACAAATACACCCGATATAAAAATGTTTTGACAAAAGTACTACGTCAAGCAAAAAACATCATTATACTACGCAGTTTGAACTTAACAAGAATAACCCTAAAAACACATGGAAAATAATAAATACAACCTTAAACAGAAACAATAAGACTCAAAAATAACGAAAATTAAATCTGACACTGACACTTTGATCGAAGACCCTCAAGCAATGGCTGAAACCTTCAACTCGTACTTCTCATAGATGGGACAAAAATTAGCAGAAAACATCCCAACAACCGAAAGAAAATTTGATAACTTTCTAAGTAACAAAAATCCATCTTCTTTGTTTTTCGTCCCAACTAACCGCGAGGAAATAATTAGTATAGTAAATAAATTGGAGTAAAAGAAGTTCAGGGCATGACGAGATCGACAATCATCTACTCAAATCAATTATCTTAACGATTGCAAATCCTCTGGTCCATATTTTTAACTTATCAATAACAACGGGTATAGTACCTAATAGCGTTAAAATAGCAAAAGTCATCCCAATATTTAAGAAAGGTGATGCTTCTGAAACAAATAATTATAGGCCAATTTCATTATTACCATCCTTATCCAAAGTCATGGAAAGAATTGTCTTTATTAGAGTTACAGATTTTTAAACAAACATAATATCTTTTGCGAATCTCAATTTGGCTTTCGACCAAACCGCAACACAACTCAAGCAATATTGAAATGCGTAGATACTATATCCCAAGCCATTGATCACCACTTACATACTATAGCAATATTCCTGGACTTTTCCAAGGCTTTTGATACAATAAACCATAATATTCTCTTACATAAATTGTCGCACTATGGTGTTCGAGGGAAAGCCTTGGAATGGTTCAGGAATTATTTAACAAACAGAAAACAATTTGTAGAAATAAATAATCAAAGGTCATCGCTACAATCCATTAATTGTGGTGTTCCACAGGAAGCATCCTAGGTCCCTTATTGTTTATCATATACATAAATGACTTTCATAAGTCTTCAGATGTATTATCTTTCACTTTATTTGCAGACGATTCAAACTTATTTTATTCTCACTCTAATCCAACTAACCTTCTTCCAACAATAAACACAGAACTTAAACATGTAGTAGAATGGGTTAAAGCTAACAAGTTATCGTTAAACGTTCTGAAAACTAACTTCATGTTGTTTAGTAACACCTTGCAAAATTTACCTGGAAATATCTTTCTGGAAGACACGCCCTTGTTAGGGTAACGTCAACCAGATTCTTAGGGCTCACGATCGACGATAAATTGAAATTGAACATACACATTCAAAATATATCCAAAATTGTCTCCCGAAATACTGGAATCATGAATAAACTTAAATATTTATTCCCAAAGTCTACACTATTCACATTATACTTCTCACTAATTTTACCCTACCTTAATTATGGAATAATGGCGTGGGGTAATGCTAGTAAATACCTTACTGATAACATTTTTACCTTACAAAAGAAAAGCATAAGAATTATACATAATGCTCCTACTCGTTCACATACTGATCCTTTGTTTTATGAGTCAAAAATTTTGAAATTTTCAGACTTATTTCTTTTTCAAACAAGACAGTTCATGTATAAATTGAATAAAAACGAACTGCCACACACATTCATCAACATGTTCACAAAAAACAGCGCCATTCATAATTACCCAACCAGGCAATCCAACCGTTTCCACCTTCCCCGTACCCGCACTCTTTTCGCACATAAAACAATTTCTTTCTACGGTCCGAAATACTGGAACTCACTTAGCAACGATATAATTAATTCTTTAAGCTTTAACTGCTTCAAAATCAAGTTGAAAAAAAATATTCTCGAAACATATAAAGAAAATTCAAATTGAGCGATCGGGACCCAACTCTCTTTCTCTCTCTCTCTCTCTCTCCCTTTCTCTCTACCTCTCCGTCTTTCTCTCTCTCTCTCTCTCTTTCTTTCTTTCTTTCTGTCTCTCTCTTTCTTCCTTTCTCTCTCTCTCTCTCTTTCTCTTTTTTAATTACTTTTATCTTTGTCTTTTTCTTTCCACACAGACGCGCCAGCTTTCTCCTCTCACTCTTCTTCCATCTTCATTTTCTTTTCTGCATCTCCATATACCATTGGCACCGTATAACCTCTCACACTTAGATATTTTTTCCTTACGATATTTGTCTTAATTTCATTTTCTATCTTTAAAGAGATCTATTCTACTCACTATTTGAGGGATCCACACTAAACAAGCCCTGCTTCTTAGTGGACCTCTCCATTTCCTCAATTTTAGTATACAAAAATAATAGATAAAAATAAAACAACTTAAAGAATCATAATATTTACTTTACATGTTAACTCTGTATTTTTTAATAATCCAAATTATGAATAATGTTTTAGTCATTGATTAGTATTTTCGTCACGCTTGATTTGATTCTTTTGCATTGCTTACTGTATATTGATTTGTATATTCATGTTGTATACTATACAATTATTGTTTACTGCATATTGAATTGTATTGTGTTTGCAATGATGCTAGAAAAAATGGAAATGAAATAAACTAAACTGAAACTGAAACTGAAACTGAAACTGAAAAGAGCTTCTGATGTTAACATTTTTTGTTATAAAGAGTGAAAAGAGCCGAAAAGAAGCCGAAAAAGACTTGTATGATTACTTAAGACCTAAAAATAGCCTACAATCATATCGACCTTTGTTTCTGAATCAATCATCACGAAATGACGATTTATGACTTAGGCCTAGAAATTGAGTTCCCCCGTCGATTCCTCATGGAAATACTTAGCAATAGTTTATAGTAAGTAATTTGGACGGAGCCTGATTTAATTTTGTCGGCTGCTCTGAAAATTTGTTTTTGAATTGTCAGCATATTTATTTATTTATTTTTATTTTATTTTTTGTTGGGGGTATTTTTTGGCATTGTTGGCTATTTTCGGTTTATTTATTTAAACTGTGTCCATTTCCTAAAGAAAGGTCTTCAATAGAATGTAGATGCTGATTGGTTACGGGGTTCGATTGTGGGAAGGCTTTTTCTTGCACGCTTGATCGGAAGTGTATATGTCTATTTCTGAATCTGTATCTGTAGTAATACGGCTCAACGCTCGGACTGGCTACGCGCATAAAATACTAAAGTAATATAATTGAAAATGCTGTTAGTCATGAGCCCTGATTACGTCGGGATTGAATGTAAGATATGGATAGTTGGAAAGGTTTCCAGTCTGTCAGTGTTTTCGGAAGGAATGAATATTTGAAGGAATCTTTGTTCGTGTGATCTACTGGATGAGCGAGTAACAGGGTGAGACATGTTTCGTGTTGTGACGGAGATATACCCTTTATGAGCTGGAGAAGCTTTAAGGGGAAAGACTTCAAACAAACAAGAACGAAATTCAGGAATAGAGACTGACCTGAATCCACTGGTTCAAATCGTTTGTTTTTGCAGACCATCCTCCGCGCAGGGATCCGACTCTAGCTATGTTTAACCGTCCTCGAGAAGGACCGTGGTTGGCGTCCCACTCACTAAACGCTGTCAAGCTCGAATCTGGGATTGCCCCACTTTCTAGGCCTAGAGGGCTAGCATCCTGGATAGGACCTTTTTTCAAAGAAAGAAACTTCGGCTTAAAATAAATAGATTCATCCGTTTTTACAAATGTCATGTATCTGAAAAGAATACATATTGGCAGGAGGTGCATGTTTATTTAACGCATTTAAGTGACTGGACCTCATTCATTGGTATTTTATTTACCATTGTTTGTCAGCAAATTGGCTAGTCATTTCGTTGAAAAATAAAACATGTTTGAAGTGCAAAGAAATATCGGTGTCTGGAAATAGGTTAACACATCATAATCTACAAAAGTTTTTTAAAAAATACCATTTTGTATGAAACAGCTAAAACAACAACTTTAAACTTCTTCAACTTGTTCCCTATTAGTATCTAATGCTCCCATTGAAAACAAGAAAATCATTCCTGTGTCAAAATACGAACCGAAAAAATACATTACATGTATAGCCGAGCAGGACCGAGACTCGAATCTCAGACCTTTACATCAACTGTCTAGTGTTGAATCAACCAAAGCCCCACACCTCTTACTTAAATGCTGACCCAATACCTCATCGTTATACCAACCGCTTCCATCCATGCTTTTTCTTGACCTCTGTCTCTCTCTGTCCTTCTCTCTATCCACCACCGTCTTAACACTACTCTTTATGTCGTTGTTTAAGTTCATTTGTCTTCAATTCTTGTAATTCCAAGCTAATATAATTATTCTTCTTCACAAAGTCTCTGCATGTCTCCCAACGAAATAAGGTAATGTCTTTGTATTATTTTGTTTGTTATTGTATTGCACTGATGCGCACAACTCTTAAATAAATTGTAGTTGAATTATTCTAGTCGTTATGCAGAGAAACAACTATGACGATATCATCGAACACTGCTGGGGAAACTTTGAATTGCACATTTTTACTTCCAAAAGGCGTCATTAGGGCGCCTGAAGTTGCTCTTACGTTTTCCATATATCTGAAGAATGACATATTGAGACCTATTTAACGTCATGTACTTGATTCAATTATCTTTCTATGGGTGGCAGTTAGCCTGGCGCTTTTATAAAATGGTGTCTTCGAGTGCTATCTTTATTATAAAAAGTCAAGGCCTACGTACTGTTGATTACCTAGGTAGTAGCCAGCACATGTTCTTCTGTGCTTTGATTTATTTAGTTTTTGAGGTTACTAAACCATTCACGTCATGTCGTCTTCGAGTATATGCAGCTAAGATGTTGTAACCGATAAATGAATAAACGTGAAAATAAGAGCATGATTATCATCTAAACACGTATCCATAGATTTGCGCCCTCGACGAAACAAAATTAAAAGAAAACACACACACAACAACAACAACAACAAAGACCAAGTCAATGTTTTAAACCTAAAACTCACCGAGGAGTTCTCCAAAGAGCTCCATACGAAGAGAAATATGTTGATACCAGGTGTAAGGTAAAAGGCGAACATATCGGCACAACATTGGCACGGGAAAGCGATTGTAAACCACGGTGTTTCGGTCACTATTGCCGGGAAAGATCTGAGGAAAAGACGCATGATCATTCACTTGAGAATAGAACAACTTGTGATATCAACGAGAGGTAACTGCTATGATTGATATCATCGGTGAAAATAGTATTGGAATGTATTGCACGCTAATTAAAAATAAAAGAGGTTAAGAAACGCTTAATGAACAAATCACAGGTGACTGGTAATCGACCAATTAACTGATTAAGGTCGAAGGGTAAGTAAATTGGTACCTACGTTGTCGGCGTTGGTGTTAACAGGGTCTTTCACTGTATATAAGGTAACACTATTCCTACTGCAGACAATCTTGAAGCTGGTTACCCACTGGTACAAATCCTGACGACCTTGCGTTGCCACTCCTACGATGTTGTACGTAGCTAAAAGATCAACCTGAGGTTTGAATGATAATGATATTGAAGATAATAAAAATGGAAATGTTAAAAACGATTTATATATGTACAGGTGTGTGTATATATATATATGTACATATAAAACAAGTATGTTTATAATATTGATGTCGCTGATGATAACACGATATTCTCCTATGGGATTTTGTTCTAGCCCTTTGAAAATGCATCTGTCTTCCGAAGCTGGTGATCTTATCTGGATTTGCAACAAAGTTTTTGAGAGAAAAGGGTTTCTTTTTAAGGACCTAAAAAGAAAAAGACTTTTGATTTTTAAACCAGGAAGAGGTAATCAATCCATGCCCGAATTCGGCGTCAGGCCTACTGCAGGTAGTTAATGCCTCAAAGATTGATTAATAAAAGTGTTTGTGATCGACGTCTATGCTGACCTGTCGAATCAGAAATACCTCGATAGATGAAGTTGAAGTTTATTTGTTCCACATTTACATCAAAAAACAATTTAAATTCTTCATTTTTTATACAAGTATATAAGCGTAGATTACAAACACACACAAAATTAAAGATTTCAAATCAAGTATAATGTACGGAAAATAGGTACGAAGTTTCGAAATGTATAGATATGACAGGTAAGGTAAAACAATTTAAAATGTGGGGAGCCTAGATAAAAAGCATAGCTGGTATGTGAATAGGCTCCCGTACTGAGTAACATAATATAGTAGGTCTGAATTTAAAAGGTATTATAGCAGGCGAAAACGGAGTAGTATAGTATGAGATTCTAGACACGTACAGGGATAGCGAATTTGAGAAGAAAAGAAAAATAGAATAAAGAGTAGAGAAAATAATGAAATAATGATAAGTAGGGAAGGGAAGGAAGAAGAAGAAGAGGGAGACGAAAAATAAATGGAAAAAGAAGAGGCAGAAGAAGAAGAGAAAGCAAATTGATGAAATCAATGGCATTGTAAAATAACAAAAACAAAGTCTGTATAACCATCTGTACGATCCAGCGCGACATCAACATTAATTTAATACATACTTACTCAAAAGGAAACACCTGAGCTTTCGTTTAAAAGGATTAATGGAGGGGCTTTCAACTAGTTCGTGATTCAGGCTGTTCCAGAATTTGGGTCCAGTATAAATAATTGTTTTGTTTGCAAAAACGGTGCGAGTTCGAGGGAGATGAAAATGGTTTGTCTGTCTAGTAGGGTAAGAATGTATAGTATTATTGCGTTGAAAAAAGGGGACGAAAGCATCTGGTAAATTACCTTTCGATAGTTCATACATAAATATTCCAAGATTATATAGGTGCAAGTCAGATTTTTTAAGAATATTACAATTATAGAAAAGCATATTTGTATGGGCAAGAAAACGAACATTATTTATTATTCTAACAGCCCGTTTTTGTACAACATTAACTTTGTCCATGAGGGTGATAGAGCTATTTCCCCATGCGAGTATACAATAATTTAGATACGGCAAGATCAAGGTAGCATAGAGTAGAAGCATGACATGAGGAGGTACAAAAGGTTTCAACTTATTCATTACACCCGAGTTCCGAGACAACAGCTTACATAAACAATTGATATGAACTTTCCACGTTAATTTACTGTCTATATAGACACCTAAGAATTTGGTGGATTCAACCTGGTTGATAGTTACGTTATTGATTTTGATATGACCTGGTAAGGATGATACAGAATTACTGAATAGCATGAAATATGTTTTATTTATATTAAGCGACAATTTATTGGCTTGGATCCATTTAAAAAACGCAATTTAATTCAGTGTTTACAGTGTTTAGAAGTGTTTCTGGGTTATTGTGAGAGCAAAATAAATTGGAGTCATCCTCGAAAAGAATAAATGAAAAGATTTCAGATGAGTTTTTGAGATCATTGATGTATAAAATAAAAAGGAGCGGACCTAGTAAAGAACCTTGGGGGACGCCACATCTAATTGGTTGAAGAGTCGATTCCGAACCATCTATATAAACAAACTGTCTTCTACCACTGAGGTAGCTCCTGAACCACTCCAAGGCCCTCCCTCGAACACCATAGTGGGATAACTTATGGAGTAAACTATCATGATTAATTGTGTCGAAGGCCTTGGAGAAGTCCAGGAAAATACCTGCAGTATGTAACACATTGTCGATAGCATTTGCAGTCTTATTGATAAATAATAGAAGTGCGTGCGCGGTTGAGTGCTTCTTGCGAAAACCAAATTGGGAGCCGGAGAGAACATTATTAAAATTCAAAAAAGCAATAGGGCGAGAATAAACAATTTTTTCGAGAATCTTTGAGAAAATGGTTAGGAGTGAAATGGGGCGGTAATTTCCTTCGTCTTGTTGATCACCTTTCTTAAAAATGGGTATAACCTTTGCGATCTTCATTTTATTAGGGACAGTGCCAGTTGTTAATGATAGATTGAAAATATGTGTTACAGGAGAAACTATTTCATGAATGATTTTTTTTTTGAGTAAGACATTAGTGATACCATCATACCCTGAACTATTTTTCAGCTTTAAATCGTTTACAATATCAATTACTTCAGTTTCGTGAGTAGGTAAAAAAAAGGGGGCTATTTGAAATATTGCCTCTTAGAAAAGAATGGAATGGTAAATTGGAATCGGAAATGTTGCGGGCAAGATTAGGGATTATTTTCACGAAAAATGATTTGAACGCATCTGCCACGCTATTATGATTTTTTAGATGTTCACCATCAACATAAATATTTTTAAAGTCAGATTGGTTTTTATTTTTATTATTTAAAACTGTGTTGATTACCTTCCGCGTACTTTTGATGTCGGACTTGAATATATTGAATTGACGGGAATAATATTGTTTTTTGCTATGCGAAGTATAACAGTTAGATTTACTGGATCGAACATGTATCGTAAATATTTAATCAAATTGAAGCTGTCCTACCCAAATCAAAATCATACCAAAAGAGTCGGAAAAAAAAGCCCACAAGAAGCCGAAAAGAGCTTCTGATGTTAACATTTTTCATAAAGACTGAAAAGAGCCGAAAAGAAGCCGAAAAAGACTTATATGATTTACTTGAGACAAAAAATAGCCGACGATCATATCGACCTTTGGTCTTGAATCAATCATCGCGAAATGACGATTTATGACTTAGGCCTAGAAATTAAGTTCCCTCGTCGATTCCTCATGGAAATACCTAGCAATAGTTTACAGTAAGTAATTTGGACGGAGCCTGATTTAATTATGTCGGCTGCTCTGAAAATTTGTTTTTGAATTGTCAGCATATTTATTTATTTATTTATTTTTATTTTATTTTTTGTTGGGAGGGGGGTTTATTTTGTTGGCATTGTTGGCTATTTTCGGTTTATGTATTTAAACTGTGTCCATTTCCTAACGAAAGGTCTTCAATAGAATGTAGATGCTGATTGGTTACGGGGTTCGATTGTGGGAAGGCTTTTTCTTGCACGCTTGATCGGAAGTGTATATGTCTATTTCTGAATCTGTATCTGTAGTAATACGGCTCAACGCTCGGACTGGCTACGCGCATAAAATACTAAAGTAATATAATTGAAAATGCTGTTGGGCATGGGCCCTGATTACGTCGGGATTGAATGTAAGATATGGATAGTTGGAAAGGTTTCCAGTATGTCAGTGTTTTCGGAAGGAATGAATATTTGAAGGAATCTTTGTTTGTATGATCTCCTGGATGAGCGAGTAACAGGGTGAGACAGGTTTCGTGTTGTGACGGAGAGATACCCTTTATGAGCTGGAGAAGCTTTAAGGGGAAAGACTTCAAACAAACAAGAACGAAATTCAGGAATAGAGACTGACCTGAATCCACTGGTTCAAATCGTTTGTTTTTGCAGACCATCCTCCGCGCAGGGATCCGACTCTAGCTATGTTTAACCGTCCTCGAGAAGGACCGTGGTTGGCGTCCCACTCACTAAACGCTGTCAAGCTCGAATCTGGGATTGCCCCACTTTCTAGGCCTAGAGGGCTAGCATCCTGGATAGGACCTTTTTTCAAAGAAAGAAACTTCGGCTTAAAATAAATAGATTCATCCGTTCTTACAAAAGTCATGTATCTAAAAAGAATACATATTGGCAGGAGGTGCATGTTTATTTAACCCATTTAAGTGACAGGACCTCATTCATTGGTATTTTATTTGCCATTGTTTGTCAGCAAATTGGCTAGTCATTTCGTTGAAAAATAAAACATGTTTGAAGTGCAAAGAAATATCGGTGTCTGGAAATAGGTTAACACATAATAATCTACAAAAGTAAAAAAAAACCAAACATTTTGTATGAAAAAGCTTAAACAACAACTTTAAACTTCTTCAACTTGTTCCCTATTAGTATCTAATGCTCCCATTGAAAACAAGAAAATCATTCCTGTGTCAAAATACGAACTGAAAAAATACAGTACATGTATAGCCGAGCAGGACCGAGACTCGAATCTCAGACCTTTACATCAACTGTCTAGTGTTGAATCAACTAAAGCCCCACACCTCTTACTTAAATGCTGAACCAATACCTCATCGTTATACCTACCGCTTCCATCCATGCTTTTTCTTGACCTCTGTCTCTCTCTGTCCTTCTCTTTATCCGGCACCGTCTTCACACTACTCTTTTTGTCGTTTTTAAAGTTCATTTGTCTTCAATTCTTGTAATTCCAAGCTAATATAATTATTCATCTTCACAAAGTCTCTGCATGTCTCCCAACGAAATGAGTTAATGTATTTGTATTATTTTGTTTGTTATTGTATTGCACTGATGCGCACAACTCTTTCATAAATTGAAGTTTAATTATTCTAGTCGTTACGCAGAGAAACAACTATGACAAGATCATCGAACACTGCTGGGGAAACTTTGAATTGCACCTTTTTACTTCCAAAAGGCGTCATTAGGGCGCCACAAGTTGCTCTTACGTTTTCCATATATCTGAAGAATGACATATTGAGACCTATTTAACGTCATGTAGTTTATTCAATTATCTTTGTTTGGGTGGCAGTTAACCTGGCGTTTTTATAAAATGGTATCCTCGAGTGCTATTTAATTATAAAAAGTCAAGGCCTACGTCCTATTGGTTACCTTGGTAGTAACCAGCACATGTTCTTCTGTGCTTTGATTTATTTAGTTTTTGAGGTTACTAAACCATTCACGTCATGTCGTCTTCGAGTATATGCAGGCAAGATGTTGTAACCGACAAATGAATAAACGTGAAAATAAGTGCATGATTATCATCTAAACACGTATCCATAGATTTGCGCCCTCTACGAAACAAAATCAAAGAAAACATACGACAACAACAACAAAGACAAAGTCAATGTTTTAAACCTGGAACTCACCGAGGAGTTCTCCAAAGAGCTCCATACGAAGAGAAATATGTTGATACCAGGTGTAAGGTAAAAGGCGAACATATCGGCACAACATTGGCACGGGAAAGCGATTGTAAACCACGGTGTTTGGGTCACTATTGCCGGGAAAGATCTGAGGAAAACACGCAAGATCCTTTACTTGAGAATAGAACAACGTGTAATTTCAAAGAGAGGTAACTGCATGCTATGATTGATATCATTGGTGAGAATAGTATTGGAATGTATTGCACGCTAATTAAAAATAAAAAAGGTTAAGAAACGCTTAATGAACAAATCACAGGTGACTGGTAATCGACAAATTAACTGATTAAGGTCGAAGGGTGAGTAAATTGGTACCTACGTTGTCGGCGTTGGTGTTAACGGGGTCTTTCACTGTATATAAGGTAACACTATTCCTACTGCAGACAATCTTGAAGCTGGTAACCCACTGGTATAAATCTTGACGACCTTGCGTTGCCACTCCTACGATGTTGTACGTAGCTAAAAGATCAACCTGAGGTTTGAATGATAATGATATTGAAGATAATAAAAATGGAAATATTAAAAACGGTATATATATATATATGTATATACAGCTGTGTGTGTGTATATATATATATATATATGTACATATATAACAAGTATGTTTATAATATTGATGTTGCTGATGATAACACGATATTTTCCTATGGGATTTTGTTCTAGGCCTTCGAAAATGCATCTGTCTTCCGAAGTTGGTGATCTTATCTGGAATTTGCAACAAAGTTATTGAGAGAAAAAGGTTTCTTTTCAAGGACTTTAAAAAGGAAAAAGACTTTTGATGTTTAAACCAGGAAGAGGTAATCAATCCATGCCCGAATTTGGCGTCAGGCCTATTGCAGGTAGTTAATGCCTCAAAGATTGATTAATAAAAGTGTTTGTGATCGACGTCTATGCTGACCTATCGAATCAGAAATAGCTCGATAGATTTACGGAATCCAACATGTATCGTAAATACTTAATCAAATTGAAGCTGTCCTTCCCAAATCAAAATCATACCAAAAGAATCGGAAAAAAATCCCACAAAAACCGAAAAGAGCTTCTGATGTTAACATTTTTAAAAATAAAGACTGAAAACAGCCGAAAAGCAGCCGAAAAAGACTTGTATGATTTACTTGAGACCTAACAATAGCCGACGATCATATCGACCTTTGTTTCTGAATCAATCATCACGAAATGACGATTTATGACTTAGGCCTAGAAATTAAGTTCCCTTGTCGATTCCTCATGGAAATACTTAGCAATAATTTATAGTAAGTAATTTGGACGGAGCCTGATTTAATTTTGTCGGCTGCTCTGAAAATTTGTTCTTGAATTGTCAGCATATTTTTTTTTTTATTATTAATTTGTTAAAAACTTTTTTATTTATTTATTTATTGAATTTATTTATTTTATTTATTTATTTATTTATTTGTTTTATTTTATTTTATTTTTATTTTTTATATATTTTTATTTTCGGAGGGGGGGGGGTATTTTTGGGGCATTGTTGGCTATTTACGGTTCATGTATTTAAACTGTGTCCATTTCCTAAAGAAAGGTCTTCAAAAGAATGTAGATGTTGATTGGTTACGGGGTTCGATTAGGGGATGTCTTTTTCTTGCACGCTTGATCGGTACGCGCACAAAATACTAAAGTAATATAATTGAAAATGCTGTTGGGCATGAGCTCTGATTACGTCGGGATTGAATGTAAGATATGGATAGTTGGAAAGGTTTCCAGTCTGTCAGTGTTTTCGGAAGGAATGAATATTTGAAGGAATCTTTGTTTGTGTGATCTCCTGGATGAGCGAGTAACAGGGTGAGACAAGTTTCGTGTTGTGACGGAGAGATACCCTTTATGAGCTGAAGAAGCTTTAAGGGGAAAGACTTCAAACAAACAAGAACGAAATTCAGGAATAGAGACTGACCTGAATCCACTGGTTCAAATCGTTTGTTTTTGCAGACCATCCTCCGCGCAGGGATCCGACTCTAGCTATGTTTAACCGTCCTCGAGAAGGACCGTGGTTGGCGTCCCACTCACTAAACGCTGTCAAGCTCGAATCTGGGATTGCCCCACTTTCTAGGCCTAGAGGGCTAGCATCCTGGATAGGACCTTTTTTCAAAGAAAGAAACTTCGGCTTAAAATAAATAGATTCATCCGTTCTTACAAAAGTCATGTATCTGAAAAGAATACATATTAGCAGGAGGTGCATGTTTATTTAACGCATTTAAGTGACTGGACCTCATTCATTGGTATTTTATTTGCCATTGTTTGTCAGCAAATTGGCTAGTCATTTCGTTGAAAAATAAAACATGTTTGAGGTGCAAAGAGATATCGGTGTCTGGAAATAGGTTAACACATCATAATCTACAAAAGTAAAAAAAACAAAAACATTTTGTATGAAAAAGCTAAAACAACAACTTGAAACTTCTTCAACTTGTTCCCTTTTAGTATCTAATGCTCCCATTGAAAACAAGAAAATCATTCCTGTGTCAAAATACGAACTGAAAAAATACATTACATGTATAGCCGAGCAGGACCGAGACTCGAATCTCAGACCTTTACATCAACTGTTTAGTGTTGAATCAACCAAAGCCCCACACCTCTTACTTAAATGCTGACCCAATACCTCATCGTTATACCAACCGCTTCCATCCATGCTTTTTCTTGACATCTGTCTCTCTGTCCTTCTCTCTATCCACCACCGTCTTCACACTACTCTTTATGTCGTTTTTAAAGTTCGTTTGTCTTCAATTCTTGTAATTCCAAGCTAATATAATTATTCATCTTCACAAAGTCTCTGCATGTCTCCCAACGAAATTAGGTAATGTCTTTGTATTATTTTGTTTGTTATTGTATTGCACTGATGCGCACAACTCTTAAATAAATTGTAGTTGAATTATTCTAGTCGTTATGCAGAGAAACAACTATGACGAGATCATCGAACACTGCTGGGGAAACTTTGAATTGCACATTTTTACTTCCAAAAGGCGTCATTAGGGCGCCAGAAGTTGCTCTTACGTTTTCCATATATCTGAAGAATGACATATTGAGACCTATTATTTTAACGTCATGTAGTTGATTCAATTATCTTTGTTTGGGTGGCAGTTAACCTGGCGTTTTTATAAAATGGTATCTTCGAGTGCTATTTAATTATAAAAAAGTCAAGGCCTACGTACTGTTGATTACCTTGGTAGTAGCCAGCACATGTTCTTCTGTGCTTTGATATATTTAGTTTTTGAGGTTACTAAACCATTCACGTCATGTCGTCTTCGAGTATATGCAGGCAAGATGTTGTAACCGACAAATTAATAAACGTGAAAATAAGAGCATGATTATCATCTAAACACGTATCCATAGATTTGCGCCCTCTACGAAACAAAATTAAAAGAAAACACACACACAACAACAACAACAACAAAGACCAAGTCAATGTTTTAAACCTAAAACTCACCGAGGAGTTCTCCAAAGAGCTCCATACGAAGAGAAATATGTTGATACCAGGTGTAAGGTAAAAGGCGAACATATCGGCACAACATTGGCACGGGAAAGCGATTGTAAACCACGGTGTTTCGGTCACTATTGCCGGGAAAGATCTGAGGAAAAGACGCAAGATCGTTCACTTGAGAATAGAACAACGTGTAATTTCAAAGAGAGGTAACTGCATGCTATGATTGATATCATTGGTGAAAATAGTATTGGAATGTATTGCACGCTAATTAAAAATAAAAGAGGTTAAGAAACGCTTAATAAACAAATCACAGGTGACTGGTAATCGACAATAACTGATTAAGGTCGAAGGGTGAGTAAATTGGTACCTACGTTGTCGGCGTTGGTGTTAACGGGGTCTTTCACTGTATATAAGGTAACACTATTCCTACTGCAGACAATCTTGAAGCTGGTTACCCACTGGTACAAATCCTGACGACCTTGCGTTGCCACTCCAACGATGTTGTACGTAGCTAAAAGATCAACCTGAGGTTTGAATGATAATGATGTTGAAGATAATAAAAATGGAAATATTAAAAACGATATTTTTTTTTTTTTTTGGGGGGGGGGTATTTTTTTTGCATTGTTGGCTTTTCCTAAAGAAAGTTCTTCAATAGAATGTAGATGCTGATTGGTTACGGGGTTCGATTGTGGGAAGGCTTTTTCTTGCACGCTTGATCGGAAGTGTATATGTCTATTTCTGAATCTGTATCTGTAGTAATACGGCTCAACGCTCGGACTGGGTACGCGCATAAAATACTAAAGTAATATAATTGAAAATGCTGTTGGGCATGAGCCCTGATTACGTCGGGATTGAATGTAAGATATGGATAGTTGGAAAGGTTTCCAGTCTGTCAGTGTTTTCGGAAGGAATCTTTGTGTGATCTCCTGGATGAGCGAGTAACAGGGTGAGACAGGTTTCGTGTTGTGATGGAGAGATACCCTTTATGAGCTGGAGAAGCTTTAAGGGAAAAGACTTCAAACAAACAAGAAAGAAATTCAGGAATAGAGACTGACCTGAATCCACTGGTTCAAATCGTTTGTTTTTGCAGACCATCCTCCGCGCAGGAGTCCGACTCTAGCTATGTTTAACCGTCCTCGAGAAGGACCGTGGTTGGCGTCCCACTCACTAAACGCTGTCAAGCTCGAATCTGGGATTGCCCCACTTTCTAGGCCTAGAGGGCTAGCATCCTGGATAGGACCTTTTTTCAAAGAAAGAAACTTCGGCTTAAAATAAATAGATTCATCCGTTCTTACAAAAGTCATGTATCTGAAAAGAATACATATTGGCAGGAGGTGCATGTTTATTTAACGCATTTAAGTGACTGGACCTCTTTTATTGGTATTTTATTTGCCATTGCTTGTCAGCAAATTGGCTAGTCATTTCGTTGAAAAATAAAACATGTTTGAAGTGCAAAGAAATATCGGTGTCTGGAAATAGGTTAACACATCATAATCTACAAAAGTAAAAAAAAAAAAAACATTTTGTATGAAAAAGCTAAAACAACAACTTGAAACTTCTTCAACTTGTTCCCTTTTAGTATCTAATGCTCCCATTGAAAACAAGAAAATCATTCCTGTGTCAAAATACGAACTGAAAAAATACATTACATGTATAGCCGAGCAGGACCGAGACTCGAATCTCAGACCTTTACATCAACTGTTTAGTGTTGAATCAACCAAAGCCCCACACCTCTTACTTAAATGCTGAACCAATACCTCTTCGTTATACCAACCGCTCCCATCCATGCTAGTTCTTGACCTCTGTCTCTCTGTCCTTCTCTCTATCCACCACCGTCTTAACACTACTCTTTATGTCGTTGTTTAAGTTCATTTGTCTTCAATTCTTGTAATTCCAAGCTAATATAATTATTCTTCTTCACAAAGTCTCTGCATGTCTCCCAACAAAATTTAGTAATGTCTTTGTATTATTTGGTTTGTTATTGTATTGCACTGATTAGTTTTTGAGGTTACTAAACCATTCACGCCATGTCGTCTTCGAGTATATGCAGGCAAGATGTTAAACCGACAAATGAATAAACGTGAAAATGAGAGCGTGATTATTATCTAAACACGTATCCATAGATTCCCCCCCCCTACGAAACAGAAGTACAAGAAAACACACAACAAGAACAAGAACAACAAAGACAAAGTCAATGTTTACCAGCAGTGGTTTGAGATATGACTGGATCCGATTTATATTTAATTTTCTAATTCGCAACATGTTGTTCAGAAATACTTTTATTTGTACAAAACATGCTTCGGTTCATAGCTACTAAATAGCAAGATAAACCATTTCGGGAACACTATCTACGCATGTGCAGATTAAAGGTCATGTATACAAAACTGTAAAACCAATCGAAACGAATGCTGGAAACGGGTTCTTGAAAGTTAGGCTATCATCACCGAGGTTGCAATCTATGATACACAAGCGGAAGTATTCTTTTCATGAGGGCCAACAAAATATATTCATGAAGAACCTCCATCACTTGGGCAGAGAATATTCTAAAATGTAAAAAGTTAGACTTCTCCATACATGTGTAAAAGATCTGTGCATATTTAGGTTCAATTGTTCAAGTACTGTCTCCGAAGTGGTCTATAAGAGGATATATATAGGCAGGATGTTCAGCCATTTCTTCAGAGGCAGTTGATGAATGCTTAGGCTAAATGTGGCATTTCCCTTCTCTTTAATTTCGTTTTCACTAGTCTATCCATTTTATTTTGGGGAACGATAATATACGAGGTTTACCTTGAAGCTGTGGGGGCGTTGGTTTGGTGGTCGGTGCGGTCGTTCCTTCACTTGATGTCTTCAAGGTTGTTGATGCTATACTGGTCGTTCTCTGATCGCTTTGTGTCGTCTCCAAATAAACGGTAGTCTCACCTGCAGTACTCTAATGAGATAGTGTTCGTTAAAAATTATCTTTGTGCCTTCCCAATTTTTTTCTATTGATTTCCCTCGTAAAAAGAATGTCATAGTAGCAATGTAATATACTGTTCTTGAAATGCCTGCCCAATATAATCCAAACATGACAAAAATATTTTCAAAACGTTCACCTGATTTTAATGCCGTATGCATGGTATTATTTACTCATACTTGTGTGCGGAGCTTTTCATTGTCATTGATTCGATAAAGATTGAGTCAATTATGTGTCATTTGATGATTTCAATACCTAACAATACCTACTTGATCAACCATTCCACATAACTTGAGGACAGTATCTTAAAATATGCAATCACGTGACCCGTTTCTAACCTGTAAGTCTTCCATCGTGGTGTCCATGGTTGTTGATGCTTCAGTTGATGCTGGAGTTAAATAGGAAATATTTACTTATTTATTTATTAATTTATTTACTTTTTTACATATTTAATTATTTATTAAGTTTTTCATATATTCATTTCTCATATAATTTAATCAACTCAGATAAGTATACATTTACAGAACGGCTCAGATAAAAGAAGTCTTCCATGAGGTCCTGTTAACAACCTATATACCAATTTCATCAAAGAAAACAATAATTAGACCGCATTATCACATAGTGACACGAAATTGGGCATACTAGAAAGATATACATAACAATATGTGCCAAATTCAGTCCGTAAACAATGAAAGGAAAATTGCAGGCAGTATTTCTTTCTCTGGCAGAAATGTTGTTCTTAAATTTACCGACATGACTGTAGAGCTGATGGAAAGTTGCCTTAAAATTATGATTTTTTTTTTTTAAATATTTTTTTTAAAGTTTGTTTTCACATTTTTCTCGAACTTTCACATTTCTGGGATTGTTTACTTCTTCTCATTGTGTTCATACTTCCAATGTTTTAATGATAAAAGTTAGTAATGTTTTGCATTCTACAGTATTTCAGAACCTAAGAAGTTGTAGCCTTTACTTTGTAAACGGTGAACCCGGCTCCCCCGAGCATTTCTGGGGGCGTTTTCGCGGGCATAAGCCTGGGACCGTCACCCTGATGAACTACATCATCTAATAATATATACTACGTGCATCATATTCTACCCTTTCTTTGTTCGAATGAAGGCAACTCAGTTTAACCCTGAAACTCACCAAGAAGTTCTCCAAAGAGCTCCATACGTAGAGAAATATGTTGATACCAGGTGTAAGGTAAAAGGCGAACATATCGACACAACATTGGCACGGGAAAGCGATTGTAAACCACGGTGTTTTGGTCACTATTGCCGGGAAAGATCTGAGGAAAACACGCAAGATCATTTACTTGAGAATAGAACAACGTGTAATTTCAAAGAGAGGTAACTGCATGCTATGATTGATATCATTGGTGAAAATAGTATTGGAATGTATTGCACGCTAATTAAAAATAAAAGAGGTTAAGAAACGCTTAATAAACAAATCACAGGTGACTGGTAATCGACCAATTAACTGATTAAGGTCGAAGGGTGAGTAAATTGGTACCTACGTTGTCGGCGTTGGTGTTAACAGGGCCTTTCACTGTATATAAGGTAACACTATTCCTACTGCAGACAATCTTGAAGCTGGTTACCCACTGGGACAAATCCTGACGACCTTGCGTTGCCACTCCTACGATGTTGTACGTACCTAAAAGATCAACCTGAGATTCCAATGATAATGATATTGAAGATATTGAAATGGAAATAGTAAATACGATGTTTGTAGATATATATTTATATACCGCATGTCTAGATTCTAGGCCTCTGATTGGTCAAATTAGCGGGCATGAAATTCACTACGGACTGCCGGGCGGTATGGTTAACAAATATTGACCGGGCTTATTATTATGTCTTTGTACGCGCGCGTAGCTATGGCAATTTAGATTCGCGGTCGAGCGGCCGGCACCATAATATCATACATGTTCACCGAAAGTAATTTCGAAAGGGCGATCGATGAGAATTACGTTACGGAACCGTATTTCATCTGTCTTTGATATTAATTTCATGAGCTAACGAAGGATGCGGTATATAAAACAAATTTTGACCGCTTCTTTTTCGCGGCACGGTAATGATAACATGATATTCTCCTATGGGATTTTGTCCTAAGCCTTCGAAAAATGCATCTGTCTTCCGAAGTTGTCGATCTTATCTGAAATTTGCAACACAGTTATTGAGAGGAAAGGGGTTCTTTTCAAGAACTTAATTTTGTTGTTGATGTTTCAATCCACGCTCGAATTCGGCGTAAGGCCTAAGGCAGGCAGTTAATGCCTCAAATATTGATTAAAATACGTTTATCTTTTTTGTGATCGACTTCTATGCTGACCTATCGAATCAGAAATCCCTCGATAGATCTACGGGATCCAACATGTATCGAAAATATTTAATCAAATTGAAGCTGTCATACCAAATTCAAAATACTACCAAAAGAGTAGAAAGAAATCCATAAGAAGCCCAAAAGACTTCTGATGTTAAACATGTTTTTTTTAAGACTGAAAAGAAGCCGAAAAAGACTTGTATGATTAACTTGAGACCTGAAAATAGCCGACGCTCATATCGACCTTTGTTTCTGAATCAATCATCGCGAAATGACGATTTGTGACTCAGGCCTAGAAATTAAGTTCTCCCTTCGATTCCTCATGGAGTAATGGTAATACTTGGCAACAGTTAATAGTAAGTAATTTGGAAGGAGCCTCATTTTACTCTGTCGGCTGCTCTGAAAATTTGTATTTGGATTGACAGCAAATGGATGTTTGTATTTTTAATTAATTTATTTATTTATTGACTTTAAAATAATAAAAAAATTATGGGGGGGGGGGTATATTTGCGGCATTTTTGACTATTTTCAGTTAATGTATTAAAACTGACATTTTCCTAAAGAACGTTCTTTAATCTAATGTAGATGTTGATTGGTTCCGTAATTCGATTGCGGGATGGCTTATTCTTGCACGCTTGATCGGAAGTGTTTATGTCTATTTCTGAATATGTATCTGTAGAAATACGGCTCAACGCTCGGACTGGGTGTGCGCATAAAATACTAAATTGATACATTTATAATTGAAAATGCTGTTGGTCATGAGCCATGAATACGTCGGGATTGAATTGTGGATATGGATATTTGAAAAGGTTTCCAGTCTGTCAATGTTTTCTGAAGGAATGAATATTTGAAGGAATCTTTGTTTGTATAATCTCCTGGTTGAGCGAGTAACAGGGTGAGACAGGTTTCGTGTTGTGACGGAGAGATACCCGTTATGAGCTTGAGAAGCTTTAAGGAGACTTCAAACAAACAAGAGAAAAATTCAGGAATAGAGACTGACCTGAATCCACTGGTTCAAATCGTTTGTTTTTGCAGACCATCCTCCGCGCAGGGATCCGACTCTAGCTAAGTTTAACCGTCCTCGAGAAGGACCGTGGTTGGCGTCCCACTCACTAAACGCTGTCAAGCTCGAATCTGGGATTACCCCACTTTCTAGGCCTAGAGGGCTAGCATCCTGTATAGGACCTTTTTTCAATGAAAGAAACTTCGGCTTAAAAGAAATAGATTCATCCGTTCTTACAAAAGTCATGTATCTGAAAAGAATACATAATGGACGGAGCTGCATAGTCTTTTAACGCATTAAAGTTACTGGACCTCATTCATTGGTATTTTATTTGTATGTCAGTAGATTTTGAAGACATTTCTTTGAAGAAGAACAAATGTTTGAAGTGCAAAGAAATATCGGTGTCTGGAAATAGGTTAACACATCATAATCTAAAAAAATAACAAACTTACCATTTTGCATGAAAAAGCAAAAGCAACAACTTTAAACTTCTTCAACCAAAATGCTCCCATTGAAACAAAAAATCAATTCCTGTGTCAAAATACGAACCGAAAATACATTACTTTCTGTTTATTCACAATTCCTCCTGATATCAAAGTATCACGGTTCTATTCCCCGCCTTAATTTCCAGGTTCCTTTTATACTAAATAACATGTACAAGGACTGCACAAGCTAACGACACTCCACGCTGAACTTAAGTGAAGTAAAAGCTATGTGGGTTCTCAAGTATACCTGAAGTCTTGTATCAAGAATTTTATATGGAACATGTTTACATCTCGTCACAAAAGCATGTCCCACACTTGCTTCACTGTTAAAAAAAAACTTTCAATACTTTTTTACTATAAATTTATTGAAAAAATGTATTTATTCGCAAGCTGTCAATTATCCTACTTGTAAAAATGTTCATGATGTATCTGCTTTCTTTCATTCCCCTTCTATTGGTTCATGTAGTCTTAGTATTTATTTTGTTTGTTATTGTATTGCACTGATGCCCACAACTCTTTCATAAATTGAAGTTTAATTATTCTAGTCGTTATGCAGAAAAACAACGATGACGAGATCATCTAACAGTGCTAGGGTAAACTTTTAATGGCAACTTTTTACTTCCAAAAGGCGTAATAAGGGCGCCAAAAGTTGCTCTTACGTTTTCCATATATCTGAAGAATGACATATTGAGACCTATTTAACGTCATGTACTTGATTCAATTATCTTTCTATGGGTGGCAGTTAACCTGGCGCTTTTATAATATGGTGTCTTCGAGCGGTATCTTTATTATAAAAAGTCAAGGCCTACGTACTGTTGATTACCTTGGTAGTAGAAAGCACATGTTCTCCTGTGCTTTGACTTGTCTAGTTTTTGAGGTTACTAAACCATTCCCCTCATGTCGTCTTCGAGCAGGCAAGATGTAACCGACAAATGAATAAACGTGAAAATGAAAGCATGATTATCATCTAAACACGAACCCATAGATTTGCGCCCTCTACGAAACAAAATAAAGAAAACAAACAACACCAACAACAAAGACAAAGTCAATGTTTACCAGCAGTGGTATGAGATGTGACTGGATCCGAGTGTACATGTATCGCTGTCGTTGGGTTTGTCATGTGTACGGTCATAGTAGTAGGAATCGGAGTTGATTCTGCTGAAAACAATGATTACAAGAAGTTACTATGACTAACAAGGAACGAAAATATGAATAAAGAAGGGGAGAAAAAAGTGAACAGTGCAATGTACGTTTGAATGAAATACTCATGATGAACAACCAATAAATTCCAATAGACAAAAGGAGCAACACGTAATATTGGCTCCCAGCATTGTTCCCAACAGCCCATTCACGTAGGATAAGGTTAACGAACAAAATGGTCCAAATGTTATATATTTGAAACATTAGGATTGCCGATCTCGGAAAAATGAAAATTAAAATAATTGGCTAAATGATACGTAAGCGATACGGTACCCAAACTTTAAAGCTGGCACGGTCAATGTAACCAAAGCTGACAGGTAATTCTATCAAAGCAAAAAACTAAATATTATTGGTTAAAAAAAGAAGGGGGAGAAGCTGCATCAGGTCAAAGCGAATGACATAACAATAGGCGATTGAACCCCTTCAGGAAACAGTTTAAGTGCAGTGGGATTTTTACTCTTTAGGTTTGAATGCCTTACAAAAACCACAACATAGCTTCATTCGTTTCCTTTTCTCCTGCCAATGTAAAATAATTTGATATTAATGCATGCATGCATCTTGATACCAATTAATTTTGAGCAACGCTTTGCTCACATCCTAAACAGTACAACGTTACCTTGGCATCTGGGGTCAAGGAAACCTACAGCACAATACTCAAATACTCAAAAAGCATGTCCCGCACTTGCGTCACTGTAAAGAAATTTTCAGTCCTTTTTTTAAATCTAAATTTATTGATGTAAATGTATTCATTCGCATAAACAAGGAGTATCCTTTGGCAAGTCTTTGGTCTCTGCTGGATCCTCCACTCGTAACAAGGAGTATCCTTTGGCAAGTCTTTGGTCTCTGCTGGATCCTCCACTCGTAATTTAATCATACCCATCCCCCTTTGTTCTCATATACGTACATGAATACATGAATGAGCATAACTTGTATTTGTATATGCTTAATTGCTGTTAATCTTTGTTGTTTATATCTCTTCGATTGCTATTTAAATGAACGCAAAAAAGTCTAGGCCTAATCAATTACGTTGGTAGTAATCAACACATTTTTGTCCGTCTTTTCATTTATTTAGTGTTTGAGGTATAACTATTGAATTCGTGTCGTCTTTGAGTTTCTACAGGCAACATGGTGTAACTGACAAATGAATAAACGTGAAAATGAGGGCATGATTATTATCTAATGGGGCGTTCCCACTATCACGATTGGCGCCACGATTGAAATTGTGGTCTTAATCGTGATGTAATCGTGGTGATCCTATCAGATATTATCAGATCTTGAGGTCAGTCGTGGCAATCGTGTTGATCGTAGGAAATTTTGGACGGTTCAAAAAATTTCTACGATCAACACGATTAATTGTCAATCGTGATCATCGCATCAGATCGTATTGGATCGTAATAAAACGCAACATATCGCATCTAATCGTGCTTCCTAATCGTGGTGATCGGGATCAACCTTAGAAAAAGACAAACACCACGCTCTGTTGAGATGTGTTGCGATCTGCCACGACCTGTGACGCTCTGTCGGGTACCATTGCTCACGACCTGACACGAACGACTCAAGAGCAGATACAAGATGATACGAGTAGATGCGAGTAAATGCGAGTAGATACGAGAAGTCACGCTTTACACGGACGTTTACGATCTGTTACGAGTTCTCGCGCCCAGTATATTTACACTTTCTCTCCTTCCCTCTCTCTCTCTCTCTTTTTAATCATATATATCTCTCTCTCTCCTCTTTCTCTCTCAACCATTTGTTTCTCATTCACTATCATTCTCTTTATAGTCCTTAATCATAATAACTCCTTTTCCTTCACTCCATCAGCTTCTTCAACCTCACACTCTCTCCCTCTTGTTGTTAATATTCCTTCTCCCCTCTCTCTCTCTCCCTCTCTCTCTCTCTCTCTCTCTTCTTATCAATCATGGAAGGTAATGTAAACATGTATACCATTAATTTGCAGACTTGAAATAGAAAGTCGTGTCCATACAATCAGAAGATGATAGATACCAACTTTATATATTTCGATAACATTATAGACAGATATATACATACAGGTGTGACAATTTTGCAGTGTGTAAACTATAGTGCCATACTATTAAGTATAAGGTCAAAAATAGCTTTTGTTCAGGTAACTGCTATTTAAACATCTTTTAAAATGTATTACATTATAGTTGATCTTTCACATGGAAGTTTTTGTTGTTCTTGCACAGACATGGACAATGAAAGAGTTAAAATTCTCTCCCTTTTCTTTATCCATAAATATATGTCACCTATATTTAACAACTTTGCTGTAATTAACCTAAAATGAGTTTCCACTGCTCTAAAACATTGACTTAGAATAGTCAGTAAAAATAGAAAGAAAATCATGCATCTTCAATATCAATTTCCTGAATTTTTCAAAAATAAAAATAAAAATATCAAATATCATCCTCTCCACCTTCCGCGTCATGCAGCCTGGCCATCCTTTCCTGCCATGCGACCGCACCTTGTGGTGAGTTGAAGAAGGCCTTTAGGAGTTCCTTGTGATGATTTGCATCTGCTGTAGCTGAGTTGCGAGGTACAGAAGGTTGATTCACATCTAGCCAGTCCACATGGTCCCTCCATGCTCCTGACATTCTGGTTTTCCGCCTCAACCATATCATTCACATTAGACACCTGAATCTATTGGCCAGGATACCGAAGGCATTTTTCACCACTCTTCTCCCCCTTGAGAGTCTGTAGTTGAAAATCCTCTCCTCCCTGGCCATCACTCTTCTTCCGTATGGCTTCATGGGGTAGTTCCTGAGTGCGAAGGCGTCATCCCCAGGATGAAGAAGGGCATGTCTTGGAGGTCATCAGGGCTTGCAGTCAAAGGGCAGGGTGGGGTGAGTCCTAGGGCTTCCTCTTCCAGGCCATTAAACAGCTCAGAGTCGCCAAATATCTGATCATCTGACATGTGTCCTTTTCCACCAAGCTCGATCCACACAAAGTTGTAATCTGCATCCACCAGAGCTAGGAGTGGTATCGAAAAGAAGCCCTTGTAATTGTAGTACAGGCTTCAAGTGTGGGGTGGCTTCTTGATAGCAATGTGTTTGCCATCCAGGGCCCCAATGGCATGGGGTATGTTCCATCTCTGCTCAAACTGGTTAGCTACGGCTGTCCAGGCTTCAGGGGTGACAGGTAGGCTAAAACCTCATTTTGTACGCTTGCACAATTGCCTGGCACACTTCTGGAACCATCTCTGAGATGCTGGACACTCCACACCTAAATGCATACGCAAGGAACCGATAGTTGTCCAGTGGCAAGGTGCCTCAGTGTCACTGGCAGTTTCAGTCCAGTTGAGAGGGTTGCCTGAAACTGGTGCGTCCCTCTCGATTGCTGGGGCACCCCTGCAAGACTTCATCGAAGAGCTGTAGTGTTAATCTTGTGTAGTTTTGGAACACTATTGGATCTTCCAGCCTCAATGTGGTGTCTAGGAGGCTGGAGAACTGGCCAACTGTTGTCTCGTCTCCTCTGTGAGCCATGGTTGCACCCAGAACTGCCTGACTGCAGCTCTCCTGTACTTACGTGATTGGGGCTGTGGCTGGTCTGTACCGTCTGGCTGCTGCTCGTCTTCTTCCTCTCTGGCGATAATAATATAAGCATACAGTAATACTGCAAATGTCACGTTGTCATCATCCTCAACTCCTGTCATCATCAATGGTTGTGGGTTGTAGTGATCACTTTGTAGAAGTTCAAGAAACAATGAAGTCCATGGTCAGTCGGCCTGTATATATATCCGTCGGGGTCCAATCGTAGCTCAAATCCTGATCACTCTCGACCCTTATCGTGAAAGACATCGCAACCACAACCGTATACTGTCGCAACAGAGCGCATCGGTTCGTGATGAACGTATCGGAAGGTATTCGAACGTATCTACACGTACCCGATCGTCCCAAATCGGGGACCCCGATCGTGATGATCGTGTCACATCGAGACCCAATCGTGGACTCAATCGGGACAATCATATCGGAACGTATATGATCGTATCTGAACAGGAGACCAGATCGTGTCACCTGAAATTGACCAATCGTGACCATATCGCAACCAAGCGCACCAAATCGTACCATAACGTATCGACTCGCATCACCTCGTATCCAAACCTAGCAATTCAGAGAATTTCCACGATCAGCTACGAATGGCCAATCGTGGGGTTCGTAACGGATCGCACGACAGTGGGAACGCCCCATAAACACTTATTCATAGATCTGCACCTCCACGAAAAAACAAGAATAAGAAGAAGAACAATTGAACATCAACAACAACAACGACAACAACAACAACAACCCAAACAATAAAACAATTTTTTATTTACCAACAGTGGTTTGAGATGTCATTGTTCCCGATTGTACAGGTTTCGTTGTCGTTGGGTTGGTCATCGGTACGGAGATTGTAGTAGGAATAAGAGTTGAGACTATTCAAAACAAAGATTACAAGAATGACTGAGAACTGTGATGAACGGAATTGTGAATGAAGAAGATGAGGAAAAATTGTGTAAACAACGAAATGTATATATTAATGATGAACAATAACAACAACAAGAGTGTCAACTACAACATTAACAACAATAAGAACAACATCAACAACAACACTAACAATAAAGAAGATATATGAACAGGTAGGAAGAACCCAGAGGAAAAATACCTCGGAGCATATTTTTTAAGGCTTTTTCGTATAGCGATATGTTTTTGGTAACTGTAAACTGACAAGGGCTCTGAATTTGATATAATATTATAGTTGCAAGTAAAATGAAAAAGTGAAAATGCAATAATTGAGCTCTTTAATGTGAGCTACATTTATGGAAAAATCATCAAAATAAGGAACCCAGAATCGTTATTATTGGTTTAGGAGAAAAGCATCATATTAGAATCGGAAACGGGGGAGAGGAGGGGAGGATTAAGCACTTGTCGCCTTTTAGGCTTATCAGAGAAATTTTATTTTGGGGATTTATTTTACTTTCTAGAGAACTTTCGGACATGTCCCCATCGCAAGGTGATTTGAATCGACAATAGACTATTTTGAGTGAAGTATGAAAGATATTCTAACTATGTGGGGTTTAAATTCTTTAATTGCGAATACCGTAGGCCTATATAAACAAAAGAAAAATTCCTTCTTTTTGTTGGTGTCATTGTGAACAAAACTTTGTAAAGTTGTGAATGCATGTATCTTAATATTAATTTAATCAGCGATCCCCTTATATTAGTAGAAAGGCTTAAATTGTTCCACCGTATCTTCGTGTCCGATCGGGTTGTCGGGTTACACGAACTTTTGTGAAAACATACCCCCATATCCACTAAAGGTCAGGTATTCACTCAAATGGAAACAATCACATTTATTCAAAGATGGCCTTAGAAATAAGGCTGATAATCTTACATATTTGTTAAAACATGCCCGTACCGTACAATGACGAAGTGTTGATCGCTAGCCATTTTACGAAATCTCATGGGGATTATTCATCTCGTATTAAAAAGTGTGGGGACAAGACGCAAGTTTTTGTAGATTTGCTGTAGGTTTTTCAGAAAATGTCGGGTAAACTTGACATATTAAACGCTTTGGTGATATGAAAGGTGCATTTCACAAGTGCTACATGGGTAATTAGGGCTTGATTATTCACTAAAGTTCGACCCGACGCAAAGACCTGATGAAACAACGTAAGCCCATTTCCTAAACACCAAAATGCATCGTTACCTTGGCACCTGGGGTCAAGGAAACCTACAGCACAATACTCAAATCTTATCTCAGGATTGGTGGTGTAACACCAAGCAGTGTCACCATTATCCGGGTTTCTGCAATAGTTGTCGTCTAGTCCCGCGTTAGGATAGTTAGCTGGAGTCCTATCGTGTTGTTGGGGATACTGAGAGGTCCATGCTTGACAAGTATGATTGTTGATTGTCTGAGATAAGTTTCCTCTATAGTTCACTCCTGTAGGATCTTCCTGGCATGCAGGTGTGTCTCAAGAAAAAAAAATCAAACGAGGTTGTTATAAACATGACAAATCGATTGATGTACTACTCTGAATAACAATTTGGTCCACCCAATTTCCTTCCGTTTTTGTGTTCTTTTTTTGTTTTTTTTTGTTTACAGAAGTCTGCTATTATTAGTTTCTCTGCAATCTGGAGTGCTACTATTTTTTTACATATTTTTTTTTTTCATTCTATGAATTTCGCATAAAAAAGTTGTGTTCAACAAGTGCGGGACGAATTCTTCAGGATGGTAGAGATCCCTAGAACGACTCCGCCAAAAGTGGATTTCCAACCCTGTACATTTACATTATGGCATGTCTAGCGTACCAGCAAAATATTCTACCGTGGCGCAAAATAGAGCAGTAAAGTATCAAGTCTCGTGTATTTTAAAGGTCAAAGACATATAAATGCATGTGTGATCGTGAACGTTTAAAAGCTTCAAAGAATGAATACACTCCATCTAGAAAATATAAATGAATATAACAAGGTAGCGACTTGATAATACGGTAAACACAATACATAGTTTAGGTAGGGGAAAAATACAACAGATAGAAAAAAAGAAGAACAGAAACAAGAAAATATTGTTTTAAACACGATGGAAACGGGTGTAGACAACGATTGAAGTTACAAATTTGTTGCTTGGGAACATTGGTCAAATGAAACGAATTGAAGAGTACTTTAAAATATTGTTCTTTGTTGTACAATTTTACTAAATCAAAATGTGCAATGTTTTTTATGGGACACGTTGGATTAATGATATAATCTTTAGCAATTCAGATATTTTTTCTCCAGAAATACCACGATAGGATCGAAAGGACATTTGGGACTTAAGCAATGAAGGATTAATTGTGTATGTATGTGTGTGGGGGGGATGCGTGCGTCCCTATTATTTTCTTATTTCAACCGCTTGACTTAGCGTGCATGTATAGTTCCAGTTTCTTCTTACAAATTTAAATGGAAAGGGCATCATTATTCCAAAGTTTTCCTTTCCCGAAGCTTCTTAATTCCGAGAAGGAAAAAAACCCTGTACCAGAATGTTCATGATTGAGAAAATGGCATTGGGTTAATGATTCTAAATTGTTGCATTACTCTAAAGGTTCATTGGTCTGAAAACGAAATTGTTCCGAAGCTTAGTAATTCTGAAAATTAGGTTAGGTTAGGTTGTGATGATTGTGAAGAAACTGGAAAGTTGGTCTTCTGGAAAGAGACGTCAGACCATCGCGCCATTGACGAAATTGGAGCCTTACGCATATGGGACCATATGGGAACAATAGGCGATTGAACCCATTCAGGAAACAGTTTTAGAGCAGTGGGATTTTTACTCTTTAGGTTTAAATGCTTTACAAGAACCACATCATAGCATCATTCGTTTCCCTTTTTTCCTGTCAATGTAAACAAATTGATATTAATGCATGCATGCATCTTGATATCAATTAATTTTGAGCAGCGCTTTGCTCACATCCTTAACAGTACAACGTTACCTTGGCATCTGGGGTCAAGGAAACCAACAGCACAATAATCCAATCTTATCTTAGGATATGTGGTGTAACACCAAGCAGTGTCACTAATATCGGGGTTTCTGCAATAGTTGACATCTAGTCCCGCGTTAAGATAGTTAGCTGGAGTCCTATCGTGTTGTTGGGGATACTGAGAGGTCCATGATTGACAAGTATGATTGTTGATTGTCTGAGATAAGTTTCCTCTGTAGTTCACTCCTGTAGGATCTTCCTGGCATATCTCCTGATATCAAAGTAGGACGGTTCTATTCACCGCCTTAATGCAATTTTATGCATCGTAAAAATGACTATTCAACGTCATTTCGTCGACTCAATTTCTTCTGAAGTACTATACCTAGTTTCAAATTTAGCAGCTCATTTAAAATAATATATTTCCAGTACCGTTTCTTCTTATGCAATTGTGTAAAGAATTTAGATTTTTCATCCTAGAAATATTAACATTTTATAAATTTGTGACATCGCACTCTTTCAAAAATAATTAAATCCAAGGAAGGATTGGTGCATTTCGAAAGAAAATATATGCTTATTACGTTTTTAGCATTTTTTAAAGCATTTTTCGTATTCTGCACGTAATTTTGGTTCCCTCCACTTGCCTTTTACTTAATTAGATTACACTCACAGTGGGTGAAGTTTTACATAAAATATCACCGTACTTTTTGTTAATTCATAATTCCTATTGATGTCAAAGTATTACGGTTTTATTCCACGCCTTAATTTACAGGTTCCTTTACTAAACAAAATGTACGAGGACTGCACAAGCTAACGACACTCTACGCTGAACTTTAGTGAGGTAAAAGCTATGTGGGTTCTCAAAGTTTACCTGTAGTCTTGTATCAAGACTTCTGTATGGAACATTTTTAAATCTCGTCACAAAAGCATGTCCCGCACTTGCTTCACTGTAAAGAAATTTTCAGTCCCTTTTTTGATATAAATTTATTGATGTAAATGTATTCATTCGCATAAACAAGGAGTATCCTTTGGCAAGTCTTTGGTCTCTGCTGGATCCTCCACTCGTAACAAGGAGTATCCTTTGGCAAGTCTTTGGTCTCTGCTGGATCCTCCACTCGTAATTTAATCATACCCATCCCCCTTTGTTCTCATATACGTACATGAATACATGAATGAGCATAACTTGTATTTGTATATGCTTAATTGCTGTTAATCTTTGTTGTTTATATCTCTTCGATTGCTATTTAAATGAACGAAAAAAAATCTAGGCCTAATCAATTACGTTGGTAGTAATCAACACATTTTTGTCCGTCTTTTCATTTATTTAGTGTTTGAGGTATAACTATTGAATTCGTGTCGTCTTTGAGTTTCTACAGGCAACATGGTGTAACTGACAAATGAATAAACGTGAAAATGAGGGCATGATTATTGTCTAAACACTTATTCATAGATCTACACCTCCACGAAAAAACAAGAATAAGAAGAAGAACAGCAACATCAACAACAACAACAACAACAACATTAACCCAAACAATAAAACAATTTGTTATTCACCAACAGTGGTTTGAGATGTCATTATTCCCGATTGTACAGGTTTCGTTGTCGTTGGGTTGGTCATCGGTACGGAGATTGTAGTAGGAATAAGAGTTGAGACTATTCAAAACAAAGATTACAAGAATGACTGAGAACTGTGATGAACGGAAATGTGAATGAAGAAGATGAGGAAAAATTGTGTAAACAACGAAATGTATATATAAATGATGAACAATAACAACAACAAGAGTGTCAACTACAACATTAACAACAATAAGAACAACAGCAACAACAACACTAACAATAAAGAAGATATATGAACAGGTAGGAAGAACCCAGAGGAAAAATACCTCGGAGCATATTTTTGAAGCTTTTCGTATAGCGATATGTTTTTGGTAACTGTAAACTGACAACGGCTCGGAATTTGATATAATATTATAGTTGCAAGTAAAATTAAAAGTGAAAATGCAATAATTGAGCTCCTTAATGTGAGCTACATTTATGGAAAAAATCATCAAAATAAGGAACCCAGAATCGTTATTATTGGTTTAGGAGAAAAGCATCATATTAGAATCGGAAACGGGGGAGAGGAGGGGAGGATTAAGCACTTGTCGCCTTTTAGGCTTATCAGAGAAATTTTATTTTGGGGATTTATTTTACTTTCTAGAGAACTTTCGGACATGTCCCCATCGCAAGGTGATTTGAATCGACAATAGACTATTTTGAGTGAAGTATGAAAGATATTCTAACTATGTGGGGTTTAAATTCTTTAATTGCGAATACCGTAGGCCTATATAAACAAAACAAATGTTCCTTCTTTTTGTTGGTGTCATTGTGAACAAAACTTTGTAAAGTTGTGAATGCATGTATCTTAATATTAATTTAATCAGCGATCCCCTTCCATTAGTAGAAAGGCTTAATTTGTTCCACCGTATCTTCGTGTCCGATCGGGTTGTCGGGTTACATGAACTTTTGTGAAAACATGCCCCCATATCCACTAAAGGTCAGGTATTAACTCAAATGGAAACAATCACATTTATTCAAAGATGGACTTAGAAATAAGGCTGATAATCTTACATATTTGTGAAAACATGCCCGTACAATGACGAAGTGTTGATCGCAAGCCATTTTACGAACTCTCATGTGGATTATTCATCTCGTATTAAAAAGTGTGGGGACAAGACGCAAGTTTTTGTAGATTTGCTGTAGGTTTTTCAGAAAATGTCGGGTAAACTTGACATATTAAACGCTTTGGTGATATGAAAGGTGCATTTCACAAGTGCTACATGGGTAATTAGGGCTTGATTATTCACTAAAGTTCGACCCGACGCAAAGACCTGATGGAACAAAGTAAGCCCGTTTCCTAAACACCAAAATGCATCGTTACCTTGGCACCTGGGGTCAAGGAAACCTACAGCACAATACTCAAATCTTATCTCAGGATTGGTGGTGTAACACCAAGCAGTGTCATCATTATCCGGGTTTCTGCAATAGTTGTCGTCTAGTCCCGCGTTAGGATAGTTAGCTGGAGTCCTATCGTGTTGTTGGGGATACTGAGAGGTCCATGCTTGACAAGTATGATTGTTGATTGTCTGAGATAAGTTTCCTCTATAGTTCACTCCTGTAGGATCTTCCTGGCATGCAGGTGTGTCTCAAGAAAAAAAAATCAAACGAGGTTGTTATAAACATGACAAATCGATTGATGTACTATTCTGAATAACAATTTGGTCCACCCAATTTCCTTCCGTTTTTGTGTTCTTTTTTGTTTTTGTTGTTTTGTTTCCAGAAGTCTGCTATTATTAGTTTCTCTGCAATCTGGAGTGCTACTATTTTTTTCCCCTTTTTTTTTTTCCATTTTATGAATTTCGCATAAAAAAGTTGTGTTCATCAAGTGCGGGACGAATTCTTCAGGATGGTAGAGATCCCTAAAACGACTCCGCCAAAAGTGGATTTCCAACCCTGTACATTTACATTATGGCATGTCTAGCGTACCAGCAAAATATTCTACCGTGGCGCAAAATAGAGAAGAAAAGTATCAAGTCTCGTGTTTTTTAAAGGTCAAAGACATATGAATGCATGTGTGATCGTAAACATTTAAAAGCTTCAAAGAATGAACACACTCCATCTAGAAAATATAAATGAATATAACAAGGTAGCGACTTGATAATACGGTAAACACAATACATAGTTTAGGTAGGGGAAAAATACAACAGATAGAAAAAAAAGAAAAACAGAAACAAGAAAATATTTTTTTAAACACGATGGAAACGGGTGTAGACAACGATTAAAGTTACAAATTAGTTGCTTGGGAACATTGGTCAAATGAAACGAATTGAAGAGTACTTTAAAATATTGTTCTTTGTTGTACAATTTTACTAAATCAAAATGTGCAATGTTTTTTATGGGACACGTTGGTTTAATGATATAATCTTTAGCAATTCATATAATTTTTCTCCAGAAATACCATGATAGGATCAAAAGGACATTTGGGACTTAAGCAATGAAGGATCAATTGTGTATGTATGTGTGTGTGGGGGATGCGTGCGCCCCTATTATTTTCTTATTTCAACCGCTTGACAGTGGTTTGAGATGTCATTGTTCCCGATTGTACAGGTTTCGTTGTCGTTGGGTTGGTCATCGGTACGGAGATTGTAGTAGGAATAAGAGTTGAGACTATTCAAAACAAAGATTACAAGAATGACTGAGAACTGTGATGAACGGAAATGTGAATGAAGAAGATGAGGAAAAATTGTGTAAACAACGAAATGTATATATAAATGATGAACAATAACAACAACAAGAGTGTCAACTACAACATTAACAACAATAAGAACAACAGCAACAACAACACTAACAATAAAGAAGATATATGAACAGGTAGGAAGAACCCAGAGGAAAAATACCTCGGAGCATATTTTTTGAAGCTTTTTCGTATAGCGATATGTTTTTGGTAACTGTAAACTGACAACGGCTCGGAATTTGATATAATATTATAGTTGCAAGTAAAATTAAAAAGTGAAAATGCAATAATTTAGCTCCTTAATGTGAGCTACATTTATGGAAAAAAAATCATCAAAATAAGGAACCCAGAATCGTTATTATTGGTTTAGGAGAAAAGCATCATATTAGAATCGGAAACGGGGGAGAGGAGGGGAGGATTAAGCACTTGTCGCCTTTAGGCTTATCAGAGAAATTTTATTTTGGGGATTTATTTTACTTTCTAGAGAACTTTCGGACATGTCCCCATCGCAAGGTGATTTGAATCGACAATAGACTATTTTGAGTGAAGTATGAAAGATATTCTAACTATGTGGGGTTTAAATTCTTTAATTGCGAATACCGTAGGCCTATATAAACAAAAGAAATATTCCTTCTTTTTGTTGGTGTCATTGTGAAGTTATGAATGCATGTATCTTAATATTAATTTAATCAGCGATCCCCTTCCATTAGTAGAAAGGCTTAATTTGTTCCACCGTATCTTCGTGTCCGATCGGGTTGTCGGGTTACATGAACTTTTGTGAAAACATGCCCCCATATCCACTAAAGGTCAGGTATTAACTCAAATGGAAACAATCACATTTATTCAAAGATGGACTTAGAAATAAGGCTGATAATCTTACATATTTGTGAAAACATGCCCGTACAATGACGAAGTGTTGATCGCAAGCCATTTTACGAACTCTCATGTGGATTATTCATCTCGTATTAAAAGTGTGGGGACAAGACGCAAGTTTTTGTAGATTTGCTGTAGGTTTTTCAGAAAATGTCGGGTAAACTTGACATATTAAACGCTTTGGTGATATGAAAGGTGCATTTCACAAGTGCTACATGGGTAATTAGGGCTTGATTATTCACTAAAGTTCGACCCGACGCAAAGACCTGATGGAACAAAGTAAGCCCGTTTCCTAAACACCAAAATGCATCGTTACCTTGGCACCTGGGGTCAAAGAAACCTACAGCACAATACTCAAATCTTATCTCAGGATTGGTGGTGTAACACCAAGCAGTGTCATCATTATCCGGGTTTCTGCAATAGTTGTCGTCTAGTCCCGCGTTAGGATAGTTAGCTGGAGTCCTATCGTGTTGTTGGGGATACTGAGAGGTCCATGCTTGACAAGTATGATTGTTGATTGTCTGAGATAAGTTTCCTCTATAGTTCACTCCTGTAGGATCTTCCTGGCATGCAGGTGTGTCTCAAGAAAAAAAAAATCAAACGAGGTTGTTATAAACATGACAAATTGATTGATGTACTATTCTGAATAACAATTTGGTCCACCCAATTTCCTTCCGTTTTTGTGTTCTTTTTTGTTGTTTTTGTTTCCAGAAGTCTGCTATTATTAGTTTCTCTGCAATCTGGAAGGCTACTATTTTTGTCCCTTTTTTTTTTTTTTCATTCTATAAATTTCGCATAAAAAAGTTGCGTTCATCAAGTGCGGGACGAATTCTTCAGGATGGTAGAGATCCCTAAAACGACTCCGCCAAAAGTGGATTTCCAACCCTGTACATTTACATTATGGCATGTCTAGCGTACCAGCAAAATATTCTACCGTGGCGCAAAATAGAGCAGTAAAGTATCAATTATCGTGTATTTTAAAGGTCAAAGACATATGAATGCATGTGGGATCGTGAACGTTTAAAAGCTTCAAAGAATGAACACACTCCATCTAGAAAATATAAATGAATATAACAAGGTAGCGACTTGATAATACGGTAAACACAATACATAGTTTAGGTAGGGGAAAAATACAACAGATAGAAAAAAAAAGAAAAAAAACAGAAACAAGAAAATATTGTTTTAAACACGATGGAAACGGGTGTAGACAACGATTAAAGTTACAAATTAGTTGCTTGGGAACATTGGTCAAATGAAACGAATTGAAGAGTACTTTAAAATATTGTTCTTTGTTGTACAATTTTACTAAATCAAAATGTGCAATGTTTTTATGGGACACGTTGGTTTAATGATATAATCTTTAGCAATTCAGATATTTTTTCTCCAGAAATACCATGATAGGATCAAAAGGACATTTGGGACTTAAGCAATGAAGGATCAATTGTGTATGTATGTGTGTGTGGGGGATGCGTGCGCCCCTATTATTTTATTATTTCAACCGTTTGACTTAGCGTGAATGTATAGTTCCAGTTTCTTCTTACAAATTTAAATGGAAAGGGCATCATTATTCCAAAGTTTTCCTTTCCCGAAGCTTCTTAATTCCGAGAAGGAAAAAAACCCTGTACCAGAATGTTCATGATTGAGAAAATGGCATTGGGTTAATGATTCTAAATTGTTGCATTACTCTAAAGGTTCATTGGTCTAAAAACGAAATTGTTCCGAAGCTTAGTAATTCTGAAAATTAGGTTAGGTTAGGTTGTGATGATTGTGAAGAAACTGGAAAGTTGGTCTTCTGGAAAGAGACGTCAGACTATCGCGCCATTGACGAAATTGGAGCCTTACGCATATGGGACCAAGTGACTAATAATGCAGTAAATACTATGTCTCATTTGCAGGCCAACAAAAAATGAAAAGGTTAAATTCCAACGGCATTTGAAAGACAATACTAATTTAGAACTTCCCTAAAAAAAGGGGGTTGAAAATGTATTTAAGTGGGAAAATAACGACTATTAGTTGTCGAATCGACTTAGGAGCTATAGAGCCAGTAAGTAATAGTCTGATTTTTCAGACCATTGTACCGAATGGTCGTACGTTTTATGCTGCGCAAAGATTCAATCAGTTTAATTTTGGCCATTACAAGAAGTGGGTTATTGATGTAGACAAATGCTCATGTACCCTTTACAGCTCATTTTATGTATGTTATTACCAAAGATGAAAAAGCCAGTCAGTCACTCAATAGTGTCTGACAGTGAAGTCTAGCAAGTAAACGGGTTTCCTTGCATAATTTGAATATTAGGACACTGCTAACGTTTAAATTATACAGATAGGACATACATGACATATTCATAATTCCTGCAAAGTTCTACAGAATTTGATGTTGGCTGCAAAAGGGACATAGTATCGTTAAGATGAATGTTTGGTAACAAACTTTACCCTACTTGTTACTTACCACCTTGCCCTCCATTCCAACATACCGATAGAAGGATCACAATCAAAGTAGTTGAGTCTTGATTCATTGCTGAGGCCGCCAAGAAAATCACTCGAAAATATCAATTAAATCAAGCAATGAGGCGTATTAGACTGCACTGTCCTAGAAATGTTCTGATCATCCATCTGAGGAGCTTTAATAATTCATTAAAGCTACCCGTAGTTGATATTACATACCGCATGTAAAGATTCTAGGCCTCTGATTGGTCAAAACTACAGGCATGATATTCACTTCTGACTGTATAGCGACCAAAAAAAAAAACTATCAGCCGGCCAAAGTTCTACTCGCGTGTACAATGCAAGGATGCAATAGATGCGCATAAAGTTAACAATAGATGTGCGCAGTGGATATGCGCACTTCACTTAGATTTTTCAATGTTCCCACATTTCAAATTACAATGTGAGCGGGGTACTTACTAAATTTCATTTGACATTTTAAGAATCCATATTAAAAGCGGGATGTAGTATCCTATTGATTCTGTTTCCTTATTTAATACGCATTTATTTACAGATCTTTATTGCACCCTAATCATTACGGACTTGAATTGAAATATGACCATTTCATACGACCTAAGTTTAATTTTAAAAATCAATTTCCAAGCCACCAGTTGAAGGTTGCGTGAGTCCACTCCCTTGTGAGAATGGCACCCGATGCCTCTCCAATATGTGTGTCTGTCAGGCTGGCTTCACCGGAACGTTGCGCGAAACTGAGTAGATCTTATCTTAAATGTTTAATTTTTTAAAATGGGGGAAGCTAAGCAAATTGATATGCCCTTGACGATAATAGCTGTACAGTATATTTTGCTTGTTAGTTGATTGATAGCAAAGCAAAAATAGTTTTGCCCATTCCTTGAGTTGATATGACAGAAGGTAGAACCAAAAATAATAACGCAAGATAATCTACTTACTTGCATCAGTTCGATAAATTTCCAAAAAGAACACGATCGCAAAGATTTTCAAGAAATCAACAAAAGGACAATCATTTCATTATGTTATGTCATTGCCTTTAGAAATCATGTTTGTATTACGTCATGTTATTGTCAGCTGGCACACATTTCACAAAGTAACGCTGATTCTTGAAAGTCTTTGCGATCGTGTTTATGGCTGTGTTGTGCGTGTGTGTGTGTGTGTGTGTGTGTGTGCGTTCGCGCGCGCGCGCGTGGGTGTGTGAGGTAGAATGAGAGAGAGAGAGTAGAACGCGAGGACATGTTAATTTAATTTGTCTATGGTTAGTGTCTGCAATATGAGACTACAACAGACTCTGTGCTTGAGTCGCTCCTCAAATTAGAGTCTGTGCTTGCAGATTAAGCACATAATGTACCGGGGAAGTCGGAGAAAGAAAGAGAAAATTGCCCTCTAACGTGATAAAACAGTCAGAAAAGGAATGCTTAAAAAAACTCGGGGAAGGAGAAAGTCAGTAGGGAAATAATTAATAACGGTTTCATTTTTGTATATAGTAATTATTAAGTTTTATGAAGGATTGCCACGCCTTCAAGCTTAGCTTATGTGGCAATCCTTCTTCATGATTATCTTATGTTAATGAAACAGATACAATGTATACTTTATGTTGATGATGTATTTAATATATATGTTCGTTTATTATCATGATTATGTTGTAATTAGTTTGTAATTTTGGAAAAAGACCATGAAGAGAAATAAATTAATCCACTCAAATCAAATCAAATCATTGTACAAATGCATCCTTTTGCTTTAAGTCTAACAGAAGGAAGAAAAAGTCTCATCAATTAAAAAGTGATGCTCAGTTAAATTCTCCAATTCAAATGAGATAAAACATAATTTCTTTTAGAGCAGAAACAGAATGCAGAAGAAAAAAATTCCGCAAATTCTAAAAGACTTTCTACTGATCAATTTAACGTTTTTTCCTTAGAATTTACATAAATTTCGTTACATGATTCTGTAAAATATTGCACCAGGTTTTAACAAACAAAATTTTGCTATGGTATAAAACACATATGCGTGCCAGTGAAATATCCCTAATATAGTACAAAGGATATCCCGGGTTACATAGGTGAACAAAACAAACAAATAATCGGGAAAATCCCCACATTAGCTGTTTGGTTTTACATCCCTCACAAGCATGGGGTGATATTGTCGGGTTAGGGGGTGGGCGATTAAACCGTCCACTTAATTTCAAAATGTCAAATAGGGGTAATTAGAATATCAAACTGATAAAATATCTAATTGGTTTTGATATCATTGACTAGTTATACTAACAATTGTGAATTAAAAGGTGTTTATTCAACCCTTATGCATGAATCGCTGCATGCACATGATCGCTACTGCCCCTCCCTCCCCTACCCCCCCTCTCTCTCTCTCTCTCTCTCATCTCCCTGCTCACGCTCTATATCTCCCCTTCTCTCTCTCTCTCTCTCTCTCTCTCCCTTTCCCGCCCTCTCTCTCTTTCTCTGTTTCTCCCCTTTCTCTCCTCCTTTTCTCTCTTCCCCTCTCCTTTTCTTTGCCCAAATCTCCTCTACATTATTTTCTATTCAATAAGTACTACCCGGCTTTGATATGATTATTTCTGTTCTGGTATTTGGTTTTGTTTTTTTCTTCACTTTTCAAAATTCTTCACGGGAGAGATGCCCCCTTTGATATATTTTACCTTACACTCATGTCCATGATATAGGCCTTGCTTTCCGTAAAGAAATCAAGAGCCTGCGATTATGAAACCCTCGTGGAAATAACCGACTTCTCGTTATCCTGTTATTGAGTTAGCAAGAGATTACAATCTCCGCGGAAATGAACCTGGGCCTGTTATTGTGCCTTGTACTATAGGGTCACAATTTGAGAAGAAAGGGAAAGTTAGAATGTTGTAGTTCATGGAATCCCACTGTTCAATTAACTCTCATCATTTCTACCAACTGTAAAATCAACACTTATAAAAATCAATGACAAATTGAAAATGAAAGTGGCGGGTTCATAAAAAGCAACAAAAAAAAACTTGATAGAAATGAAATTTGGAAAATAGGCAAATTATTCCTCTACAGATCGCTGAGAACATTAGCAAAATGAGTAAAGTACTTTTTAAGCCCTCACTATTGTGAGGAATAAATTAAATGCAATGTTGATACCCTTTCCAGAACCCACTCACAAAGTGAAATGACGGCGTTATTTACATGCGATAAGGTGTCGTCACAATATGAACAACCTACATCACACATTTGGGACAATGTTGGATACCCATTGCAATAATTTAGATACGGGTTAACGTTGTTTATATTTTTACCGCCAGTGGTAATATTTCCTTTATCTTTGACATTTTGAATGAGTTACACTGAATAAATATTACTTTCTACAAATGTCTGTTTGATTTTTATGTTATTTTCCGTCACATTTGAGCGTAAAAATGGGAAACATAATCACATATTCTGAGGGCGGGTCAGCGTGTATGTGTCTGATCTAGGAGTGCAGAGGACATTTTGCATGCTGACCTAACGACTCTTCTAGAGCAAAATAGGCGACAAATCTACATAAAATTGTCCAGATATTCATTACGAAAATGTTTGGTTATGCCGATTTTTGATAAATTTGATACATAGGGAAAGGGGAAACCGAGAGAAGACTTAGACCCCGTTCTCACTCACTTTCAGTCCAGTTTGCGATTCACGGCTAGCTCGAGCGCCGGGCTGCGTAATTTTTTTCCCCACTTGAGCTCCGGACCCCAGTATGAACTCATTTGCATACAGCCTATCAGAGCTCATCTTGTCAATAACTAGCTTGTAAAGATTTTACGGATGCGGAAGGGTACGGTGCGAAGCTCCTCACGCCAAACAGCGCCTTGCCTATGTCAGCACGCATTGTGTGCGTGCAAAGGTCCATGGCACAGCTAGGCTTGGAAATAGTTTCAATTGTGCTATTGCATGTCTACCTTTAGCAAATATTTTATAGATCTACACCTTTAATATCAGCTTATGAAATTGCTGTGAAAAGTTATTACTTAGCACTAATTTAAAATTATTATGGCAATCAATGATAGGCCTTATCGTCATCAAAGCAGTATAGGGACTCATTTCTAAAGGTTTTATTACGGTTGAGAAATTGATTATAGATCTACACCTCTAAAAGGCTCTAATAATATCAGCTTAAGAAATTGCTGTGATGTTCATAGTTCTCAGTTAAGAATTCCTGCAATAAAAGAAGTAACAAAATAAAGCTGATTTATTAGGGCCTTTTAGAGATGTATATAGTCTAGATGTATAATAAATTCTCAACCGTAAAATCTTAAGAAATGAGTCCCTATATAGTGGCTTCGATGAAAAATCAGCTAAATTACGATGTTTTCGGAGTTTTGAGTGGGATGATTTTTCGTCAAGTTTAATCAACTTTTATAATTTTCGCTCGAATTTACAAGTTACACAAATGTAATAATTTTTAATCAGTGTAATTTTTCGATTGCAATGATACCAGATTCGTCAAGTTTAAAATCAATGAACCTTCTCTCTAACAGATGTAAAAAAATCCAACTGAGAAAGTATCAAATAATTTATACACTTATTTGACATGTAGGCTTTTTCATTTCTACTTGAAAGTGGGATATTTCTTTCACATCTTGTCATTTACACAATATAATGCTATTATCAGTTTTGCCTGGCATAGCACCGTTCAATGTCAGTGTTGGATTCTGGTGATGTGCACGACGGGATAAAATTTAGAATACACACACATATACCACACACATCGACCCGATGACGCTGGTCGACCGACGCTTCATCAATGAGGCCTTAAAGGGGAAGTCCAACCTGATACTTAGATGGTTTTAATAGTAGCACAAAATGAGAGAAACAGGTTAGTAAACGTTGACCTAATTCCGATTAAAAATGAGATCAATCAAACACAATTTTGTTTTCTGCTTCTATTAAAAGCAACTTAATATCCGGGTGGACTTCAAAGGTCTTTATTCAACCATAAACAGATAAACGGCAGTCAGATGGATTCAACCACCCCCCCCCCCCAAAAAAAAAAACCGCTTAAATACAGCCCCGGCATAGCACCTGAAGAGCTCTCCGAACACTGCGAACAATGCCCCTAGGTTATCGAAATTTCCCGTTTGGAAACATTCAAAGTAACGATTATTTTCGATTGTTATCAATTTTAAAACTGTAAAATACAGCCCCACGTTCGCACTTGAAGAGCTCTCCGTACAGCCGGGATTAGTGACGTCACTCAAGGGACCACGATGTCCCATATCAATGCACACGTTTTACGTGCTTGTCTCGTCGTTTTCTCTTCACTTATTTACCTTACTTCACCAGTGTAATACTAACTGTTTAATCTGTTGCCTCACTCTACATTTCGGACATGATTTTATTTTGATGAAAAATGCAGCGTTTGAAAAATAATAAAGGAATCAGATGTAGCTTCACTATGGCATGTAACGAAGACACCATTGTACATTTAGATTCATACATGCATTTCATCAAAATTAAACCATGTCCGAAATGTAGAGTGAGGCAACAGATGTTTCCAAACGGGAACTTTCGATAACCTTGTTCGATTTAACCTTCCCTTTATATGCAATGATACAAATTAAATCACTATTTAAAATCAATGAATGTGTAATTTAAAGGGATCGTATCATTTTGTATGTTTTGTTGGAGGAAATGTCCTCATCCCTCTTTCTTCTTTTCTTGTTCTCGTGTTCTCCCCTTTTCACCATCTCATCAGGTCGCATTCGCCCCTAGCTACTTCACTGCAGCGAGCGAATTCGATTGGAAACCAAACTTCTTCACACTAATCAACTAGATCCCAAATACTTTCTAAAATGTGTTTTTGAAGGCCTACTGTACATTATGTTATTTATTATTTACAAATATTCATAGACATATCAATATGATTCCCTCTAATTTTTGACAGGTTCTATGAGTCCAACAAGCATGCAACCAAAATGGTTGATGCCACCTTTGTTTAACATCACGACTCCATTGGGGATTGTTGTAGTTTATTCATACAGCTGATTATGAGCTATCATTATTATGACATGATGATTACGAAAAACAGAACAAACAAAAACAACATAATAATGAAGAGAAATAAAAATGACTACATTAAGCACTTCACACTAATGCATGGAATTAAAGCAATGTATAGTGTATAGACGGATATAAAACAGGACATCTACGACATATGGCTCCCCCGTATTTTGATTGACACATTCTCCTATGACCTTTATCCAATCAGCACTCTCCATCTTCGAGCACCGTTCGGAGCATGGCCACGCCTATTCTGTACATTTAGAAATACGGTTCCTTTCTTTACTCTTTACAAATGGAACATGGAAGGAAGTATTTGGGCTAGAGTCTAGTACATCGACAAGCAATGGAGGACAAGAGTTATCATTATTTAGTCCTGTTCATAGGACTGTTTCTTTGCCTATTACACAGTGGCGGTAAGTGGATTATCACCATCTTTTTAAGATTTATACCATATAACGTGACCAATCGCACATTAATTCATTATTTTGATTATGCGCACCCGACCCCTCATTTCCTGTTCTAATATGCCATGCAAATATACAGGGGCCTTATGGATTCTAGAAAACAAATATTATAATTTTCATAACATTCATGAAATCACCATCACTACATGCTTGTTCAAATATGAAGTGGTAGACCGCGGCTGATTTTTTTGTTTGTAATACTGAGCTCAGTTTTAGATACAGAACTGTGAAGCGTAATACACTTAGATACGTATTATTATTATTATTATTATTATTATTATTATTATTATTATTATTGTTATTATTATTATTATTATCATTATTGTTATTATTATTATTATAATTATTGTTATTATTATTATTATTATTATAACTTATACCGCGCTTCTCCCATAAGGCCCAAAGCGCTTAACGTATATAATCAATATTTAAAATAAACGCCTGAAATAGTATTTGAACAAAGCTGCACTATTTAAAGATAAAGTTGAGTTCTGGTCATGCGATTGCATTGTGAAAGAAACGTTGTGGAATCGATCAGAAAAGGTTGACCATCTAGCATATAAGTATTAGTGTGTACTGCAAGGTTCTGGAATCATCAAAATGATAAGAAATTTGACCCAGTCTTGGTAAAGTTACAAGCACTGTACACATACGGATGTATATGGGACTACACGAACATGTGGCATAAAAATCCGTCCCGATTTTTATGATGTTACATGCCATATTTAGAATATTAAGGCATTTGAAGAGCCATGCTTTTTATGGAACGTTTTTTCTCTGATGTTCTTACACACTTGCATAATACAATGATAACGCTCACAAATTTTTCACCTCTTCCCAGAACTCAACCTTCTCCTTAAAGGTGAAATTCTAGGATAATCCCAAATATTGAGATAATCACATCAATAGAAAGCTTTTAACCCCCAGAATAACACTAAATGGCGTTTAACCGACAAAACAAGTTCAGAATAGTTAATTTATGCGAGTAAACTCCACCAAAATCTCGAAGTCGGAAACCCGGAAATGCACGGAATTGCCGGGTCCTCTATTCTTGACGTCACGACCGGGGATCATGGGCTGAGAGAGTGAATACCAATGATATGCCCACGTAAATGCTATCCTGTTAGAGCTTAGAATTTTTCTTGTTAACGAGTTTATTTGATAGATTTTCTGTTTTTATTTGAATGAAGAATAACTAAGCAACGTTTTCCAGCTGCTGATTTCTTTTGTATCCTCACATTATCCTTTTTGGTAGAGTTTTAAGACGGGTTTACTGCTTGGAAAATAAGGTTAAATCATATGCAGGTAGAATAGGCGGGTGTACATATACATTATCTTGTCATCAGATAAGGTACAGGAGCAGTTTTGTGAAACGATATAGGCCTAGAACTGTGACTGTAGTTATCATGGATGTGTTTGACTGCCTCAAAAAGGATACAGAACCAGTTAAATATTTGTTTTAAATATATATATATCACACTTGAACGAGATCAAGCTTCCTCTATTTAGCGGACGACGTCTATGAACGATATTCATCCGCAAGTGATACGGCCGCTGCTCTAGGCGGCTTGTTGAACGTACATCGCCGAAATTGAGCCCCGTGTTGAAATTCTTGCAGCCGGCCGTATTTTAAACTGTTACTGTCAATGGATGACGTCATCTTCCTCCATGCGCAGTAACAGTTTAAAATACGGCTGCAAGAATTTCAACATTGCCGAGCTCAATTTCGGTGATGAAAATCCGGAAAAAAGACCCTTAAACGCATCATACAGTCAATCTGGTAAGTGGAACCGATGTAGTTTAGCCTAGGCCTAATTTACAATAATAAATGCATCGGATATGCATCGGGTAAAATGTAGTATTTTGGGCATAAGTTTACTGCTCGGACGCGAGCAGTAGTTTGCAATGCAGTCACTATGGTCGGCTTCTGTCTCTAAAGAGAGGAGCCGACCCTACCCAAATCAGAGGCTAACGAACGAAAGAGACAGAAATCTTCGTGCTACTGCCGCTACTCCCTAGTCTAGTTCTGGACCCTTTTTATTGAATTTTTTATTCGCCGACTATACGCGTTAAGCTGAGTGGTGGCGTGATCCCGAGTGATTGCGCGATCCCCGAGAACCGGGGATCACGCCACCACTCAGCTTAACGCGTATAGTCGGCGAATAAAAAATTCAATAAAAAGGGTCCAGAACTAGACTACTACTCCCCGGCCCCGGCTGCAGGAACGTCGACATCTCCTTGCTCTCCGACTTCTCTATCGTCTTCTCCCCCACTTGTACCTGCGTCCTCCCAACTTCCATCATCCTCGTCTGCACTATATCGTCCCTTTTTCCTTCATTACTTTCATCATCTTTCTCCATAAACTCTTCAAAATCCATACAAAATTCGTTCTGGTCAAACTCTCCAGCCATTATCAATTGATATAATTATATAATATGTACCGTACGTGAATCGAAAGTGTATATGTATAAAGCGAGCTAGACCGAACGCGAGAAAGACTCGAACGAAGCCAAACGACCGTATCTACTTTACCGAGCACACGAAAACAATCTCACCAAATTCAACACACTCAAACAAAATCACATGGTGAAAATATCGACTAATAGCGCATCGTTGGCTTGTTTATGTCATAATTCTGAAAAAGGGAATTGATATTAGTACTATGAAATATTAGGGAAGGTGAAGAATTCTACATAGAGTTATGAAACTAAACTTTGAAACTAAATAGCAGAAATTCGTATCTCTCTGCCCATGTTTTTCCATGGAACATCCGGGTACGTGAATATACTCGTCCCCGGGCGTGACGTCACAAATAGTGGACCAGCTCCGTGACTGACTTTCTAGGCAAAGAGAGGAGGCTATATTTCGACATTTCAATAGAGGATATCCAGTAGCTAGAAGATTTTTGTCATATGTAATGAAAATGAACAACTTCGAAATAACATAGGCTTGCCGTAGGTACCAAATTAATGGACATTTATTGTCCTAGAATATGAGCTTTAAGCTTTTCCCATAATAGTGTATCATGTATTTATATGGTTTCTTCATATTAGGTCTTGACTATTATGTAGTATATATTGCACATTACTAAAGCGACAGCTCCAGATGTGAGTGCATCATCAGTTTATACCATCTCTCTCTCGTAGGTCCATGTTAGCAGTAAGGATATGTATTCGATAAAAGAGAACACCCACTACTCTACTGACACGAGTACTGTTTCAAAATTGAATCAAACAGCTTTGAAGAATGCAGTTTGCGGATGCATAGGTCTATACCTCCATCGTGCATTTTTCGTTTATATTCTACAATGTGTTCATCTGTATCCATGCCATATTCATGCACATTGTTTACTTTGCATTATACGGTGTGCAATATTCAAAAACATCTATGACCATCAATGTATTGTCTTTTGTCTGTTTAAATGCCTTCCCGCCATGGTGCTGGAGTTTTCAGGGGTGTCTGTCTGTCTGTTCATCCGTCCATCCCACTTTTGAATCACAAAAACTTTTAGAACCTTTGAACAAATTTAACTTGGATTCAAGCGTGTAAAAGCATGTAAAGATGGAGTGATTAGATAAAGGTGTACAAGGTCAAAGTTCAAACGTGAGTATTCTAAGCCAATAGGGGGATGATAGTTTTCAGGTTGTTGCCTGATTTCAGTCCTGCATGGGCCCTGTTTCATAAAACTTGATATCAATGACAAATTACAATAACTGTTATAAGCTACTTAAATTGTGGCATCTGAGTGGCTGAGAGCTAATTTGTCATACAATTTTAGCATTTGTTACTGATAACAATTTTTATGGAAACAGGGCCCTGATGCCTCCCCATTCTAGGCTTTCGCTAGCTGTACAGTGGTGTTGTAGTGGAGTGGTGTAACAGCTGCAACATGGATTCGAACCCCATACCTTGTGGTTCACAGTCAGGAGACTTATCCATGGGACCGCAACACCTTTAGCCATCCTTGTGTATAAAAAATTATCTGAGAATGTTAATGACTAGTATGTGAGACTCTGTTGTATTCCAGCAATTATTATGATTACATCAATGACTTGCAATATTGGATGTTACCTCGTAAAATATCATCTGTTTAGAGCCAGAAGGATGTTAACTCACATCATTTTAAACAGAGTTAATGCTCTTTTGACAAGTTAGTTGTTGTCAAGCTTTGTTTAGGGGTACATGTATGACATGTAAGGTTGTATGATCATCTATGAATATATAATTAAGAAATCTATTTTAGATAACAATAATGATAATGTCTTGTTTACCCAGGGTAGCCTCATCAGTATTAATACTGTTCTCTCTGAGGGCCCTGCAATCATTACCCCGGTCTTTAGCCAAGCTACCATGAAACGGTGCTCAAGCATTCAAGGAATTTCTTCCTACCGGGTATTTAACAAAGATTGATTGATTTTCTTAAGACTGTGGTACATTGACGTCTTTTCTTTTCAGAAACGTGCACTGTTGATCGCCTGATAAATGGTGGTTTCCCAGGTCGTAAAATCCATTACAACCATGGTGAAAGCATCACTTTCACTTGTAATTCTGGCTATGAGAAACAACACGATAGTTACAGGTGTGGTGATAGGGGGTATGCAGTCCCAGGCAATCCCAAGTGCATTCAAGGTAATACTTATTTTATTTATGTATGCATGTGTTACTTTGCATTACAGTACATATCCTCTTTTCTTCAAACCACAGCTTCTCACATGTCACCGAATGCAATGTCTAGAGAATATACAAAAGCAAAGGGTTTGAAGGATATCATATTAGACTAAGATCCTCTGTTCCGATGTACCAATCATACCAAACTCCAATTGACCATCTTTGAAGTGGCAGTAAAAAGTTTTCTTTTACAGTCAAACCTGCTTTAGCGACCACCTGCCTTTAAAGATCACTCTTCCTGTTACGCTTGAGCGGTCTTTGTATACAGACTTAACTGTAATACCAAATGAAAGGTTTATTGTAGTTCAAGATAATTAGAATCAAACTTGAGGCTTCCTAACCATTTTTGATAGGTGTAAATGACACAACATCAAATCACGTCAAATTGTGTAAGAAAGCATAAAAGAGCTGAGAAAGAAGAAGAAAAAAAAAATCTCTATAAATGACATTTGCTAAACAGAAAATTATAGCAGAACACTGGGTATACGCACTCTGTACAAACATGTCAGAATCCTCTGTTAACTATAATCAATTTTGAAACTTTGGAAAATAATTTAGTCCTTGACATTTTCAGAAATACTAAGAATAATATCAGAAATATAGCGTAATACTTTTTATGAAAACCATTCTGAAACGCCCCAAAATCAATGAAACAATCTCTCTCTCTCTGCCTATTCCCTTTTTATATTTGTTTCCTTTTTTTTACCCCTATATTTCTATCCTTTTCGTTTCTCAACAAGTAACCTATATTTGTTTTCTTGCTCACTCTTCCGGCTTTATTATTGATATTGATTATTCAATATATTTTAAATCTTGTACAATTTCATTGAATTGTTTATGGTTATTTGATCGAATTGTATCTGTTTTAACTGTATATTCGTTGGGATGTATTTTCAGAGCCCCATGAAATGCAAGCTTTTGTTGAATGGGCTACACAGGTGAAATATTAATAAATACCAAAAAAAAAAAACAGCTTGTGAGAGCACCTAATCATCAATTAAATAAAACAACTGAAAATACAGTCATAACATAAAGCTCCTTCCGTATGGAATTCTTTACCATCAGTTATTACTTCCGTTAATGGTTTGAATTCATTTAAAAGAAAGCTTGAAATATATCTTATTTCCAATGATCTTACATTGTAACCATACTCATATTACTCAACATTGCAATTTTGTTGAGGGTTGTGCGGTCTATATTTTTGTTTTTGTCTATGTTCTATTTTTGTTTTGTTGTTATGTTGTTATTGTTTATTCATATATCATTTTGTATGATTCTTTTACTAATTTTATTATGTGAATCTATCTCATTTCGTGGTGGCTTTCCAAACAAACCCACTAGGGTTTTTATACAGCAACCAAATTCATATGTTTTACTGTCAATATTTGTTTGATAAATGAAACCGAAATATAAAAATTATGTATATAAAGTAGTACTTCTATTATTCTTACAAGAACATACCTATATAATAATAAACCAATGAATCAAATCGTCGCTTACATGCAGACCATTTGTGTGAATTTAATGTTTTTCCTTTGAATTGTTCTTGGAATATGATCGACTTGGATCAACTTTAATACAAAAAATCGACTTATACAGAGGCTTAATACACATACGTCTATGGAACTTGGTTCATTTTGTTATAATCGACTTCTGGACTTTAGCGATTATGCAACACATTCGACTTCGGCTCACGCGAAGTTGACTGTATATGTATTTGCCGCAAAACAGAAGTACTCAAGATAAAAGATGTCGACTCAGAGAAGTCCAGTTATGCTGCGATTTATTGGTCTGCACATGCAGTAGACCCCTCCTTCCAAGACATTGTACAGCAGTTCAAATATTTTTTGAATTAAAGAGCAATGCAACCATTACTAAGAATGTAAGAACCTAGAAAGTAAAAGAACCTTGGTTGAAAGGTTAACCATTGAGGATAACGATGAGGACGGGTCATGGCCGGGGGTCACGGGGTCATGGGGCATGGGTGAGTGTCCTGGATAACAGTAAAGGATGAACAAAAGTGTCATGTGCTGGGTGGAGGTGATGGAAATAAAAATGAAAATGAGATGAAGAGCATCAACAGCTGGATGAAGAGCATCAACAGCTGGATGAGATGTCAGTGAACTGACATCAACAACAAGGGGACATGGATCTCGTTTTAGGACATTCCGATGCAGCAGTCGGGCCTATGCTTCTTCCTTCTTCCCAAGAACCTGCAAGGACTGGAACAACCTCCCACAGGACCCAGCCCAATACCCTCTCTTGATGCCTTCAAGGTCTTCTTGAGTGGGATGCAGATGTAATGCCTACAAAACCAAGAATGTTTCTTTTTTACTTACACATGTATATATGCACCTGCACATGCAACAAGAACAAAAAGTTAAAATATGGAATAGCAGGATATGTGGAAGTCTCCACATACACACACACAATCAGTGCGTTTATCTTCATCACCTTGAAGCAGCACTTACACTGGAAGAAGAAGAAGAGAGGAAAAACGATTTGAAAAACTAAGACTACCAAAACAGTAGTGTGAAGAGAACACACATGTGCATGTTAGTACCAAATATCAGGCAAAGTTTTCTTCCATTGTACTTATGTTTTTTGATCTTATTTTATGCTCCATGATTTCTTCCGAATAGCATCTTGCAATGCACCAGGTGACCTCCCAGATCATATGATACCTTCACAATCTCGTTTTTCTCATGGTATGCTTCTCAATGTCTCATGTGAACACGGGTTTCAGCTTAGAACGAACCAAGAACTGCCAAGATGCCACGAAGGTGGCTGGAGGACATCCTTAACTGCAACATGTCACAGAGGTAAGGCTTGAGAGAAAATGATCACTATCTTTTATACAACTAGTAACTGCTTTTAGGGGCACGGTTAAAACTATTGCCCAAGGTGATCTCGAAACCGTACTCTACAGCATAATGCAGTCTTAAGATCACCGAGGAGCTATACTTTTAACTGTCAAGCAAAACATAAGCAGTCAATAAATATACCGCATCTCCCGTGTCAGTCCTCAATAAGAGATATTTAAACAAAATTTCCCTGTCAACATGTATTTATTTGTAGAGTCTAGGAAAACATTACCCTTCTCAAAGCAATGTGCGTGTCTCACTACACATAATTATAATTGTTAACTTCATACGCAACCCGGACGCAACCATTGTGTCCTTGCATTGTATGCGCATGTAGGAAGGTTCACTGTACTGCTCTGCAGTCAGAAGTGAATTTCATGACTGCAGTTTTGTCCAGTCAGTGAGTCAGAGGCCTAGAATATTCATATGCGGTATATAACATGAAACGAAACTAGAGGATGGAAGAGGATGCACTTGTATTATGATGAAGGTTATTATACAAATAATTTCCGTTTGCCAGTGCATTAGTGAATATGCACTGCACGCAGGTAGAACGAGACTCTTCGAGTTCATTATCCGATTGTGACTCAACCAAGTGCAATGCATATCACTATCAAATGCACAATCTTCAAAACATGTATTATTTGTTTTATAAAATGAGTCATAAGCGCACAGTCAATTAGTACAATGCGCGCATCAATGTCCTTTTGGGTGCGTTCAAGCGACACTTTTTCACCCTAGAAACGCGGTTTTCAAAGACGTTCAGTTTAAAACACGGTTGCGTTCAAGCGATTTCAAGCGATTTTTCGTCGGTCGTAAAAATAAACGTGTTTCAAAACGCTAACATAACGCTGAAAAAGAAGCGTTCTGTAACGTGATTCTGCAGAATAACGGTCGCTAAAAATCGCTTGACCGCAACAGAGATCTCAATCATGATTCTATGACGTCATTATCGTGGCCTGCTTCCGGTTTGGGCAATAACCGCGCTTTGTTGTGGCATCAACATCAAGATTTTGAATTTTTAGCATAATTTCAAAAGTGTTTGTTCAAATTCCATGACACTTGTACACAAGGGTTATCAAGTATCACAAATCATATGACACAAATTCCAGGTCACAAAGTCAAGGTCAAAGGTCATTCTAGGTCAGTAGACTTGGATTATGTTTTCACAGCTTAATATTTTTTGTTAATTGTTCATATTTCATGAAAGTTATCAATCTTGGTACAAATAATAGTAAATAATTCTTCTGATGATTCTTAGTCAATATTCACTTAAAAATGCTGATTATATTCAGAGGATTTCATTTTTTTTTTTTTTTTTTTTTTGGGGGCCTGCTAATGGGCCACCCTGCCTTTAAATAATGTCCCAACCTCAATGTGTCATCATATCGACTTGCGTAATGCAGGCGAGACCGCCAAGAGCGTTTCCTTGTTATATGTTTTGGTGGTGTGATTGTGGTCGAAGATTAATATCTCGGTCGCACCACCAAACTGACAACAATTCCAAAAGTGACTGATTCTAGGCCATTTGAGGTAATGCCAATTTTTTATGTTCGGTCTATTGTTTGGAGTTGGTCTCGTGTGATTGAGGTTTGAAGCTAGAACATAAAAACGCCTTTTAAAGTTTGGATCAATATCAAGTAATAATCTGGGCAGTATTTTGAAAACTATGTTAACTTCTATGTTAAGTCCCAGAGTTAACATACCTTTCAAGTACAAGTCCACTCCAAAAATAACTTACTATCAATAGAAGCAGACAAATCAGACAAACCGATCAAAAAGTTTGAGCAAAATCGGATAACTAATAAGAAAGTTATGATTTCTGGAAAAAAGTATATACAACTATGGAACAAATTGCCAATTTGGTTATCAGTTTGTGACGTCATGTCCTCACTATTTATCAATTGCTTTATATAGTTTAATCCCATTAATTTCCCTTTTATCCCCCAAACTTGATTTCCCCATGCCTTTGCCCAGGTTATATGATTTGTATCATATTGCGTGCATGACATTTCACAAAATCTTTTATGAACTTTGAAGAATTGATACTATTTTCTGAATATTGTATATTCATAATTATTGATTTTTATATAAATAGTTTATCAAAATTCACATGATTTAACTGGAAAACTCTATATTAGTGCATCCACACAAAAACATATTACTATCAATCTGACTTGGATGCTGGTGTGAAGAAATAAGATTCTTAGGGGGGAAATAGGAATTTTATATTATCAATATAAAGAAAATAATTAGTGGATAGTGAGGACATGACGTCACAGACTCATGAGTGAGTTGCCAATTTTTGTAGTGATTTTCAAAGTTTTTCATGTCATTTAAAATTCATAACTTTCTTATTAATTATCCGATTTTGCTCAAACTGTTTTTGATTGGTTTGTCTGATTTTTCTGCTTCTATTGAAAGTAAGTTATTTTTGGAGTGAACTTGTACTTTAACGTTCCTCTAAATCAATATTCTGAAAACTATTTTCAGGGTATTTGATCTTATTATAGGTTATACTCCCCCGACATATCTATTTTTCATTGATTTTCTAATGAGAATCACTTTTAAAATGTGCTCTTAATTATCCAACCATGTTTCAAGTTTGACTATGTGTACAGCTATGTGAACTGTGATGGCGTATGGCGCGTATTTATTGAGTATCATCAATTCATATGCATTTCCTTAGTTCAAAATCCATAGATTTGCAGAATTCATACCCTTACCAAATTTTGTAAATTTTTAAAGTATGTGAAAAATTGATTTGTCCCAATGTATGTTTCTTTGAATGTGACATATTAAAGTTTAGCTAATTTAGATTAAAACCTAAAAGTATTCAACAAAGGCCATAATTCAACTAGTACACCTTTCATGCTTATGAGTGACAAAAAACACCAAAACCCCTCAAATTTACAAGGGGTATGAATAATTTAGTTGTTAACTGTATATATATCTTGTGATTATTGTTGTGATTATATAAACTTGAATCATCTGAATCGTGATGCATTATTTGTATGGGCTGTATATAATATCCTCATACTTTCAAATTCAGTGTTGACAATGTTTTGATGTAGTGCCATGTGGACATCCAGGGAGGGTCTCTCATAGCACCATTGAAATATTACCAGGGGTACAAGGATATTTGCATGGTACCAGGGTCAGGTATAGCTGCAGTGAAGGCTGGGAAATCGAAGGGATTGGAGAGAGAGAGTGTGACAATGGACAATGGACAGGTTCTACGCCAGAATGCAGAGTCGCAGGTAAACGAAATTTTGAGGACTTTGTGTAGATAAGAAGTCAATTTAGTCAGGTTGTTACATTCTTATAATTAAATCACGAGCTGCAACATCTGCTACATAATGTATATCGCAACTAAGACGATTGGTTGTAGAGGCGTTGTGGTGTAGTGGATATGTCACCAGACCGGAGATCACAAGTTATGAGATTCGAGTCCCAGCCCACCACCAGTGTCCTTTGGCATGATGTTAATCTCCATTTACCACTCCCCATCCAGGTGTAAATGGGTAGCTGACATGCTAGAGTGCTAGTTTCTTGGGCTGCTCAGTTATGACCTGGGTAATAATGTTGAAGCACCATGAGCTTCACAGCATGATGGATATTGGTGCTATGTGAGAAGCCATTAAAGACATTGCTCAATTTAATGACTATATATATCATAGACTGGCTTTCAACTAGTCTAAAGCAAAAACATATTTTGACTGAATTTGGTTACCCCAAAATAAATTATCATGTAATTTCAGCTTCTACCAACCTAAAAACTGAGTAGGAAAGCTTTCATCCACTCCTCAGGACTTTCTCAAACAAAATCATTCTTCACACAGTTTCTTGCTGTATGCTGCCTCGAGATCACCGGCGCGCAGATAGGTGACAGTGAATAGCCAGAGTCCCTATTCAGTGACGGATTAATCATTTTGATCCAGATGGATGCTTTGACTTTTCTTGACCAGAATTGTGTTTCAAAGTCAATAATATGGGCGTCATCCCATCCAATGTTGTGTCCAGTATTGAGGGTGTGTTTACTCCCGCGTAATGAGATGGATTACTCAATCTAAGGACTCTTCCGTAAGTGTTCTTGCAGTTTCTCCAACATAGGAAATTGCCACAGTAAGATCATGTTATTTTGTAGACAATACCTGTCTTTACTTCTATTATTGATTTATCATTTGGATGAAATAGCCTGCTCTTTAGGGTGTTTGGGCTTTGAAAGGCAACCCTGATGCCGTGGCTATATGATTGATTATTAGAACACACAAAAATCCTTAGATTGAGCAAGGATCAGACAGTTGCTTGGTAGGAAAATCTACTATTCGATGAGCTTTCTCTAGTTTGTAATGCCATCTTTAAATTATGTTTTTCCAATAGGCCCTCCTCGATGCATGCTCCCAGATAGATCCAGAGGAGAGCGTTACTTTATCACAGGTTTTACAGGGAATATCTTTGATGAGGGTTTGCCCATTGGTGAGCGTGTATCCATTTCTGTTAGGTGTAATCCAGGCTATACTGCTCAGCCTGCAGTGCAGACAGCATGTTTAGAGAGGGAAGTATGGTCAGTCGCTGTACCGATATGTGGTAAGCCAGATTATAGCAATTTTTAAAATTATGTCTCCTTATGGTTGCTTGTGTATGCCCGTTTGTAAACATTGCATGTGTTTGATCAGTTGTTCAATTCCTATCCTACTTGCCCTCATAGTATGATTAGCATAATTTAGTGACACACTCATAGCAAAGTGCTATTGTGTCACATGTTTTTCCTAACCCTTCGGGACAGGATTTATTTTGAATTTCTCAATATGTTGCCAATTTAAGAATCGTAGAGCTTAATTTCCTTTTTAACATTCCTGACATCAAACGCGATATAGTCATGAAACGAAAATGGATACATGGTGTGCATAATTTGTTCCCTTTCTACTCCTGCATCTGGCAAATTTTTAGGGCTCTGAATCACAAGTTATTGAGCCAAACCACAAAATATGGAATGAATTTTCGGGAATGGGTTTAGAACATCTTCAACTTTGGAGTGACAGAATGCTTTGCAAACATGTGATGTGAGAGTAGTTTAATGCCATATCGATACAGGGCATGGAGCAATCAGAATACAAACCTATTCTTTTTGGTGATAAGCACTCATGGCACCCTATTCTATTGAATGTGCCAATTGTCTGATGTGGCACCTTAAAGGCTAAAGATATGAATGTTAACCTATGTAATTGTATAATTAAAAAATAATAATAAGGGTTTCTTCCGTTTTTTTTTCTTCTCATTTACCTTGGTGAAAATAGTGATCTGCAGGCAACAATGTTATAGTCCATTGAAGGGAATGACTCATATATCAAACAAGAAGTTCAAGATGGTATGATGTATATTTCTTGTCTACCAGTCTTGAGACAGAGGAATCTAGATTTTTGAAAGCAAGACAAGATTAAAATTTCCTGAAGCACTACTTTCCAGAACAGTATTCTTCGCCTACAAACTGGCTCAGGCGACCCTTGTTCGAAACTGAGTCACGTCTTTTGGATGATGATCATAAATAATCATATCTGATTGATACACGTCTGTTAAAACCCAATTACACATACACACGCACGCACATACACACACACACACACTGCAATATGCAAGGAAATGGGGATTAGAGATAAAAAGATCTGATATTAAGAATCAAGGATATGGGACATATGCTTCTCTGCACTTCTCAGAAGTACAATTTATCGGACAACCTTACAGAACCTTACTATGTATTGTTTGTTCTTCTGACTACTACAGTAAGGATAGAAAGGTTGTGTCCCAGGCCTGGATACATTTCTCGCGTTGTCCAGTATGTGAACGGACTAGAGACAAACAAACTTGCTACTTACCCTCATGATGAGCTTCCTGAAGGGACATTTCTAGTGTCTCGTTGCTCACTCCCTGGAGAGTATGTGTTGCGTGGTAGTGCAAATAGAACCTGTTCTGATAGCAGATGGACAGGAGAGCAACCGAGATGTGGTAAGAAAACATACCCACATTATGGAGATCATGTAGGCTCTATGTTTTCAAGCTGGGCAAGGCCACTCGCAAAAATACTTATTATTTTGTCCTTAAAGACATATCTCTCCCAAATGTATATGAGACATTCAAATGGATATGATGTAAATAATAATAATAATCTGGATTTATGGAGCATTTAATACGAAAAACAGTCTCTAAGCGCTTTACAGATATTATAACCCCGGTCATCGGATTCATTCACGAACAATGTGCACCATCTCCACTATTCCTACTATATGGTCACCATGTTGTAAAGAATATTAGGGAAAATTTACTTTACAAGAAGCAACGCACAAAACTTAACCTAGAGTTAACTCCATGTTGTTCATGAGTTAGATAGATACTGGTAGAACATGTAACATAGTCTTATACAAGATAACCTCATGTCACTCAATGTCATGAATTATTCATGACACTGGATAGTAAAACTTTGTCCGGACTGAGAGATGCAATGCATAATCTTATGGAAATGCTGTTTTATGAGTTAAATACCTATAGGAGTATGCAATGAGCTTGTTTACCTTAAAAAGTGCAACAAAATCCAATTAAACATTCAAAGTATTATTTTAAGAGGGTTATTCAAAGATTCATCCTAAAACTAACTCCAAGTAAATATGACAACTTGAGACTGATACGAGTTATTAACTCTGAGTCATATACAATCAGAAGTGTCCATTATGTTTGTAAGCAGTAGACTTTTGCCTGTGGACTAGCTGTCGACCTTGCTTTAATCAATTTTTTAACCATGATTATTCTTTTCCAGTTTCTGCAGACACCAGGATCGACTTTCAAAATAACCAGCCCCTTGAAGTCAGGAGTAATGGAGCAATCGTCATCCATCCACGCGGTCAGCTTTACATTTCTTGTCGCATGCCTTACTATAGCAATAAGGTAGCAAGATTTGAATCAGATAATGGCCCGGTGAGCATTTGCTGTAGTGTGATATCATGAAACCCTAAACATAAAAAAAGAGTTGACTGATGAAAAATCTTTCAAGTTGTTGGATGTGTTATTTCAAGTTATTGCTGTTATTATCGTTGTTAGTAAAGGATGATAATAATAATGACAAAAATTATATTATGAAGTGATGTAAATATATTTATATATATATATATATATGCTTATTTGGCTTTATGGGGGATTTTACCAGGTGAGATAATAAACTGGTTCATTAGAAATGACAATATTTGATATGAACATCTGTTAAGGGACAGAAGAGCGTTGACTCTGTGTTAAAATATATGCGTTTAATATTGCCCTTCTGGTTCCAAACAGACGGTATGAAATCTTCTTCATTTTATGCTGTCTTCTGTCTTTTTGCAGCGTGCCGAATATCGGAATAGTTATGGCACAATGGAAATGAACCTAAACCCACCACGTACGTCACATTCTGGGCGTTTCACTTGCCAGTCTCGTGACTCTTCTCTTTCTCACACTGTCTATGTTCAGTTTGCTGGTAAGATGAGTTACATCCTCATCCTTTTACAAACTTTATTCTATTATTTCTCCTCCTCCCCCAAGAAACAAAACCCCACCATATAGAGACTATCAAATGGTGAAGAGTAGGAAGCATAATGGCTTTTAAAAAATGATTTAATTTTAAGAACCCCATAGAAGTTAACTTGGATTTAGCTCCTGCGCCCGTATATGCGCGTAAACATTTGTCATCTTGTCTAGAAGTTACTTTTACCTAGTAAGGGTGCATTTAAACTGGCAAGATCTCTTTACAGAAGGTACGTTTTGAGATTTAAAACGTGAATATGGTAGAATGCCATGGAACCCCAAACATATAGAGTAAAATTGTATGGAAGTGATTGGTCTCCTAAATCCCCTTTGAACTTGAGCTCCTGAGCTATAATTGATCATAGATATAGTACGGGAGCCAGGGAGGGTCAACCTAGCTGGAAAAGAAACCAATTATCATGTGCACAGATGTAAAGATCGCATACCTCCATATAACAAATCGACCGTCTGGCATGTTCTAAGTGGTGGGTGTGGCCAAGGGAAGCCCCCTCCCAAAAAAAGCGGCCCTTTTGACGACAAATTAGTATTTTGTAAATAATATTGTAAGGAAACCTTGAACCACCATGAGTTTGGTGTCATATGAAAGAAAATTAAATTATCTACATTTTGATACCTATTTCAACGAAATTAGGATTAATTTACATAGCAAATTTAAGTTAAAAACATGATTTTTGCTGATTTTTTTCGAAATATTGAATTTTATCAAAAAAGATTATTTTCCATATATCAAAATTGGAGAGGTGCATTTTTTATAACTTTCCAGGAATTTGCTTATGTACAAGACAATATCCTGTGCGAGGGAGAGGCTTATATATCTTTTCAATAAAAAGTTATAGCAATCCAAAGTCATGGATTTGATTTCCACAAAAACAACATTTTTGCCAACATGTGTATTAACTGTATGCATATACGTGCATTAGTGTACTAAGGACCTATTTGGTGTGTTTACATCGAGTTTTAAAGATAACTTTTAACTAAAACCTCTTATCACCATGTATTTGGTGTCAAAAGATGGATAATTAAAATACCTTCATCCTGATATCAATTTCAATGAGTGATGTAGTGTGTGAAATATAAATTTTGAGCCAAAAAGGTGCTTTATTGTAGATATTCCTCTGATTTTGGCCAGTATCTCGGTATATTAACTGGACAAAAGTGATTAGACATTTAGTAGTGCAGAAAATTCAAATGATTTGGAGCGCTGAGTGCAATTGATAAGTTCTTCTTCTGTACTCTGGGATGTTTCAGGAAATGTGGACATTGGCAGTTGCCTCCCCAGGCGCGGATCCAGGGGCCTTGCCCCCGCCAAAAGAGAGAGAGAGAGAGAAGGAAAAGAAGGAAATGAAAAGAAGAGAGAAAGGGAAAGAAAGAAGAGGAAGTGGGAAAGAAAAGGGGAAATAGGAGATCGGGGGTGAAATGGCCTTGCCTCCCAGGTTGTTGCCTCCCCCAGCAACTACAAAAGAGAGAAGGAAGAAAAGGGAAAGAAAAAAGGGGGAAAGGAGATAAAGGGAATGAAATAAAGAGGACGAAGAAAAGAAGGGGGATATCAGTTGCGATTCTCCCGCCAACAAGTTGTGGATCGGGGATGGGAACCTAAAGGCCCTTGCCTTCCCCCTGCCAAAAAGAAGGGTGAAGGGAAAGGCAAAGAGGAGAGCTAAAAGGGAACAAAAACGAGGAAGAAGAAAAGAAAAGGATGAAAACAATTTTAATACCTACCCTGAGCTTCCGGGGCTCTGCCTGGAATCCACCTAGGGCCCTAAGGCAGGCCCTTGGATGCTAATCTGATCGTAATCAATGCCTAAAACCCCTGAGCTTCCGGGGGCTCTGCACCCTGGACCCCACCTCGGGCCCTAAGGCGGGTTTCTGGATGCTCATCTGATCGTTATCAAATGCCTTAAACCCCTGAGCTTCCGGGGGCTCTGCACCCTGGACCCCACCTAGGGCCCTAAGGCGGGTCTCTGGATGCTCATCTGACCGCAATTTAATGCTCAAATCCCCTGAGCTTCCGGGGGCTCCGCCCCCTGGACCCCACGCATATTAGTGACCTGCTAGAGTCACAAATAATAATACGCTTAGTACGCTTGAAATGATCAGTTGTAGCACATTTACTAGCTTGAACTTGCAGAGTATTACATGCAGATTTCCATTTCTTCTTTTCTTTGCCCACATCCCAATTCAAATTCAGTAAATAGAAGTAATCAAAGATTGTCTATGACAGTGTCCCTGGTGGAACTGTAACTCGAACGCTGTTTCAAAGGAAACAATCTACGACAAGTTTGCATTTTATTTTATTCTAATTAAAAAATGTAATTCTATGTTCAAAAGACCATATGATTTATGCAACGGGCATGATAGAACTCTAATGTAGACGGTGATGTGTTACCAAAATTATAAGCTGGTACCTAATGACATTTTCTAATCATCAAATCGTGAGATCCTTAGAAGTTCAAGGAGTAGGTAACGATTTAAAGTTATTCATGGCTAAGCAGAAAAGATTTCAAATTGATCTCAATTGTAGTTGTGGAACTTCCTATTTGAAACACACAAAGACTAAAACTGAGATTCAATTGAATCAAGTAGTTTCATAATGTTCCTTCGATTTTTGTACCGAATTACTTGTAATCGAGAAAAAATAACTTTGCATACCTAGCCGAAACAATTTTATGAGAAAAGTTTATGTCATTCTAATTTAATCACAATAGGAATCATGCGGAGTATTGGTTGCTCACAAGCATACACATGTTTTCTTAGTAGTCAGGCAAAATAAACCATTAAACCAAACATGGCGATATTATATTATATTCATGTTGATCGATGCACTAACTTGTCTTGGTCATGGGCAAGATTATGACAAGCGGCTCGAAGGGGCGGGGACGGGGGGCAGGAGGCGCGGATCAAAGATTTTTTAGGGAGGGCCCAAATTTGAAATTGTGCGAGCCAAATATTGGTACGTAATGGTGACCACTAAAGCAGTGGCTTAATGAGCAAAATCTTACATGCAGGCCAAACTGGGTGGGGGAGAGGCTAAAGTATTTACGATCATGAAGAGCGTAGCGTAAATGGGCGTTGGGTCTAGGGGCAAAGCACCGGCGGGGGTCAAGGGCGGAGCCCCAGGAAGCTCGGGGCGTATGGGCATTTAATTACGGTCAGATGGCATTTTTATACTTTATTTGTCATTGGTCATTAAATTACCGTCAGGTGAGCATCCAGGGGCCGCCTTAGGGCCCTAGGTTGGGTCCAGGGGGCAGAGCCTCCGTAAGCTCAGGGTTTTAGGCATTTAATTACGGTCAGATGAGCATATTTTGATACCTTATTTGTGACTCTGGCAGGTCACTAATTGGCGCGGAGCCCCCGGAAACTCAGGGGTTTTATGCATTACGATCAGTTTAGCATCCAAGGGCCTGCCTTAGGGCCCTAGGTGGATTCCAGGGGGCAGAGCCCCCGTAAGCTCAGGGGTAGGTATTAAATCACAGTCAGATAAGGGGGGGCAAGGGCCCGCTCCACACCTTGTTGGCGGGAAAATCACTCATGATCTCCCTACCTTTCTTCTTCTCTTTTTTCCTTTCCCTTTTTCTCTTTTAAGTTTGCGGGGAGAGGAGCAAGGGCCTTTCGGTCCCCCCGATCCACACATTGTTGGCCGAATTAATCGCAACTGATCTCCCCTTATTTTCATCCTTTTCTTTTCTTCTTCCTCTGTTTTGTTCCCTTTTAGCTCTCTTCTTTCCTTTCCCTTTCCCTTTTTTGGCGGGGAGGCAAGGGCTTTTAGGTCCCATCCCCGATCCACAACTTGTTGGCAGGAGAATCGCAACTTTTTTTTCTTTTCTTCTCCTCTTTATTTCATTCCCTTTATCTCCCTTCTTCCTTTTTTCTTTCCATTTCCTTCCTTCTCTCTCTTTTTTTGCTGGGGGGGGCAACAACCTGGGAGACAAGGCCCTTTCGCCCCCGATCTCCCTTTTCCCCCTTTTATTTTCTGATTCCTCTTTTTTCTTTCCCTTTCTCTCCTCTTTCCCTTTCCCTTCTTTTCCTTTCTCTCTCTCTCTTTTATTCTTTTTGGCGGGGGGGCCTAGGCCCCGGCCCCTGGATCCGCGCCTGGGGAGGCAACTGCCAATGTCCACATTTCCTGAAACATCCCAGAGTACAGAAGAAGAACTTATCAATTGCACTCAGCGCTCCAAATCCTTTGAACTTTCTGCACTATACTAAATGTCTAATCACTTTTGTCCAGTTAATATACCGAGATACTGGCCAAAATCAGAGGAATATCTACAATAAAGCACCTTTTTGGCTCAAAATTTATATTTCACACACTACATCACTCATTGAAATTGATATCAGGATGAAGGTATTTTAATATCCATCTTTTGACACCAAATACATTGTGATAAGAGGTTTTAGTTAAAAGTTATCTTTAAAACTCGATGTAAACACACCAAATAGGTCCTAGTTCACTAATGCACGTAAATGCATACAGTTAATACACATGTTGGCAAAAATGTTGTTTTTGTGGAAATCAAATCAATGACTTTGGATTGCTATAACTTTTTATTGAGAAGATATATAAGCCTCTCCCTCGCACAGGATATTGTCATTGTACATAAGCAAATTCCTGGAAAGTTATGAAAAATGCACCTCTCCGGTTTTGATATATGGAAAATAATCTTTTTTGATAAAATTCAATATTTCGAAAAAAATCAGCAAAAATCATGTTTTTAACTTAAATTTGCTATGTAAATTAATCCTAATTTCGTTGAAATAGGTATCAAAATGTAGATAATTTAATTTTCTTTCATATGACACCAAACTCATGGTGGTTCAAGGTTTCCTTACAATATTATTTACAAAATACTAATTTGTCGTCAAAAGGGCCGCTTTTTGGGGGAGGGGGCTCCCCCTGACCACACCCACCACTTAGAACGTGCCAGACGGTCGATTTGTTATGTGGAGCTATGCGATCTTTACATCTGTGCACATGATAATTGGTTTCCTTTCCAGCTAGGTTGACCCCCCCTGGCTCCCGGACTAATAGGTGTCAAGGTGTAAAATCCAAATTAATTTTCTATTTACTCTTTGAGCAATCTCCTATACTATCTTGGTAGGTTCCTTATCCAAGTAGTCAATAGCAGCCAATCAAATGCACCGTAAAGTACATTAAAATGGTTGTCATATCTCGGTGGAATATTTGTATTAAGTTGATTTGTCCGCAGTTTATATGCTTACAATGATTTACATACTCTGCAGTTAATTTTTTCCCAGAAATTTTCATTTTGTTTCCATGTATTTACATCCTATGCTTCAGAGGAAAGATAATGGTAGTTACATAAAAAGAGACTCACTCACTTCTCCTCTGTCAGATTGATTAAACAGAAGGTTTTGTCAGTTTTAGAGAACATCATAGTAGAAATATCTCCTGAAAAGGATTGCTCAAATGCCCTCATATGTAGGTCATATGTTTTAGACCAAACTTTTATACCCCATGAGCCTGTAGATCCTGTAGTCCGTTACAGGCGCGGATCCTCGGGTGGGGGGCGGGGCGGGCTCGGCCCCCCTGCCCCTGGCCATTTTTTTCTTAAAGATGGTAACCACAACATGAATGCTCACAAATGGAATCACATGATCAATACTCGTATTAAAAATTGCATGCAGGTATCACATACATTTTATCTTGAAATTGAATGAGAATGAAGAATTTTGTAGACATTTTTTTCTTAAAGTTACATTCTGATGTTCCAATTCGATTACATTGCAGAGATATATTGTGACAGTCCTACGGCACCAACCAACGGCGAAATCCAAGACTATGATTACGATTGGAGACATGAACTATATTACATGGGCAAGGGGATCACATTTACTTGTAACGATGGCTACAATCTTGATGGGGCAAGAAGAATGACTTGCGTATTTGGGGAGTGGTCACATCCTGTTCCACGATGCCAAAGTAAGGGCCAATATAATTATGTCTTTGACGTATTTTGTCCTAAAGCTCCATCTTGGCTATCATTGCACATCTATTTGAAATGAAAACGAATTTACATAAGAAAGGCTATTTTGTGCATAATGAGAGCACATCAAAGCATTACATGTGTAAGGCCTCGTTCACATATAACGCTGCGGTTTTTCAATGATGACATAAGTGTAATATGCTTAACATTTCTGTATCTTGTAACACAGAGCTAATAAAGTGAATACGTGAAGGACCATTGTTGCACGCAGTTGCTATTCATTTACACGTTTTAAAAAAACACGCCTTTGCGGCAGTTTGCCGCGTCATATCTGAACGAGCCTTAAAGTATAGACATTCATTGATTTTAAATATTGATTTAATTTGTATCATTGCATATTAAAGGGAAGGTTAAATTGAACAAGGTTATCGAAATTTCCCGTTTGGAAACATTCAAAGTAACGATTATTATCAATTTCAAAACGGTAAAATACAGCCCCACTTTTGCACTTGAAGAGCTCTCCGGACACCGCCGGGATTTGTGACGTCACGCAAGGGACCAAATTAGTATAAGCAGACGATGTCCCATAACAATGCACACGTTTTTATGCTTGTCTCGTCGTCTCCTCTTCACTTAATTCCCTTACTTCACCAGTGTTATTCTAACTGTTTGATCTTTTGCCTCACTTGGTCCCTTGTGTGACGTCACAAATCCCGGCAGTGTTCGGAGAGCTCTTCACGTGCGAAAGTGAGGCTGTATTTCACCGTTTTAAAATTGATAATAATCGTTACTTTGAATGTTTCCAAACGGGAAATTTTGCTAACCTTGATCGACTTAACCTTCCCTTTATATGCAACGATACAAATTAAATCAATATTTAAATTCAATGAATGCCTACTTTAAGCGTTGTACATGTATAAATGTACATTAGGGAGTTGTAAGTTCAGCTAGTGGTTGGCTCGATCCCTGGTCTTTCTAGCTAGAGCATTGTGGTTCCAATCAGAGTGACAGCTTTACTGTGAAACCTATAGGTCAGTCCTGAGATATATAAAACTGTCAGATCTGATTGATGCACATCTGCATCTGTAAAGCCCAATTCACACACACACACACACACACACCTATAAGCGTTTCTGGTAAATCGAAGACTCACATGTACACATCAGTATGTTATTTCATGTTCAAGGACACATATATTTTAAGGAATATAACAACTCAAGAACAATCTGGAAATTTACTACATAACCGAGGAAACAATTTTGCAAATGGTCGCCAAAGTAAGTGAAGGTACAGTTCTTATTAGCGTCCTTGTTACCCACGCTCCCACACACACTCCCACACACCCCACACCCACCCACCCATCTACTTTCGTGAAACATTATCTGTCCCCACAATGATTTTTGTAGCTTTCGTACATGTATTGCAGCAAAACATAATAAAATGTGAGTATGATATAATTTATGGTATTTGTTTTCTACCTTCATTCTAACATAATCATGGTTTAGTAGGAGAATTCACCATGCATATCATGGAAATGGAAACTATGCTATACATGTATAATGACCATATAGTTCTGATTTAGTTACATGAAATTATAGATAGATTTATCGGTGTAAAATGTTTCTTATACTGTGAAAGAAAGTATAATACTTTATGCTTTGTTCAATTTGACATTGCACTCTTTCTTTGCGTGTTTGTATGTATTGTTTCCTTTGCAAAAAAGATACGTTTTGTTATACTAACTGGAGCGACATGTGAAGAGTTACATCCCCCAACCCATGGAACCAAGATAGGAGGGAACAGAGTAGGTGACTCTGTGCTCATAGGATGCAATATGGGCTATCAGTTACAAGGAGAGTTTTTCTTGGATTGTCAGGAAAGTGGAGAATGGTCCCATCCTCTACCTACTTGCGTTGGTGAGTCTTAGGAAACAGATTGGTGTAGATTGTTTGTCAAGAGTAAAGACTTGGTGAAAGTATGTATCTTGTGCTAAAAGAAGAGTTCAACGTACTCTAGATTTTCTTCAAAAGGTATATTTTGCTCTGGAGTTATATTTCAACCAGATTATACACTGTGATTATTACTTCTGTAAAGGTATCATACAAGGTGCTGAAATTTGAATATATTAAAATTCTTTTTCGGCTTTGATGGAAACCCACAATAACCCGTATGCTCTATAATCCTAATCATCAGAATGTCTCATACATTTTGGGGGATGATTTCCTGCCTCTTTGCAAGTTTTCTGTTGGGATAAACAGTCCCTTTATATTTGCTGATTTAAATACATATAGTGATCGATATGCCTGTCAGCATCATAATTTGCTGACACCGGATACGGTTGAATCACCAATAATGTGTGTACATGTCTCGCAGGCGGCGAAACTGTGGCCCACCAGGCAATTGCACCAACTTGCCTTCACATTTTGAGGATGAGGGAAATTTATGATGATATTTTCTTACCGCGAGGTGGTAGGTGGAGGATGCAGTGCATTACACTTACATTATACATAAGACGTGTCTGTCTTAAAGGTGAAGTCTACACTTGGTGATTGACAACAACTGTTATCAGGTAAACGACCGAATGGTGTCAAATTCCTATGAGAACCCCTTGATATGAGTCTTTAAGACACAAAACCATGATGAGTAGCTTCTGATTCTAACTGTGATATTTCATCACCCTGAACAGAAATCGTTGAGCCAGATAGGCCCTGTGATTCGGTCAGTTGCGAGGTGTGGCAGAAATGTGAGACCGACTCATCCGGTGTTGGTGTCTGTAGGTGTATCAGTCCCCATAACTGCCATGTAACTGAAGAGCCAGAGGTTTGTGGGACGGACAGACGGAACTACACCAACTTGTGCATGCTCAAGGCTTTCGCATGTATTCTGAACACTGGCGTAGAGGAAGCTCCCAATAATCGGTTCTGCATTAACGGTAAATCTCAAGATAATTCATTCAAGACTTGATTCTTAAGGTTCGGTGATAATCTAACTATACAGTTTTGCCAATATTTGTAATTATCATTATTGTTTAAAATCATGATTGTAATCATTTACATGATTGTCTATGTATGTTATCATTTCATCTGTTGAGAGGCTGAAGCGCGTTACCTCTGTATATAAGTATCTGTATATATGTATAATTATGAGTTAACGCCCTTCTGGTTCTAACCTGGTGATTTGGTGTTATGTTCCTGTAAAGAAAGAAAGAATCATAGATATGTATTTACAGAAAAGCATTGTGACATTCCTTCACAATATACAGCCTAATTTAAAGGTATAAATGTAAGTACATCAAAGGAAAATTGTTTTAATTTTAGATCAAGGTATATAAATGTAAGGTCATTCATGTAAGCCTGTTGTAATTTTAGATAGACTACCTAGCCTAGCCAAGGTCTTGTTACTTCAGTAAAACTTGATTATTTTGTTTACATACTGATGAAAAACTTTAGATTAATTATCCAAAATATGCCAATTTTATTGGCAAAGATGTAATTTTGTTTATTTTGATGTAATTACAGATTATTCCGCCAACTGTTAAACAAATAAAAGAGCATCGGCAGAATCGGTTACTAATGATGATGATCAAAGATGGAATACTTCATTTAATTCTGTTTATTGAAACTCTATCCCAGGTATGCCTGAGCGTGTGTTGACATCACCAACGCCATTTATTTATCACGATGTGTCAAGCCAGTCATCCTCCTTTGAGAATCATTACGAGGGTTCACGTCCATCTATCCCTGAACAAACCCTCCCGGCTAATAAAGGACCTGTAGTAGATCCAGACATCATTTCAACCACGACCCGCACCAACACAGAAAGCGTCAATCTGCCGTCTTCAGTAGAATCCTCTTGGGACGCGTGAGTTTAAATCTCATCTACGAGTCTGCCAATTCGGGGAAGCCCCAGTGGTATCACTTTATATTCAAAGGTGTCGCACATGATGGTTAGCGAAGTCGATAACGACAACCCTATTTTGCAAACTTTCAAAAACATTTTCCACAAAATGTTTACCCCGTTTGCGTGAAAACCATAACAAAATAAGATTTAAATAAAACCCTATTAGGGGCGTTTCAAGTATATACATGTACACGGTCACACCAAGTACCATAAAACATTGTACATACGTTTTCATGTTGGCGAACATAGTGCAAAGGTGACTCTTTTCCATGAAATTTCTTGCACTTTCAAAAAAGGCATTTTTTCTTCTTCTCCAAACCAAAAAAAAACAAAACATGCCTATTTATATTTTTCTAATCCACGAAATTCGCTGAAAATTGTCCATTTCCTACATGTACACAAAGTTGGCATGTAGTGATTTCACTGGGGCAGAAGAATGTATGTTGTTTGTGATTTGAAATGACTTCTGTTGGTGCTTTACAGCTTTATGGGGTAGTATTAAGGAATCCTGTTTACTTTTATGTCAGCGACAGGTACAGTATTTAAGTTGTTACAACATATTGAAATCACGCCAAGTGAATACTTTTTATTGGTGCTTTGCAGAGGTATCTCTGAACTATAGGTGAACAGTCAGCTATGTTTATAGGAACTAACCAATGGCTTGTTCTAGTTAAGATATGATATGATTATTAATATACCTCTATCACTAACATAAAACATAAAGAGATTTTCAGAAAACGATTCGACTGATTACATTAGCATATTGAGTATATTACAATTTGTTCACCATACATCTGTTCTGAGAGAATTTATGAGCACACGTTGTTGGGTATATATGTATGTCCACAATAAAGGCTTGTTCGGATATGGTGCTGTTAACCGCTGCACAAAAGCCGCCACGTACGTTTTAAAAATATGGTATGGAAAAGTTTGTAACAGTAATAAAAAAGATGATTATGAAGATTCTTGTCTAGTTGTCATCGTTCTTTAGGGACTTTGTACATATAAAAATATAGTGTTGCATGTATTAACCACGAAAGAGGAAATCTATTTAAAATCTGAACATTCTAATTATCTAGTTCGTAATGTAACAAATACAAGAAAGTAAATGTACTAGACACATTTTATGTGGATTCTAGTATTATTGTGATGTCTAATAACCTGTTATTTGCTTGTTTTTGTTTGTTTGGTTTCTTGAGGAGAAAGTCTTTGATTATGAATGAATACGTGTAGTTACTTTTAGAATTCGCTAGGGAAAAGCTAATGATATTTTTCAATTTGCCCAAATTTTGTTTCAATTTGCTTGAATGATATATTGGTTAGCTGTGAGCAAAATGAAAATATCGGGGCAAATCCCCCTCCCTCCCCCCCCCCAAAAAAAACACCCTCCCACTTTTTCTTTTTAATGTCTTCCCCTGTCTATTGGGCATATGCTTAGACAACAATTTCATAAATTGCAGCAGAAATGATGTATCTTTTTATTTTTCTTGGAAATCTTGGCCTTTGGACTGATACCCTGTTGCTATATAAAAAATGCTTGAATAGAGAGTGAGGGTCGGAGTGAGTGTGGGGGAGGGGATGTTCAGGTGTACCAGATCCCCCTTGTCGGGCCTTATAAATTAAGTGTGTATTTTGTAAACTTGTAGGTGAACTCAGTGTACATAATACTTTGTCACCACCTCATACTTTCTTATTGTTGAAAAAAAAATACAATGTGTACATGTGTACATGTGTACAAATACATTTATATATTTTTAAGGTTTGTATTTTTTTGTTTATATTTTTCGTCACATAATGTACATGTATTTGCTTTGGGCGACTCTGTCATAGAATATTTTTTAGAATAAAACTCCAGCAAGGTCTAATGCAAAAGATAAGTCTCCTCTTGTCGCTCATTTTTAAGAGTACAGTAGAACCATATTACAATTTTCCAAGTCCCATATTGTATTCACTATTCAATACATGTATTTTTTTTGTTGGGGGGGGGGGGGCTCACAACAAAGCTTCAATTCAATGGGATAAATGTGTTAGTCCCAAAAGAGTTCGTTACGAGGTTCCACCGTACATGCACTACAATGTACTACGTGTATATGTTTGGAGAGAGTTTGGATTAAGGAGAGAAAGAAATGAGGGGGAGATGATGAAATATAAGGGGGAAGAGCTAGTGAGAAAGATCACTGCAGCACATGATATGATTGCTACTTCAAAATCGAAGAATATCAATGAATACAGACATACTACAGCTTTTCGTCGTGCACTCGGTAAATAGCAAGAATAAACATTTACTGTCCGGCAGCCAATCACAGTCTGTTACTTTTTTCAGGTGCTAATTTGTTCCTTTAGCTTCTGCTTATACATGTGTTAATTATTACTTTTATTATTTATTATATATTTCGGCTTTCTGTTCATTCTTGTAATTTACTCTCCCGTTTGTCGTGTACAAAAATATCATTGATTTCTGTTTTCTCCTAAAAATGTCTCACTAGGGACACTAAAAAGAAAAAACCCTCCCCGAGTCATACATTTGGAAAAAATTGACATTTTAGTAATTATGTCTTTAAAAAAAAAAAAATGTGAAAGTTGTCCAGCACTACAATACAGCTAATTAGAAGTGCCCATACAACTTTACAACTTTCAAAAATGTATAACTTTCTTATTTTTTGTCCAAATTCATTCAAACATTCACCAGTCTGCTTCCTTTTAGAGTATATGTAGTTGTCTGTCAAGGTTGGATTTTCCTTTAATAGAACTCCACCTTCCCCATTCTGTCCAGTAGATTTTGTGTGTTTTTTGTGTCACTCATTGTTAATCTAAGTCCAGGAAAAACATGAATTCAATTTCAAAGTACAGTGGCACTACAGAAGACAAACAAATGTATAGACACAATGTCAATCAACCAGAGCAACTTGCTTTATTAGATATTTAACAAGAATTGATGAAGCTAATATAAAATAGACACGAATGTGTTTCCCTTATCCTTTTCTACAGTCAAATATACACTTTTACACCCTGCAAAATACTTCAGTACTAGCTGGGAACATGAGAATAGATGCAAACCTCGACATAAATGTTACAATACAGTGATCTTTTGAATTCATGAATGTACTATCTCAGATTTTAAACAAGAATACTGCAAATATGTCTGAACACAATTTAAAAAAATATGGATTTCACCTTTTTAATCAATTGCACAAGGAATTATATGAAAATATAACAGCAAAAAGTCGAAATGCAATAGTACATGTAGTCATCTAAGGTCATTATGGTAATATTGTACAAAACATACTTCATACATGTAGCTCAATGATATAATGTATTCACAATATTCAAGAAACATATGAAAACAGTCTCAGTTAAAAGTAACATTTCATGACAAAAGAAATTTTGCGAGTTTCATGTATATTTTGTTGGAATATTTTTTTAAACCCAACTTTTGTTTAAACAATAAGAAAAATTATCAACATTAACAAACAATATGAACAATAAACACAAACTGTTAACAATGTATAAAGGAAATAACTTATCTTTGAGCTACAATCTTACCATAAAACGATGAAATCTGTCGATGACCTTACTCTGCTAGATCCGTCATGCATCCAGGCCTCGTAATGTCGGCACATCCGTAGGATGCATCATTTCAAACTATTTCCCTGATTTTTTCGTTCTTTTTTCAATTCATTCATAACTGAATTTTACATATATTCCACCTACAGTTTAAAGAGTATATCAATTGAAGTTATCTACATACAAAAGATTACTTTATAGATATTGTTACAGGTCTCAAAATAACAATACGTCAAGGCAAATAACAGTTGTTTCTATATCGTACGGGCAAATTACGGTACCTGATTATTTCATTTTCAAATGGAAAAGTGAAACGTTTATATCGCGCAATGAAGGAAAAAAATTGAAGAATTACATCCCCCAACCCATGGAACTAAGATAGGAGGGAACAAAATAGGTGACTCTGTGATCATAGGATGCAACCTGGGCTATCAGTTAATACAAGGAGAATTTTTCTTGGATTGTCAGGAAAGTGGAGAACACTACTACTACTACTTCTGCTACTATTTCTACTACTACTACTAAAACTACTTCTACGATACTTCTACTACCTCTACTGCTACTATTAACAACAATATGGAAAGGGTTATATTGGAAGAGTTGTTGCAGGACCAGATTATCAGACCAAAAGTATGCAGTAGATAAAAACGATTAGTAGGCTAGTCCTCCAAAGGCTCAGTATTAGACCAAATGATAATTAGACTATATGAATATGGGAGAAACTGTGATTATATCACATGGTTAATAGATGGGTCTCCCATAAGGCGAAATTGGATTAGACGAGTGAAATATTAGACGAATTGGCATTGGACCAAATGATAATAGCTCGTCATCGTCAATGTTTAAATCACCCGTCATATGCAATTGAGTAATATTCCTAAATTAAAAAAAACATTTCCAAGGTGCACTAATGCGGATATTAATCATTATAGTTTGTTTTTGTTGTTCTTAAAAGTTGCTCGAATGGATAGACATTGCACATGGTAAATGATATTTCATTATTAGCCTTCCTATGAATATCCAACACCATGCAGTTTGACATAATTTCTTTTAATCGAAATTAAAGCGGAGAGAACTAACAAGAATTAAGAGGAGCAACGGATTTGTTTAGAAGTTCATAGTAAAAAAAATGCTAATCTTTTCCCGATGCTGGGTTGTATATAACGCGAAGAAGTTCTCTTATTTCAATTATATATCCTCACATTCTCCCAGTCTATATGTACATCTCTTCCTTTCAAATTATCTCAATCATTTATATCGCTTATTATTATTTTTGATAAAAAATCTCTCCCTTTATCATCTTCTTACAATCGGTCACTCTTTATTTCTATTCAAATCCATTTACCTTTTTATACCTCTATAAGTTAAAAAAATATCTTACTTTATCATCTTCTCACATTCTCTCATTCTTTTTTCTCTCTTTCAACTGATCTCACTCCCTTTCATTAAAAAAAGATCTCTCTTTATCACCTTCTCATGTTCTCGCAATTTTTATCTGAGTCTTCCTTTCAAATTATATCACTCTATCATACATCTCTTTCATGACAAATTTCGCTCACTTAAATCAATATGTTTTTACATTCTCTCACTCTTTTTGTCTTTCTTTCGAATTCTCTCACTAAATTATACATCTCTTTCATTAAAACTTCTCTCAATTTCTCCTGTCCACACGTTCTTATGTGCTGTGTATTTCTCTTCTTCTTACTCACACAAACACAATTTGACAGTATAGTAATTGAAACTAAATTAATACACGTCAAACAAACATTTAATCACTAATGCTACTATTTCAATGACTTTAGAAAATGAATCATTGTGTAATAGTGGCAACACCCTTTGTATCAAGTTTGCCTATTTACATCGGCTTTACTTACAATAAATGTTATTATTAATTTGGAAAATTATAACAATAGTAATAACAATAATAATTATAATATCATAATAAAAATAATAATAATAATAATAATAATAATAATAATAATAATAATAATAGCAACAATACTGTTAATATTACTATTATTATCAAAATGTAAGGCGCCCATTAATTTGATTCTTGTTTTTTATATATCGTTTAACTTCCTCTTTTAAAAACTTCAGGCATTTCTGAATAATGCAAACGCACTGTTCATTTCAATTGCAGACCCATTCAAGTACTAAAATATGCCCTTAGAATCACACCATCGACAATATCTCCACCATGCTTTATTTTATGATGAAGATGGTATTAATATTGCCCTCATTATTAAAAGAAACACATTAAAATAACGTTTTCATTGGCTTTTAAAATTTGTGTTTCTTTCAGGTCATGTTGGGTCATGTTCGTGTTTGATACTTTGATACTAACGTTTTCACTCTTGTACCCAAATTTGGCACAAGTGGATTTTGAGATGCCATTTCAAAATCATTGTTGCTCAGTGAAGCGTGTATAGATTAATGTAATCAATGTATCATTGGAAAGCATATTACTTCTACTTATGAAAGTATGGAATCTTATTATACACCTCATACATGTAGATATTCACAATATCTGGGACGCCCTGTATAGTAAAAAAAAAATTATAAACCGAGCATCTTTCTTTCTTTAAATTACTTCATATTTCATACTATAACCATTTTTGTTTTATCTAAACTTTAAAAAAATATAATATTGACTTGTATATATTATAGATATAATTGTATCTATATTACGTTGCCTTTTCTTGAATTATTTTTATGATATGATGACATGCATGGTATAGGGCTTTCATTGTTTAGGTAATAGACAAGTTCGTAGATAGCACATGGTACAATGAACCCAATTATCCACAGATCTTTTAATCATGGAGGAATGTCTTTGTGTGCATTCTAGAATAATCACTATGCCAAAGTCATGGAGGTGCTTCATGAATACCTTTTATTTGTTGCCCGCTTTTCGTTATTCACTATTTCTAGTCGTAACTGAAGTATAAGCTCATTACTCGAGACCATAGATAAATATGTATATGTATATGAAGGCGCGTACGCAGGGGTGGGTGAATATGTATATGTGTGTGTTTATGTGTATGTATATGTGTGTGTTTATGCATATGTAAGTACATTTATATTATAGACCCTATAAATAATTTACTCCAAAAACTGCACTTTTATGTTGTAATCAAATATCTTTTGCGTTTCATACTTTCATAAAGCACTAACTATTATTATACAGTCAAGTTTCAATAAAGTCTCTTGGCAATAAAAATTAGATTCTATAAAACACAAAAGAACGAACCGCCACTAAACATAAAATAATTGAAATGTGAAAGGTGCTCCGTCTTTTAAACATCATAAATTAACATCTCCGTAACAATCAATTAAGTGCTGTTTATGTGGAAATTAGTGCATGGAACGAAAAAAAAATCGAACATGTCTAAAGCTCCGATAGACTTATACAAACAATGACAAGAGAACAAAAACCTGATTATATATATATTTTTTCTTCTTTTGTTTGTTTGTAGTTGTTGTTATTTATTTATTTTTATTTTTTTTTTGGGGGGGGGGGGTATTCCCTTGCCCCAATCTAGGTGTTCAGATGCAATCAGTGGTGCAATCATGTAGTATGAAAATTGAAAGAAACAAATCAAATTTTTATATCCCCACTTCTTTCTCGCATATGTACCTAAATCTGTCGGAGCAACCACTATCGTGCCACCTAATTTGATCATGTGACACAATTCGAAAACAGTTTCCATTGTCATTGAACGAATCAGAATTAAAACTGCTATATGTAAGACTTGATCCGTCTAGCCACTTTGCCTCACTGAGACTTGAGCCGGTCAGCCCGATCCAGTAGTCCTTCCTGGCATCCGAGAGTAACTGAACACGCACCACGATGAAGTCCTCTTTCTCTTGCGATTCGATAAAGACCAGATGGGATCCGTATTGGGAACAAGCTGAAACCGCGGAAGCATGATCCATCTCCGAATCGCTGAAATTGTAGAACGACCCACCGTACTCATATTTCAGCGGAGAATATGCTACAAAGATGTAGACAGTATATAAATTACTCAATTTTAAGGTAGTAGACAAATTGAATATGATGGTAAAAAGTGAAATATTCAAAGAAAAATACATGATGATGACGATGATGATGATGATAATAATAATAACAATAATAATAATAATAATTTAAACAATTCTAAAACTAGATGCAAAGAAATAAAAAATATATTACAGCTTTAAAGTGACTCGGTAACATTACCTCAGATTCTGAAACAAAATCCTGGATTTAGCTCATGCTGCAATCATAATTATAAACCTTTAGGTCAGTCAGGAATCCCATGGCTTTTAAAAGCCGATCGCCTGTCTGATTATCAAGATATTTATGATTGGAAATCGATTTTTCATTTTTCGTTTTCCTAACGGTTTTTATAACACTACAGTCTATTGGGGAAAATGAGTATGGTAAAACCGGTCACTTAAGGATTTTTATTTTTTTGAGGCACTTGATGATTTTGAAGCGCAATTTTGTTAGGGCTTCAATATTACACCATATCACAGACACTGATAACAGTAGGGCCATGCATCTCAGATTTAACATTGTTAAACGATGCCTTTAATAATCGATGTCTAAAGAAAGTTTGCTTACCATCGCAAATGTAGGCCAATTCACCTTATGTTCATGTTGTTTCTTACAGTTTTTTTTTGTTAATATGAAGGAGAGAGGGGAGGAGTGGGGGGGGGGAGATAGATGAGGAGAGGGGTGGTGGTTAGACCTATTATAATAGTCATCAGATGCATGAAGTCATTTCATTGATTCTCTTACTTACTGGAGATGGTGGTTTCTTGCGATGTCGTTGTGTCTGATATCGTGGTCGTAGGGTTCGTCGTGGGCTTGGTCGTCGCGTCCGTAGTCGATAATTCTGTTGACTCTGAAGTGATTTAACAAACATAACTTAGTTAAATGATCATGATAGAGTTTAGGGTTCAGGGTTATAACAAATGAAACCACACGTACAAAGCAATGACATTAGGAATGACACCTACACAGGATCAGAATGCCAAAATGAAGAAAATTTAGCTCCATGAAAACATATAAATTTAACAGTTGATTTCTTTTACAAGATATAATTTGTGTTGGCAAATATGTAGATTTAGGTGTGTTTTATCAAAGTCGAAGGAAACTTACAGCCAAATAAATTATCTAAATGTATTGCTGTGGCGTATTTGCTGTCGTTGACAAAAGAATAAGACGGGCACCCCCTAAACAAAATGTTTTAGCGACGCCCGTAATAGGAAAGACAAATTAGTGAATAAAAATGAATTTGACATTTGAGAACAAACATTAAATATCAAGAAAGCATGATACTGACCCGGGATTCTGCATATTAGATGTTCGCCAGGAAATTTTCCAGCGACGACAGAATGGGGAGAAAAGAGTTTTGGGACGGTCTGCAGCATGGTGCCATCGGGCAGCCGCACCATCTTACACTTATAGTCGTCTGGACAAGATGTTTTCGTCAGCTTGGACAAATTCGATAAAGCAGGCAAGGCTGTGTGGAATAAAACAAACAGAAAATCATTAGTGACTTCTTTCTCCTGCTCACCTCCTCCCCTCCCCTTTCTCATCCTCCCCCTATTCATCCTTTTTCTACCTCCTCGCCTCCCCCTTTATCATCCTCTTCCCCTCCTATTCCCTGCCTCCCCTCATCCTCCCCATCTTCCTCCTCTTCCACCTCCTCCCCTCACCCTTAATCATTTTCCCCTCCTCCTCCTCCTTGTCCTCCTCGTCTTCCAGCTCCTTGTCCCCCTACTCCTTGTCCTTCTCGTCCTCCAACTCATCCATCTCTCCTCCTCCTCTTGCCCTTCTTCTCAACCTCAATCTCCTCTGCTTCTTCCTCCTTTACTCTCCCTTCTCTCCTTTCTTCCCCTCTTCTCTCTCCTCCTTACCTATCCCTCCTCCTCCGCCTCTTCCTCCTCCCCGTCCCCCTACTCCTCTTTGTCCTTCTCCTACTCTCATCATCCCTCCTTCCTCCTCCCCGTCCCCCTACTCCTCTTTGTCCTTCTCCTACTCTCATCATCCCTCCTTCCTCTCCCCCTTCCCCCTCCCCTATTCATCCTTATAACCCTCCTCCTAATCCTCCTCTTCTTGCTCTTCCTCTTCTTGCTCCTCCTCTTCTTGCTCCTCCTCCTCCCCTTCCTCCTCCTCCACCACCTCCCCTTTCTCCTCTTCCTCCCCTTCATCTTCCTTCTCCTTCCCGTCCTCCTGCTCCCCTCTCTCCTTCCCGTCCTCCTGCTCCCCTCTCTCCTCCCCTTCTCATCCTCTTCGTTCTTGTCCTCCTCGCCTCCTTCCCTTCTTCCTCTCTCCCCTACCCCTTAGAAATGAAACTTCCCTTAAAATAGTTTGAAACATATTAGGGAGAATTTTTCAAACTGTGAACTTTTGTATGAGATGCCACGTAGGTTTTTCTCCTCGCTCCTATCTCGCTTCATTATGGTAATTTTGAAAGCCAACTTTTTGTCAGCAGCATTCGTAAAAATCATAAAAATATGACGGATATGTGAAGTCAAAATTATTCTTACCGAAGGACAAACAGGTTACGGTACCAAACAGCAACCTCCACAATACACCGATCTTTTGGTCTTTAGCCTGTATTTAGAAAAACATATTAAGTCCTGATAAAGAACATCAAGATGATAATATCTTAATTTTAGAATCATGTCTACGATATATCCGTTCTTGGATGTTCCAACATAAGCTAATGCTGAATGATGGAAAAAACAGATATTCTCATTGTTGGGACATCCAGACAAGTTGCAAAGCTATATAATAATCATAGAACAGTTGGAGACTCAGAAGTAAGACCGTCAAGCTCTGTGAGAAGTCTGGGTGTATGGCTTGATTCTCGCTTAAATATGGAGAAGCACATATAAATCTGCCTTTTATATGTTATACAATCTTCGTCATATTTGCAGATACTTAGACCGAAAAAGCACAAAAAGCCTTGTTCATGCATTTATTACCAGTCGACTTGATTATTGTAATGGATTATTGTTTGGCTTGCCAATTCACAAATAATCAAGTTGCAGCGTGTTTAGAATGCATGTGCAAGACTTGTCTCCCATTCCCAAAATATTTCAATACTACACCTGTTTTAATTAAGTTACATTGGTTACCAATAAGGCAGAGAATTGCATCCAAAATAATTATGCTTGTTTACAAAGCATTGAATGGTCAAGCCCCAAATTATTATCTTTTAAATCACATCCATATGCACGTAACTTGCGAAGTCCACAGGACAATCTGCTTCTAAAGCTACCTCACGCAAAAAACAAAAGTAAATCTTGGAGATAGTGCTTTCAGTTGCGCCGCTCCAAAGCTTTGGAATAACCTACCACTAGACATAAGAAATGCCTCATCTGTTGCTCTCTTCAAATTTCTGTTGAAGACACACTTTTTTTCAGGAACTATTGATTTTTGTTTGTGTGTGTGTGTGTGTTTCTATAAAGTAACATGGTTAATGGTTAAGAGTTTTGTTTACATCACAGCGCAGTAGATTATATTCATATATTAGCTGCGCTATATAAATTGGTCTAATCATTATTACTATTTTATAGATTTTTTTTCTTGCCCATTTCGGAGTTTTTTGCAAGCAAATTTGATAAAATGTTCATTCAGTTTAGCGGCGACAAATTAGGGTATCGGACAGGGGATTTTTCACTTTTATGATTCGATTCATTTCGTCTAGCACATGTGCCATGCAAGATCTATCCAAATTCATCAGCACTTGCCGAAATGTGATCTCGGGAATTCAAATTGCCGAGTGGGCAGTCATATTAATTATAAGCAAGTTTAAACAAATCAATATACTGGAGTCTTTCTGTACGAACAGATGATTGTTTCATAAAAGGGGATAATTTGTATTTTGTATTTGTATTTATTCACAATTCAGTAAAAAGCAAATATGTATGTGAATGCAGCAGAGGTTGAAAAAACCTGCACAGGGCTGCATCTTCAATTTAAAAACTTAATGTTAAAGTAAACAATTATAACTAGATGCATGATCGTAAAAACAAAATCAGAAACAAAGAAATACATCGATAAAATAGTTAAGAAGGTAAAATATGAATAGAAAAGCACAATGAGATTTCATACCATGAAAATATATCAAAATATCAATAATAGTAAACAGACGTTAAACTAGTTACAACAAAATTATTAAATAATAGATTAAGAGTTGGGTGTTAAACTGTATGAAGGTGTCCTTATTAGGTAGTATTATTTCAGACAAAACAGAGATGTTCTTAAGAATAGTAGGCCTATTTGTTTTACTTAGACGTTATTTGACACATATTTGCAAGACACACTTTAAACAAGAATTACACATGTAATACGAGATGATTATTAAAAAAAAAAGAATCATCAGAGAAAATGAAATAATTCCAATAAAGAAAATGCTAATTCGGATGCTCAAAATGAGTTTGAATGTATAAATGGCAGAATTACGTGACCATGTCATTCTAAAATGTATGCACGCTTGACGAAAAGCATACATCACCCATGCATTTCAGTGGCGGATCCAGGGGGGCACAGGGGGCACGTGCCCCCGACCCTCCAAACAAATCAAAAAATTAGTGCTCACTACCCCCCACTGAGCGATTTTACGGCCGGCGCGCTTTTCCAATTTTCCAATTTTCGGGTGCAAAAAAAAAAGGGCTCACTACACTACCCCACTGAACAAATTTTCGGCCGGCGCGATTTTCATATTAGCGGGAGAAAAAAATTGTGAATGTGAATCGAATGTTAACTACGAAGACTCCAGTCTAACTCAAGTTTCTGCTTTCTTTGGCTGAAGTCGCATGTACAATTATATTTCTTTAAACTTGAACCACACAGCTATAATTCATTAAGTCATGAGTCACTCTCCTTTTTATCACACAAACATTGCTTTCTATAGCATGCCCCTCTGTTTAAGTCATTTATGATATGTTTAATTTCATTTTTTCTATTCTCTTTTTCTTGTTTCTTTCACACATTTTATTCCATTGTAGTAGATTCGAAATGTATCATGTATATGCTTATATTGAAACGGACAACAAGTAAAATAGCAATGAATTCAAATCAGACTCATGGTGGCCATTTCACTACGATTGAGACAAAGTCCTAAAACACTTACCATTTTACAAATCAATCTTCAAGTGCTTCCAAAAATGATCAAACAGCACGATGATAACCTGACGTCTTCCTTGGATAAAAAAGTATCAAATTCGGAAACGAAGAATACAGTTGCTTGATTACAGAAAGGCTGGAAATATTAATCTTAAGATGCAAACTGTAGGGTAAAGCTATCGATCAACGGAGATCAATTGAAATCGCAGGAGACACCTGACTTGATATCTACTTTCGACCAACTGTAAATGGCAAATGATACGTTTTTCTTCTGTGCAGGCGGTAAGCTCGTATGAGAACGGGATCGATATGAACAGATAGATTAAAAACGAAATACTGCCAATTGGTAGATCAAAATTATGATGACGATTGGTGGATTGAAATTATGGGAATATATTTATATATATAAATGTAGTGAAAAATATATCAATTCAAAACACTAGATGGAATACACAAGAAACATGGATTGAACTTCACAAGCGCTTTCGATTTATTCTCATCAGGTGAAAATAGCATTTTATGATTTTACATGGCTATTATATACACAAGTACAACGCTACACAGTTGTATTTGAATGAGCTCCAGGATTATTAATCTGTCCCATGGATAAACAGTTGATTTTACAACTTTAAGTGTCCTGGGTTTTCCTCTTTTCTTCTTATGATTAATTTAATCCCAGTTTTGTCATTCTTTCCACTGAATCCAGTATCGTACACAAATAATCTTCATAAAATTCAATTGTTACTAATAGCTACCCCAAAGATTAAAAAAACGAGACAAAACAAAACAAACAAACAAAAACACGAATTTGTCACTACACTACAAACCTGCCAAAATAAAACCATTATTTCTTAGCTTTGGTAACAAAATAATAGTAATGAGATGAGGATGGCGACCTGAAGTACAATGCATCATGCATGACATACTCATACCATCAACATTATCTATTTAATGAGCCATGGCATGAAGACCTGCATTAGTATAATAGTTGACAACCGAATGTAATTATAATATGATTAGGATAAGTAGGTGATCATAAGATGATGAATGCAGTGTTGAAAAAGCGCAAGCAAATAATAAGGTAGGCCTCGTGATGTGTATTAATTATTTTAAAACAATTTCCGCTATTGAAGGCCAATATGCCATGGTTAATGCACAAAAGAGAAGAAAATGGCCTTTATAGTAGACTACGTTAATGTATCATTTATTCGTTACTATTTTAAAGGGAGTGTAGCATGGCAAATACTGGTTAACGCCATCTACTTCTTCTTTTGCACAACTGCACGTAAACGAATGGACTTGATTAACGGTAGTCAGCGACTTAATCTCTACATGGTCAGCGCGCGCTAGCGTTCGCGAAACAGGCCGAAGTTCTCCTCACGCTTCGGTTTCGCGTATGTTGCACGCACGTCAATGCTGCGGTCACGTCGTCCGTAGTCGTACCCGATTAGCCCGAGTAGGGCCACGGGAAAGACACATAGTCTCCATGCTGCTCTCCCTTTAACATGACAATGATGAGGCTCGATTCATCAAAAAGCTGTAATTTCAGATATTAAAGCTTACATTTTCATCAATGAGGAGACATGGAATTGTACTGACAGCTAATGACTGAGGAAACGTCACCTGCCGCTCACCTTTCTCTCTTTTAGATTTTTGCGCCCCCTTAGTTTGTGATCTCTAAACATGCACGTGTCCCCTTCCCCCCTAGAGATGCCACTGTCTATAGTTATCTGTAGGTTTGGGATTGATTGGAGGACTTTCGATTAAACTGGATTAATCACAACTCTTAATAAAAAAGACACTGTACTGGACTCATTCATGTAACTATTTTCACTGATGATGTGCATATAGGGTTCTTGCAGAAAACAATACTTGCAAAGTTTATCTAGGGAAAGTGGAGGGACTCCGAGAGACACAAGCAGGGTAGGGCATTGGCATGTATGTTCTCTTTTCAAAAATCAATAATTTGACAAGACTCCTTTTCCCCTATTATGATGTAATTCCAAGTTTTTGATGTTACACCTCGTTATGGTAAAAATGTTATTTCGTCATTCAAAATACGCCAGACAAGATGTATTCAAGCACTTAGCCGCATACTCGGATATGACGTTAATCTGGCAACTTGCTTCCTGGATTTGAGGTGACGGTAGCCCAAATATCGATACGTTCAAAATAGTGGGGGTGGGGGACATTTCAAAGGAGGGAGGAGCGAGTATGTATGCAGTATGTACATGTTTCAGATTGCAAACCATGTCTGCCACTTGGAATCAGGTCTAATTTTATGAATTATTTGACCGATAGTCTAATTTGGTTTCTGGGAACACATAATTTATCGGTTGCTATGGATGTTATCGCCATAGCAACGATTATTAAGAGAGATATGTCGAGAAATATGAAGAGACTGCATCACCTGACATCCTACTTCCTATCAAAAAAGTCATCTGCTTGGAGATAGCGTCTACTCGTGATATATTCTTTTTTTCATCTTACTATGTTACCATTGCTAAGGAGAGGAGGGCCCTTATCAACCAAAATTGCCATTTTAGCTCATATGAAAGTGTCAACTTTCGAGCGCTATAACTGTTTTTGTTACAAAAGCAATGAACTTGAAATTTAAATATAATATTACACATATTTATAGAGAGTTTTTTATCAAAAAGTTCAAGTAAGTAATTAATTATGCTAAATAATTACTCATTGCGGATGTAGTATCGAAAATAATATCGCTAGTGATATTCGTTTGACAAACGAATATCACTAGCGATATTATTTTCGAAAGTAATTAATTGTATGAATATGGAAAAATAGATATTTTGGGGCAATTCATATTATTTGAAAGCTTGTTAAAAATTCACATTTTGGGCTCAAAATTATAATGCTAATTATTCCCGATCCTGCTGAATGTTATATCATCTTGTATTAAATATAATTCTCTTTCATGTGACTTCTCACACATTGTAAAATGAGGTTCCGTTAAAAAGTAATCTTCAAAAGAGTTCAACAATAGTTTTTCCAGCAGCATATTTTCAAGGTAGTCCACCTAGAAATTGTGCAGGTAGGTGCCCTTAACACGTTCACACCAAACAAATTTAGTCAACATCTCATGTCTCAAACAACCAAAAAGTGGGGTTCGCCCCCCTAGGTCATTTATGATTTAATTCATTCCGTCTTGCACATGATAATATAATAATAATATTCCGCTTTTATATAGCGCCCAATACATCGATCCAACGATGTGCCTAAGCGCTTTACAGATATATTATTACCCCGGTCATCGGATTCAGGCTTACCCGCACACAATGTATGCACATTTTCCACTCCCTGGGGAGCATTCCAGCCAGTCGCCATTTTACAAGCGCACACTTGCATAACCAACCGTATGAACTTTCGCATCCTACCGGGTACCCATTTAACACCTGGGTGGAGAGTAGCAAGTGCAGGTAAATATCTTGCCAAAGGATATTAGTGCCGTGTCGGGATTCGAACCCTCGACCTTCGCCTCTCCAGTCAAGCGCCTTAAACCACTCGACCACGACACTCCTACTTGATGTGCCATGCATGATTCATTAAAATTAATCGGAGAAATGGAAGTAATTTCAATGATCGAAATGCTAAATAGGATGCTCAGAATGAGTTTGAATGTATGAAAGGCAGGATTACATGATCGTCTTATCATGCCATTCTGAAATGTATGCACGATTGACGAAAAGCGTTCATAACCCATGAATTTGAATGAGAAACGTGTTAATTTGACTGAATCAAACGCGAATTTGAGAGCACAAATGATGTATTTGAACTTTTGAATAGCAAGACTGGGACAAATCAATTTTCATTGAACGGATTGGAAACTTTCCGAAAGTGGCCGGGAAAACCTTTCTCTTCTCTTCTTTTTAATTTTCCTCTTTTCTTCTGTTTTATTCTTCTACGCCTCCTTCCTTTATATTTTACATTTTATTCATCCTTATTCTTCTTTCTTCTTCTAGGCCTGAAGTAGATCAAAATAATATGGACTCCAGTCTAACTCAAGCTTTAGCTTTCTTTGGCTGAAGTCGCATGTACAATAATATTTCTTTAAACGTGAACCACACAGCTATAATTCATTAAGTCATGAGTCACTCTCCTTTTCATCACACAAAAATTGCTTTATATAGCATGCCCCTCTGTTTAAGTCATTTATGATATGTTTAATTTCATTTTTTCTATTCTCTTTTTCTTGTTTCTTGCACACATTTTATTCCATTGTAGTAGATTCGAAATGTATCATGTATATACTCATATTGAAACGGACAACAAGTAAAATAGCAATGAATTCAAATCAGACTCATGGTGGCCATTTCACTACGATTGAGACAAAAATCTAAAAGACTTACCATTTTACAGATCAATCTTCAAGGGCTTCCAAAAATGATCAAACAGCACGATTATATATATAACCTGAAGTCTTTCTCGGAAAAAATGTTACAAAGTCGGAAACGAATACTACCGTTGCTTAGTTACAGAAAGGCGGGAAATATTAATCGTAAGATTCAAACTGTATGCTATAGCGATCGATCAACGGAGATCAATCGACTGAAAATAAACAACGACAAGACTAAAATATTAAGGTTAGGTTTATGTCAACGTTTAGATTGTGATTTTGCTTTTGGCGAAATAGTTGACTTTCTTAAGGTTTTAGGGATTTTCTTTTCCCTCGATGAACACAAGAAAGAAGATCTAAATTATAAAGAAATCTTAAGTAAAATAAAAACACTTTTAAATTTTTGGAAGCAAAGGGATTTAACACTTATGGGTAAGATTCAACTATTGAAGGTGCACATTTATTCTAAAGTTCTTTATCGGGCGTCACTTACTCCTGTTCCAAAATGGGTTTATGATTCACTGGATGAATTAACTTTTGATTTCATATGGAAAGGAAAAACAGATAAAATCAATAAAAAACCATGTTTTTAGACTATAAGCAAGGGGGGTTAAAGATGTTAAATTTTTCTGCACAAGTTAAATCACAGCGAATTATGTGGATTCAAAAACTTCTAAACAAAGATGAAGACATGAAATGGAAAGAATATTTTAACTTTGTCACTGAACACGTGGGTGGAGATTTGATATTTTCATGTGACTATATACCAAGTTTATTACAAGTCACAGCTCCACAATTTTATATGGATTTATTAGAAGATTGGGTGAATACGAGACATATAAGGAGTATAGACATTGGTGATGTGGTAATTTTTAATAATAAACTTATTCGATATAAAGGAAGTTGTATATACGATAAGAGGTTGTAGGACAAAGGAATTTACAAATTAAAACATATTTTGGAAAACGATGGTAAACTAAAATGTGACAGGCATTTTATCGATTTAGGTGTTGAAGTAAATGAAATTGAAAAGATCAAGCACTTTTATGCCTGTTTACCAGTTTGTTGGAAAAATAATTTTAGAAAGGGGAGAAAAAAATAATTCTGGAACTGATTTCACTTGGGGAAGAAAACAACTAATATAGCTGATCTAAAATCAAAACAAATTTATGTACAATTAATAAAGAAAGATGATTTTAAACCTTTGGTTTTTGAGAGAATTGGGAGGAACTATGGTTTTTCCTGTAAGGAAATAGAAAACATATTTTTAAGACTAAGACAGTGTACACTTAACAGTCGATTAAGAGAGTTTCAGTTCAAACTTATACATAATATATTATATACAAACCATCACCTCTTCCGTTTTGGTCTTGTCTCGACTAACTTATGCTCATTTTGCGAAAAGATGAAGAAACATATAAACATTTATTCTATACTTGTGAATTTGCACAATCAGTGTGGGGAATGTGCACGAGATTTTTAGACTTTGAAATACATAACTGTAGTTTGGAGGAAATTCTGTATGGGAAAGAGGAGAGAAATAAAGGAAAATATCAATTAATGAATCATGTTTTAATTCTTGTTAAATATCTGATTTATAGAAATAGAGAACTTAAAAACCACCCTCTTTTAATGAAATAAAGAATAGTATAATAGGGGATAAAGTAGAAGAAAGGAAATTGGCAGCAATGAGGGGAACTCTCACTATTCATTTTCTAAATGGGAAAACCTGAGTATTAGACAAACAATTGGAACCCAGAGCCAGTCGTCCACCGGTTAAGAGGGGAGGGGATAAGGATAAGGGAGAGGTCGGGTAGGGAGGGTTAACAAAAGAGAAACTTTTCTCTCAGGACAACAGTATAAAAGAAGTATAAGTTGCTACATTGTTAAAACAAAATTTTTGGATTATACAACTGCATATGTTTTCTTTGAAAATATGAATTTTTGTTTCAAAAATGATGTATAGGAACTAACTATGTAAGTTTCTTTTGAAGCCGTTTGTAAGACAAAATTTATACTGATTTATAATGTCATCACATTTGCAGTGAGCGTTACATATGATGATTGTAATTTGTACTATGATTATAATTTGTTTCAAGAGAGAAAAGAATAAAAACTGACCATAAAAAAAAAAAAAAATCGAGATCGCAGAAGACATATGACTTGATATCTACTTTCGACAAAAATATTAGTAAATTGTAAATGATACGCTTTTCATTCTCTGCAGGCGGTAAGCTCTTATGAGAACGGGATCGATATGAGCAGATAGATTATAAAGGAAATACTGCCAACTGATAGATCAAAATTATGATGACGATTGGTGGATTGAAATTATGGGATATATTAAGGGATAGCTCTGCAAGGGATGTAGCTAATATGATGATTGTTTGGTTTTAGTTTTTGTTTGAAAAGGCACCCGTTACTTTAGCAACTTGTTGTGTAGTAAACAAAAATTATGGGATAGCTATATTAACGCTGATGATTGTTGTTCCATTGTTCGTTTGTTTTTGCTTTTGTTTGAGAAAACGCACGTTATCTCACAAACATACCTTTGGATCGAATTAGGGTATAGCTCCTTGAGATAGCTATTAGCCCCGATAGTATTTGTTTGTTTATTTGTTATTGCTTTTGTTTGAGTAAACGCTCGTTATCTCAGAAACGTCAACATTTTGGATGGAATTTAGGGGATATAGCTCTGTTAGATAGTTATTAGCGCCGATAAACTTGTTTTGAGGAGTAGAAAATACATAATTTTGTTTGTGAAAATGCATGTTACGCTAATAACATGCTAAAAGTGGATAGAAAATTATGAGATAGCTTCTTTGGAATACCTATCAGCGCCGATGATTTTAGAGGGGTGGGTTGTATTTTGTTATGTTTGGGAAAACGCATTGTTACCTTAGAAACAGGTTGAGTTGATTGAAATTATGGGATAGCATTAAAGGGTAAATATTTATAGCATCGACCATTTTTGTTGTTTAAATGCACGTTACGATAGAAACAAGCAGATTAAATTGATAGGTATGCTACAAGAAAACAGAAACCCGACCGTTTTGCACAATCAGACAGTTTGATATCAAGCCTCATCACATTACCTGCCCTGGTGAAACACATACCAATAACGCGTCACACTTTAATGCTCTCGCTTTGGTAGAATAATGGATGGCACTCGTTTTCTCCCGAAGGTTGGTACTTTTAAATATTCGTATACTCGACGTTTCTTGTGTTTGGACACCCTGGAATTTATACGATGATTCTTTTTACGACGTTTCGTTATAGAGTTTCGGGATAAATTGTTTTGTGTGTGGACACGCTGGAATAGACCAGTTCACGGTTAGCACATGTCCCAAATGACCACAGAATATCCACAGACCTTCAAAACATGAAGAGGTCCCACTTTGTACATTTTGAAATAATCACTCCTACAGCGATGGATCGGTGCTACATAAATAGCCTTTGTTTCCCCTTTTCAAAGAATACTTCCACCTGTGTATCATGGAGTGCACTGCTTGTGCATAAATGAATTATGATTACATAACTTTCATGAGCACGTATTCAGCATTTTGTCTACGTGTATTTCACAATCTGGTCTACAATGTCCTTTATCTGCTCATGCTCAGACTGCAACTATGAACTGGCTTGAAATAGGGTACACTACTCTGAACGAGGTTTGCAATTGTGAAAATTAAAAATTCCTTCCTCTTTTCTGAAGAAAGAACCCTATAGGCCTATATTATAAACCTTTGACATGACGAGCATTCGGATAAACGAACCTCGGAATTATGAACTGTCGGAATAAAGAATCTTTCTGATTAATACACCTTGGGAATTATGAACCTTCAGAATTATGTATCTTCGAAACTATGAACTTTCAGAATTATAAATATTCGACAAAAAACTAAATAAACTCGGTTTAAAAGGTGAATTGTCCGACAAGGTTACATTCAGCCTATATAACCAAATTAATGAGTAATCTTAATCATCATTTTGGTCATCATATTGTCCCGACCGAAACTTTCTTCAAAATAAACAAACACATAATTATCATGCTCAGGAAATGAAATTTCTCATTCTACACTTGAATGTTGAGTTTTGAGACATTTAGCAATTATGAGATTTGGAATACCTATCAGCGCCAATGATTTTTAGAGGGGTGGGTTGTGTGTTTGTTTGTTTGTTTGTTTGTTTTTTTTGTTGGGGGGGATGAAACACACGTTACCTTAGAAACATGTTGAGTGGATCGAAATAATTGGATAGCATTAAAGGATAGACAATGATAGCGTCGACCATTTTTTTTTTGTCGTTGAAATGCACGTTATGATAGAAACGAGCTGGTATTAAGAGGAATGCTACATTTACACCAACAACAAAAACAGACCGGTATGCACTTTCAGACAATTTAATATCGACCTTCATCACACAACCTTCATGGATATTTCCTGCATGAAAAAAGTCTGAATATTTCATGAATACATGTTTAATTGCATTATAATAATGCGCGTTATGATATCGACCTTCATCACATAACCTTCATCAAGTTCATGGATATTTCCTGCATGAAAAAGTCTGAATATTTCATGAATACATGTATAATTGAATTCTAATAATGGGCATTATGATATCGACCTACATCACATTACCTTCATGGATATTTTCTGCATGAAAAAAAGTCTGAATATTTCATGAATACATGTATAATTAAATGCTAATAATGCACGTTATGATAGACACAATCGCAAAGACTTTCGATAAATAAACTCATGGGCAATTTCCTAATGCTCCTGTGTAATGCTTGCAATGGGTAATGAACAAGGCTATTGCTGAAGGTTCATTTTCGAAAGCCTTTGCGATAGTGGTAGGCAGGGGTATGACTTCACGAAAGGGGCCGACACCTCTTGCCCGAATTTCAATTTTCCAGTTTCTATATTTTGTGAGCAAGCGAAACGAGCAAGCAAAAAAAAAAAACACCTCTCATCTCTGCCCGAATATAAGGCGAAGGTTGGTGCTTAAAAAAATTATCGGAGTAGTGGGAGGCTATTCCTCTCCCTCTCACGCATATGAGTCCAACGTATTTTCACTTTAAAACCCCTCCTATTCCTCCTATTACCATCTGCAACTCTTTCTATCATATCTATATCACATTCAAATAGTATCTAATCACGCAAATCTCTCATCACCTGTAGAAGCACGCTGCTACAAACCATTCCATTTTAATTTACTATTCTCTAAATCGCTCCGCAAAGAACTATTCACACACACGAGTAAATATATATTTTTTTATGATAGATTTTATTTTGCCTGTACATCATAAGTACATTTATTATACAGTATGTATATACACCCTTGTGAATAGTACCCGAATTGTAAAGATGAATATGAATAAACGCGACATTGTTACATAGAGATGAATTGAACATTTTATAATGCACTCGTGTCAAATAGGTGGAATACCACACGTTTCCTAAACGAAAGCAAAATATACAGGATCCCGAAAAATTATTCCTCGTCTTAGATAATTAGAATATAATGCTTAATATCACAACAATTGAAGGGAAAGTTTCTTGCAGTAGAATATTCATATCAAGACATGTGGAAGACCACATTTCATACAAACAAAAAACAACAAAAAATATAATAATACCTTTCAGCTATAGCATATGGTTGATGGTTAAAAATAATCTTCATATAAAAATGAAATACGTAAAGGATGAAAATGATTAAGAAGGAAAAAAATGAGAAAGCTAAGGGGGGAGGGATAAATGGGAGGGTAAAATGGAAACTGTCAAGCATTTCTAAAGAAATAATGATTTTTCGAGGGAAAAGAAAAATCACTGCATGATATGATCACTAAATGAAGAATCATAAGACAATGGAGATTGATCATACCTTTAAGATCTAAAACCGAGAAAAATTGCTGTATGATATGATCACTAAATGAAGCATCATATTGACAATGGAGATTGATCATAACTTTAGGATCTAAAACTGTGAGTGATATTTATAACCTATTAAGAAAATTGGTTTAGAAAGAAAATACGAGTCATTAAAATTAATTTTCTAAGTGCTTTTTTGTACCAACCGTGAGCAGATTTGAGAAAAAAAGATGTAAGTCCACAAAACATTTAAAGCCCTTTCTTCTGGTTGCTTTTACTTTTTTCCCCCATATTTTCTTTCACAAAGTCTTTTTTGTTCAACACATAACAGGCTAGGCCCAAGAATACTTTGATTGAACCAAAGAAAATGTATGTTATACATGAGGATAAAATTGTTAGATGTACACAAAGATAGTGATATGCATTTGATATATTAAAGCAGGGATATAACTTATTACATATCACACTCCAAAACTAATATATAACTACATAAATGCAGACTTTAAAAATAAATAAAGTCATAATTTTCAAAACAATATTCCTTGGAATAACATAATCATATAACATCACATGTCAGTAACCTATAATTAGCTATAAAGACCTAAAATTATGATTTTCTTTCATCTCACAAAATGGGCTAGAATTATGTATGGAAACAAGATGAAGGCAGAGATATAAGTAGCGAATAAATTATAAAAAAGGGCACTTCAAAAATAAAAATAAAAAAGAAGCCCCGAAATTATTACAGATATATAAACATAGTGATTTCAACTGAAGTCAGCCATTTGAAGTATATTTCTATGAATATTAATAAAAAATGAAATAAAATAAAAACAAATGAATAAACGAAGAAGAATACAACTATAGCAATGAACTATTCAATGCACATCTGTAAAGCCATAACATGTTGCAGTTAATAAATCTCAACTTCAACACTAATGAATTTTCTTAACTATGTCCCAACTAAGAAGTCATTTAATTCATTTCAAATGATTTTGTTTTCTTCTAAATTGTGCATTCCATATCAAATGATGTCAAAAAGACATGAATAAAAGGATTGTAATTAACACATACCATGCAAATTAGTTTACTGTACAGCAATGCTTAATCCTTACATGTGCCTGTGATGTTATAAGTCTTAAAACCAAAGTCATATGCAAGGTGGATTTAATTGAACATGATTCCTTGAATTCATCAATATATTTTCCTTATGGAAAGAAATATATAATATAGAGAGCTAACTTCTTTCATAGCTCTTTCTTTTTCTTCACTTTTTTACTTTTTCTTCACTCTTTTACTTTTTCTTCACTCTTGTGGCAGACACAAATTGTTTGCATGATTTTTAACTATCTACATGTATATACTTTGGGAAAATAATCAAAATGGAAGGATGGGCCAGCTTACAGTCAAGAACACACTGAAATTTACACAAAGTTCTACTTGTATCAACTTACTCAAAATGAGATTAAAGGCAATGAAATAGGTCCCAAAATAAAGGCACATAAACAATGTCGCTGGGTGCCCTTTCAAATAGCATCACTATCATCACAGTTATATCATAAATGCCAAGTATATACTAATGGAGGAGAAGAAGAAAGAAAAATATTCACTGGTTGGTTGATATGAGATAATAAATTAACAGCTCTCTTAAATCTTTGTAGAAAATTTCTACTTTTTCCAGGTGCAAGTACAACTAATTTACTACACTACACCAGGACTGTTTAAAAAGTTACACTGTAATCTAAACTTTTCAACATGGAAACCACTTTTGTTGCCATTCCAATTCTGTTTAGTTTCCAACGACATGACTCAAAATAAAGCCAATTCTCAACAAAATATGTTATCATGCCATTCCAGCTTCATTTTTACATTTCTTTATCATTTTTAGACTTTTCCCCTTCTAAATCTTAAGAGTGAAAAAAAAAACACACAGAATTCAAATAAATAAATATATGACCTAGTGTGATAATGCTTACAGAAGGAACATTGAATATAGAGCAAAAAAGGGACATGTTTAATAATGGGTACTACAAAGCACATTTCATATTGAATATCATGCCGTACAATGTGTCATACATTATTTTACTATATATAACTCCATGCGAAAGAGAGAGAGACAGAGAGACAGAGAGAGGGGGAGACAGACAGACAGAGAGAGGGGGAGACAGACAGACAGAGAGAGGGAGAGACAGAGACAGAGAGAGAGAGAGAGAGAGACAGAGAGAGAGAAGCAACTACCACCATCATAATCAGAAGTCAGACTTGCTCAAAAATGTAAAATTTAGCAATGGGGAACATCTAACAAGTACAGGTGCCATTGCATACCACTCTTAGGATAATTAACTATGGTATCAATATCTTTATAACTGTTATGATACAAGTATATGAAGAATTCAACTTAATTAGCAACCCTTACGTTAGCACACAATGCTCAATTACATCTACATTAGGGACTGAAATGTCAAATAAGATAAGGACTATACACATGGATAAATGGATATGTCGCTTCAACTTATGTGTAGGAAACGGCTTAATTTCAGACATAAAATAAACCAAAGCAAACAAATAGCAAAAAGTATTAAAATTTAAAAAAGAAGCGTACTCGCTTATGAAAATACATTACCGGTACTTCCTTACATATTTTGGCCATGGAATCTTTTTAGAGGTCTAGCTCAATTTTTATTCCATGGACCAAAACGGCATACATGTAGGTAAAAAGAATATAGATAAATAGAATTCTAACTCCAAATCCGAAGAGGGGTGTCAGACTTCATAACCACCTAGTAATGTCTTGCGTAATTTGGCTACAGAAATTGTTTAGTGACCAAAGGTCATAACGAAGTCTCCCCATATACATGATACAAATATATACATATTTACATTTATACATAAAAACATATTACAGCATGAACCAACACATAATATAAGAAATAAACATTGGAATAGAAAGAAGATAATTGCAAGACCAAGATTTTGATATGACGATGATAACCTCACATCCATGACAAGTTTAATACGTCCAGAACTATGTTCAGAACTAGAAGGGCATTAATGCCATGTTAAAGTATTTGAGTTAATGCCCTTCTGGTTCCAAACAGACCATTTCTCAAATTGACTTGTACTCATAATCTAAGAGCGCCTTGATATTTCATTCATTAGTCGGCACCAGTGGAGTAAACTTGTTTGATAATTAGCACAAGACTAATCTGCCACAAGGTCCATTGCACAAATCAGAAAGTTCCATGATGCTAAATTCAAATTACTCCCACGAAGACTGGCTCACACACTTGTCTTTATCTTTGTTTACCTTGATCAAAAGTAGACATTGCAAATTTCTTGGCAAATCCTGTGGTCTAGAATAAATTTCAACGCAGTGGTCATTTATGTAAATTATCTCTGTCTGAACGTTTCTTTTCTTGAGTTTTAACTGTGAAAAAGTGATTAAAGAAGCAGATATTTGATACTGCCTCTCTTAATCTTCTAAGTTGGTTAATTAATAAGATTGTTTAAAGACCCTGTCGGAAGTGAAAAATGAAATAGATGAATTATATATCAAAGGAAAGCTTACAAGCCATAGATTACAGTAATACCACTTATATGCTACATGTACTTTAGTGCCTGTCAGAGGTAACAGCTCTCTGGAAACTTGAAATCTAAAGCTTTGAAAATTGGGAGTTGTCGACCAAAAAACTAGCTATCGAATTGATGACATCATCGTATGTGGAGTATGCATATTCACAATGACTTTGCATTAGATAAGCACGCCTCAGCTATATAGGCGAGCCGATCGGGTGCACATGTTATGTCGTCACTGTAATTGCTGCAAATTTGACCCCTGTTGACGTGTAATTTGGAGAGGTGCGGAAAATAAGGTTTTAATTCGCTTTTGTGCAATACTGAAAGGGAAAATATTTTGAATTCCTTTATATTTGTATTCTATGTTCATTCAGCTTTCCATTGATAAAAAGTTGTATTTTCATCGGATAGGGCCTTTAAGCTATTCAGTGGTAAACGATGACTGAACTGGAGTTTCAGACATGGGGCATCCGGCTTGGGAAAAGGATGAATAATCTAGATTTCAGCTATCATACTGAAATCCAGGTATTCTACTGATGGTATGCACTAATACACGTACTCATGCCCCTCTATTTGAGGCATGTCTTTTGTTACCTTATATTGGTTTCATTTTAAATGAATAAAACAAATGCTTACACTATTCCACAGTACCGCCATGCTGTACTACTAACAGTATCATATAGTATATCGAATTGACAATAACTGTAACGTAGCATTAGCACTTTTCAATATAGCACACATGATAGTAGATCTATATGAAGTTTCAATAAGGAATGGTTAGTACAATACATAATAGAACAAAACATATTTTTTTCACATAGATCACAGGGGCATAAATAAATAGCAATAGGATTAGCCATGGAATGTTAAACATGTATATTATTCCTGACTGAAGTCCCAAACTGTCACATGAATAGTACTATTGCAAATTAAGGTTGTTGTGATCAATCAATGTGATCAATTCCAATCAAAGGAAAAGCCTGACCGACTGTGTATTGTAGTGATGTCATACAAGTTGCATGACTGGCCACCAACTGGTGTCCGATTCAGCTTTTTCTCCAAACTTGATGGCTCAAAATTTCCGGCAATTATTATCTCAATATTCACATGACAAATCACGATATTCAGACAATTTTTTTAACATTCCTTATCTCATCCTATTGCCATTTCTTTCAAAATCAAGTTAGAGTCTTGTTCTAGGTGGCCTTTATGAAATCAAGGTATGTACCTTCAGGGGTAGCCTTTCATCATTGCCAAACATGTAAGAACTTGATACTGACTGAAGAAACATATCAAAGACACATTCTTATAAAGCACTTCAAATAAAGCAATTGCTTCACACAGTTCCAATGACGTCATACTGAAGAAATAATGATACAACTCAATTATATTGCAAGAGTAGAATACATACACTTATGTACAGATAAACATTCAAATGACTTGGAAGAGTATGTTGCATACAAATAATGGCTTGTGGTTTGGCAATGGTTTATGGCCGACACCTTTGAGGTTAACCGTGGCTATTTAAACTGTATGCCTAAGAAGTAAGGAAGGAAATCGGTAACAACATTGGGTTCAGATCAACTTGCACCTGTAACCATCTAAGGAATACACAGCTCTTGAATATTATTTTGTGACACATTGTCATATACACAAAGATTTAAGACTGACTGGCATACAAGTTGTACAGAATCGAATCTTCCCCACTCTCACATGAAAGGAAAGGAAAGGATAGACGACTTCTAAACCTAGCGATGTTAAGGCTTCACATATAATTTGTTCCATTTTTGAATGTCCCAATTTAAAATACATTTAAATTACCTAGTTTCTAGATTTATCAAGGTCATTAAATTCCTAAACATTTCCAAAATGCCGCCTACCAAGTAGACACAATTCATTCTTTAACCACTGATGAAATAATGAGTTGCTTGTTTTGCTTGGCATAAACAAGTACCTGTTGTTAAATACATCCTGTGTGTTACATCTAATAAGCCACTGGGTCATACAGATATCCTGTGTTCAGTTAGTCTGTACTTTCCATTGCAAGGTGTCCTCCTTGAACCTCCTCTATAAAGTTGTCCAATCTACCACCCCTCACACCACGTACTGAAGTTAAAGCACCTTCAGATGTTATGGCCTTGTTAATCTATTCCTCTTTGAGTGCAGGCAGACCACAAAAGTTGCAAGATTAGTTTTTGTCTTGGAATCCTTTGGTATAAGATCTCAAGCTTCTTGAATGTCCTTAGGTTTCAGCCTTTCCATCTATCAATGATCCTCAGAAACTACATCAATAGGCACGTCCCTGTAACCAATATATCTATGAAGCACGATGGGGATGTTGGGGGCTTCTAATTCATTCCAGTTAGGGTAGGAGCGCCGTAGGGCCATGCGGCAGAGATGTTGAAGGGTCTGCAATTCCTGGTTGACGGCTACAAACTGAATAGATCCAGACCTTGTACTGTACCGAGAAAAGAAGGAGACAAAAGAAACCTTGATCAATTTTCCATTTTGGTATCTTTTATGACCAAGACAGCACCGTAGTATAGGAATTCAATCTTCAGCAAATGTTTGCTCAAATGCTTGCTTTGTCCTTACACAAGACAATGATCTACTGTTTTTCCAACACCACATGATACATGGTACAAAGCTATCTTCATCAAACTTTCATTCTTAGAGTTATGTTATTTGACAAGGCACTTTTCTATTTTTTACTGTCTTTACCCCCACCACATTCAGTAAATATTATATGCACTATGCCCCTTGACTTCTTCTCAGTCATAGTACAGTTTTGAGATCCCTTTGGGCAATAGTTTTATCCATGCCCCTCAAAGCAGTCAATATTTGTTTACTACTATATTATTTGTACCTAGTATAAGGTAGGGTAATCTAAGCATCCCGTTAGGTAAGTGCTCATAGCAGCTCTTACAAACATTGATATTTTCCTACGTGCAGAGAGTCACTGAATCCTATCATTCTTTCCACTTCCCGTTTTCATACTAAATACAATATATGTGCCCAATTCTAATGTTATTGACATAATAATAATAATAGTGGGTTCTTGTAAAGCGCTCTTGTCTGTCAGACTTGACACTCCTGGTGCTCCGCAATTATTACCCCAGCTTTAGTATGGCTGCCATTACGGCGCTCTAGCATTTCAAGGAATGAATTCCTACCAGGTACCCATTTACATCACCTTGGTCGAGTGTGGCAAATGTAGATTAATGCCTTGCCTAAGGACATTAGTGCCGCGGCCGAACTCAAACCGCGGACCTTGTGATCCACAGTCCGGTGACGTATCCACTCGACCACGACACCTCTACATGCACTATATCGTGCTTTCATTTTCTGTCTCTTACTCACCCAGCTGCTAAGACAGTGCCATCGGAATTGAATGCACAGCTTAATGGTTCTTGAACTGAAGACACTAAGATTGGTTTTTTGTTGTTCGATATAGACCACACTCGTAGCACACTGTGCAAATAAGAAAACATTAAAAAACGGTTTAATGCTGTGTATGGATTTCCTTGATGGGGAAACTACTGAATGATATTTCATAAGTAACATCTCAAGGGCTTGTTGCTCCAGATCATCAGACATTTAATGTGGCTATAATTGCTTTGGGCAATATTTTGTCAAATATGTATAGTTTGAGAGTTTGGTTTGCAGTTCAATTTTTGGGGGGTTAGAATTATGTTAGAGTTAGTGCTAGGTCACAGGTTAAGTAAGGAAATTTGACTTGTGTAGATTATTCACTACATGTTGCAGAATGGTTTTAAGCTTTTACAAGGTTTCCTAGAAAAATTTTTAAAAATTGAGCTACTGGGGGAGAGGGAGGAGGAACATGAGTACATGTAGATGGTTATGGGCACAGAAAGAGATAGGGTTTTTTTTGGGGAGGTGGGGATTAGAACTTTCGTTCTCTACTTCATCAATCATCAAGTTTTTTTTTAAACATTAAAAAAACAACTAATAAATACAAATAAAAAGATGGTTGGGGGATAGAAATACATTGTAAGCTTTTACATGTCACAAGTCTGTACATTGTGACACGTAGATAATAGAGAAGGTGAAAAGGGCTTTTGTTGTAAGCATGTTTAACCCCCATTTGCCCTTTGTTTACACACAAAACATTTTATTATGATGGTTTTATGAGGTCTGAAAGGGGCTGAATTGGTGCAATTGACTTACTTATCATCACACACTGTAGCAAAGTGTAACCCTGTAGGAGAGAAAGAGATATCCTCACGTAGTGACCGTTGGAACCTCCAGCAAACATTGGACTCAGGACTGGAAACACATGACTGCAAATCATAAAGATATAACAAGTTTGATCATCAATTCAATAATAGTAATATTGATATACACATAGATAATGATGATGATAACAACAACAATAAACAAAAACAAAAGTTAATACACCTCACGTAAACAAACAGATTAATTAGTACACTTAAAGATAAGCTTGAGTTCTGGTAATAAGATAAAATAAATTCTCACAGAATCCAACAAAACTTACACTGAATGTTCAAGATTACAAATAAATGACATGTGCCAAACGATTTTGGTAGAAAATGTATTGGGACTGAGTAATAAGCATAGAAAGATAAGGATATCAAGGTAAGTACATGTAGGCCCGACACCATGTGCTCAATGCATTACAATTTGAAAGAAGCGAGAGTCATCAGACTTTGTAATGGCTATTTTGACACATGAAGGCTTTAAGTCTGAGAAAGTGAATTTATCCAGCCATTTTATTGCATCAATCTTGCTGCACAGTGCAACATCTTGCGATATCATCTATCTGTTGTACGCAAACACTTCCACAGTAACACAACGTTTGTAATGTGGATTTTTAATGGGTTCTACCCAAAGATAGCAAACTACTTGCCAGAGATCCCCTACTTATACTGTTACATTAAAAGTCCAAGTGCAGTTCAAAGAGTATGAAAGGTGGTCTGAGTGGTCCAAGTCGTTCAGAGACTACAGGGTTAAGATACTGTATAACTCTTGCATTCTTAAATTTGCCATACTAGAATAGAAATGAGAACAAGAAGTCATCTCCCTCCATACTGGAAATCTATTTGAAGCTCTTTTTTCAGCTCTTTATTAAGCAGCTTTCATGTGAAAGAATAGCACTTTGAGAGGAATAAGATTACAGGCATTTGCTCTAATAGATTCCCTCAAGGGACAATGCAGGGACTCTCCACCTAAAATCCCTTATCTATCTCTCTCCCGGCTCATACCGGCTTCCTTTGAGCTTAGATTACCTGCTTCACACGTACATTTATAATCTCATAAAATGAATTCTAAAGCCTACAAATATTTATGAATGGTATCAGAGCAAATAGCACCTTGGCCTTGGACACTTGGTAAGCTTTTAAAAAGGAGTATTGTAATAGAGTATTAAGTACTATGTACTACAATGGAATGGTATCCAAAAAAAAATTAAGAGAGCTTTACAATAAAAACTCTGATTGCTGCTTCTATTTCAGTTGATTTTGATCTGAACTTTCATCACATCATTAGCTTATTAAAGGTATTACAAAGTTTTGGTATGGGGTCATGAATTCGGTTCAAATGAACATATTGGAAGCATATGCGATTTTACAATATTCAATGATCGTTGTCGCGGTTGAAATCGAGTTTAAAGTGATGAAATTTTAAATAATAAACTCTTTATGTTGTATAGGGCCTTCTCAAGACTGATATTACTTTAGCTTTAAAACAATGTTTCTTGACTACAATCGACTGATTTGCTATTTCCGTTTGGAAATTATATATCAGAACTGTATATTCTGAGATTTTCATGGTCGCAGCTACCATGGAATGGCCTTAGGCGCTATTTGAAATATTTGATATTTACCGGGAGCACCGGTAAACCGGTAAATTTTGATTATTCAATTTGCTCGAAAGCAGAAGTGTTTTAGGGGCTAATTTTTTTAGTGCTTATAATACATCTACAGGGGCATCCAAATATATCAAAAATTTAAAGAATTACTATCCATCCAATTTCAAAATTTCCCAAAACTTTGCATTACCTTTAAGGTTTCAAAGTACATGTATGTCTTTCTACAGCCTTTCAAATGCAGGTCAAACCTGTTTGGTGGACTTTGGTTGAAATTTTCATTCAGGAGGCCAATGGTTATCTCCTAACTGAGAGTAAAATATGAAAACCATCCAACATTGTAGCCAGACATTTGTTCCCCTCCTAAACCTGACAATGAATTATGGCCATAGTATACTCATTACCGTGACAAATAATGAATTCCATGTATGCAGCCCTTGCCAAGACTTTCACTAGAATTGTTTCCTGACAAGATACAATGTTTTCCATCTAAACAAGTAAGACACCATTTGGAAAGCTAGAAGGTGATTGTGAAGTGGAAAGCTAATATCAATGTTCTGATAGACCATTGATTGTACAGGTTGCTTCTTGCTGAACTGTGACTGTTTATTTAGAACAAGGACACTATGAGACTTCACCACATGTGCGAATATCCTATCATTACACACACAATGATATTAAAGGGTCTGTTGATGGCTGAAGGGTGTGAACTCTTTGTTAAATTAAATGAGATACATGTACATGTAATACGCTTCTGACTATATAAACAATGGCTTATATCAAGCTCATGTATTTGAAATATGGTGTCAAATCTAAAGGAAACATTCACTTTTTATGCCTACATGTAGTTACAAATGGTATCAAAGGGAAAGAAAAGTTGGCCTTTGAGCTCAAATTGTGTGGAAATGGTGAACTCTTGTTGTGTCGGTGTCACGAGAAACAGACTGCGTAATCTTTAATAAATGATCCACAAAGAACCTCTAAGATGAAAATGAATGTGGAACTCAATTGACATCCATGTTCAGAACATGAAATTTGGAGAACTGCAGACTATGTCCTTGATTTCTTTTCTCAGTCAGCTTGACACAATATATTCCCTTCTGCTTATCAGAGGCAAAAATATTGTTTAAACAGAACCTGTTGATAACAAATGATATGTCAATATCCCTGACCTTAAAAAAAAAAACCTGCAGTGATCTTGCACATGGAACATCACGAGTTTCCAAATATTACTGATGGCTTTACAGGTAGGTGGTACATGTACAATGTACATGTAGCTCATAAAAACCTGACTCATCTCTATCTCTATTTTCGGACAGGCAGTGTCTGATTATATAAATAAAATACCTTTCACCAAGGTTTTTTTTTCTAAAAAGAGAGGTGATTGCCTGCAGATGATGAATAACAAATATCTTGGTCAATGGCTTCCCAACTGCATAGTCCTGATCAAATGCAATAACTAAAGGTTGATACATTTTTCTATAGAATCACTGGAATGTATAAAAGTGAGATTCAGAGGGTTTGAATCATATAAAGATCTTCAACACATTACCCCCTCCCAGGCATACACCTGAACTATAAATTGAATGAACAAAGGATCTACAAGTATGTACGCAAGACATTCATAATTGGCTCAGTCATGGCTGTGAGTTTGTATCATAAAATAACTTGTTGATTTCTGTGTACTGCAGGCCTACTTGTATTTATATCATCATCATTAATTGAAATCGTCAAATAAATGTCGTTGGAGAAGCCACCATGAGGGAGAAATACTAATTTGAATATTTACTAAGTTGTGTATCAAATCCTTAGATCGCATCACAATTTCTAAGAAAACAATGAGTGATGACATCTTCTTTAGAAATTGCACATTGTCGATTTGAACACTCTTTCCATCAAATTTCAATTTTACGATCAGGATCTGGTTTTCAAACCAGCCATGAGTGGGAAAACGAGGTATCTAAGTCAGAATAGGAAAGGATTCACTTCCTGACTTGAGTAAACAAAGGAAGTGTTACTCGTAGGCATTGCATGGTTGATGCAACAGATGGTCTGAACAGCACGTAGTCCCGCTGCGGCACGTGGCTTACATTCGACCTCCCTGTATCCTTACAAGGAAAGTGTGAATCATGGTTCTAAGGAATGCTACGAACAGGAACTACATACATTCAGAGGGAAAATGAGCAGTAATATCAAAGTAGTTTTAATGAAAGCAGAAAAATGAGACAAATCAGCAGCATTCAAGAAAAATGCTATAGAGAATAAGAAAATGTATGAATGTTTAAGGCTGTAATCAATCAAACATAAAGTTTTGGAAATTCTATGAGTTTCCCTGTAATTTGGTGGAAGGTGGATACTCTATGCCCTTCTCTCATTACCTAAACTGTCCAAGGAACTCTGTTTTTTTTTTAAGATACCACAAGATGAATCCAGTTCCATAGGACAACTATACCAGAGTGGCGCACCACTGATGTACCATTCTGGTTGAGGGGCTCTCTTATGTAAGGGGACCCTTTTGGACCTATGAGCTTCAATGTACTTTCCTACATTACTTGCCTGTCCTCCTGAACTGAACTGACTGAGAAGGTCTCCAGTATAAGAATACCACAGGATGACCCCATTCACTGTCATAAGACATTATAGCCACGATGGACCCTCCTAGAAGCCCATCAAACCTACTTAAACTGACTGATGAGGTCTCCTGTATAAGGGTCCAACAGGATGTCCCTAGTGTCAAAGGACACTGTGGCTAGGACAGGAAACCCAATCCCTGCGAGATGCCTATCAAACCTAACCTAAGGGTCCTACATAATGACCTAGTAGTCACAGATACTATAGCCACGATGGCATATCCCTTCCTTATACTACCCCTATCATGAACTGTTCAAAATGTTAAGGTCCCTTAGGGTGACCTATACATGACCCCTACAATCCACTGAAACTTGTTCCCTCTCATCAAACCTACCTGAACTGACTTATGAGATTTCCTGTAGGATGTCCCCAGCGTCAAAGGAAACTATGGCCAGGATGGTAAACCCAATCCCTACAGTTTTATGACATGCCTATCAAACCTACCTAAACTGACTCAGAAGATGTCCTGTATAAGGGTCCCACAGGATGACCCTGGTGTCATAGGATGCGGTTGCTAGAACAGCTCCATCTGCAGAGAACTCACAGGATGTCACTATGTTGTGGTGTCCATGCAGTCTTCTCAGAAGCTTGTACCTAGTGAAGTCCCACACAATCACCTGAACAATGACAAGATGAAATGGATTTGATTCAGTTAAGCCCTGAAGATTCAACACTCAAACTTGCCTAGCTTACGATGAAATTCAGTTGGGGTTAAAAGATATGCATTGCTTGACACTTTTGTTTTAGAGATAAAGTGTTGTTTCAAAAATGATATACCGTTATTAACAGGTTAGCACATCTCAGGATTGGTGAAAGGAAAAAGGTTTTATTTTCTATTTTGGTGGGTTTTTTTTAAAAAGACAACAGAAAAGTGTACATGTAGGCACAATACAATGCTCTCTTCATACATGTATGTCAGAGGGAATTATTTTCAATGTTAAATTTCAAACAACACACTGTTTTTGTTCTTTTTCTCACTTCTGCAGCTCAAATTGACATGTTTACCAGTACCAGTGTTGAGCAATGATACTAATCATTTTCATGTGCTCATTCCAGAGGATACAAAGGGCTGAATACTACCACTATCCTGGCTTCAGCCTGTCTACCCTTGATAAGGCGCTCAGGCATTCAAGGAATTTCCTCCTTCCAGATACCCATTTACTTCATCTGGGTGAGAAAGGATGTAAGTGCCATGACATGGATTTCAACAGCTTACCAGGTTGTCCACAGTCTGAAGACCTATCCACTAGACTATAACACCTCCTCAAAATTCCATTGCACTTTATCATGCACTTACCGATCTTTGCTCGCCTACCGATGCCAGCATGGAGCTATCAGGGGAGATAGCGCAGCCATAGACAGCCCTGGGATGTCCCTTGAGAGTCACCACCATGTTGCCATCGTCCTTCATATCCCATACCTTGAGAGTACTGTCATGGCTTGCAGACACCAAGAACAGGCTACCGTCAGGGTTGAACTTGATGTCCCGTACAACGCTCTTGTGGTCTACCAGGAGCACATGTTCCCCTGCAAGTTTTAAAGAAAAGTGAATATGAATATCTGAAAAATAGCAAAGCAATCCAGAGCTGCAGATCTTCTGTACAATAAATCTTGCCTTCTCTTATATTATAAACATACAAGAGTCTGGTGCGCACAGCCCCCCAAATGTGTACTCCCACACCAACCAAAATTCCAGTTAAAGACAGAGGCCCACGTATCTTAATCTGGACCCCCTGTCTAAACAAGAAGTTTGTGTGGAGCCCTGAAGAATGACAATGTTCTCAATGTTCCAATTGGCTTTTAATACTCAACTTGCATGTACATGTACATTAGCCTGAAAACTCAAAAGGGCTACTTACATACATTGGTACTCCCAAAATGTTGTGTAAAATACAGAGCCGAAAAAGCATGAAACATATCAGTGTCAGAGGTGACAACAGGCAATATCCTGAAAACTGGCACGCCTGAAAATTTCTTATCTCAGGGAAACAATGTGATTTTTACTCAAATAATACTAAAGTTTGGAATGTTGCCATTTCTACTTTCTGGAAGTTTCTGTGTGATTTTATTCTAAGGGTACCATACTACATGTACAGTGTACATGTACCGGTATGTGTATTTTGCTTGTACATACATGTACATGCAGTTAAAGATAAAGACCAGTTCTGGTCATGCAATTACATTGTGAAAGAAACGTTGTGGAATCGATCAGAAAAGGTTGATCATCTAGCATATAAGTATTGGTGTGTACTGCAAGGTTGTGGAATCATCAAAATGATAAGAAATTTGGCCCAGCCTTGGTAAAGTTACAAGCACTGTATATGTAGATGTACATGTATATGGGACTACGCGACATGTGCGCGACATGTGCGTGACACGTGCGCGATATCTATTTGGTTCAAATAGATATAATAATTTACCAAATACAGTCAAACCTGCTTTAGTTACCACCTGTCTACAAAGACCACATCTTTTGTTTCTCATTGAAACATGTACTAAAGGAACCTGTCTACAAAGACCACCTGTCTACAAAGACCACCTGTCTACAAAGACCACCTGTCTACAAAGACCACTTTTTGTGTTTCCCTTTAGGCAGTCGCTATAGACAGGTTTGACTGTATATCAAGTAGTAGGCGGTTTCCCGGCAAAATTTGTATCATCACGTATTAGTCAAAACATATTCTTTCACATGATTGGTAATGAGAGCTTCCATTTCATTTTTTGAGAGGGGGGTGTTTCCAAAACTGGTCTTAACCTTTTAAAACAGATTTTAAAGTAAAAAAATTACTCTAAAATAAAATTTTGAAGTAAAAATTATCACTCATTTTGTGATAGAAAAAAAAGATAGCCCCAACTGATTTGGACAGCTGTAATGGCTCTTAATATTTATATAAAAATACAATGAAAGACTCTGACATTTTAATTCTAGATCCACAATTATTTCCATGACACTACCGGTAGTTATAATACATCTATAACAAACTACTGTGTTGAAGACAAAAAAAATAACATCACGGAAGATCCTAAATCTACACGTACATGTACATGTACAACTGTCAATATTTTGGTTCAAAACAGGAATTTCTGCAGGCAGTATATTTATTATTAGCATTCTGTTACCCCCATTCCTTTTGGATTGAAGCGAAGATCCTTCTTACTATCTCACTAATGACATCATCTCTCTATTTACAATGGATGCCATCAAAATTCTTGTGTCTTGACCTACTTGTATATTATGTAACAGTTTTAGACTTGAATGAAAATCAATGAATACCCACAACAAATTTGTTCAATATGGAAAAGGACCTGTAGGCCTACGCTGCTGCTACATGTACAGTATACATGTATGTACAACAATACTTTAACCTCATAAGTCTTGGTATTCTTAAAAAGTCTTTTTAAAATCAATTGGCTGTAAAAGAAAATTAAATATATCTCATGGACACTGGTATGGTGCAGAGAAGCTACATGTATGTGTAGGTATGGTTCAAGACTGATCAAAAACAAAATGAGAGTTACATTTGTATATTGGTGACCATGCCTCCCTATGATTTTAAACATATAAAGTTGCATTGCTCCATGTCACAATAACAGTCTCCAATAAACATTTTCAACTTGGTAACAATTTTCTTTTTTGAAAATAAAATATTGTGTACTTAATTACTACATACATGTACATTGTACATGCAGGGAGTTTGAAAAAGTGCAAATTGTCTTGTTGTACCATTGCCTAATGTATTAAATGTTTTGTATGAGACAACCTCCCTATCAATTGAAATACCTGGTAGGCCGGTACAGAATGCACCTGTAAAAAAAAAAATTTGCATCACAATACCTGTACATTTGTATGTTTTATGTCTGTAAATTTTATTTTCAGAATTCAAAAGAAATGGATTAAACGAGATTGAATGCTTACCGTGTAAATATATCCATGTTTAACAATGTACCAGGCACAAAGGCACTTCATAAAGACCTCATTTACTCTTCACTCCCCGTGTCCACACACAGCACTTTCCGTGATTAGGGGTGATTAGTTATACCGTTTCGGGATAGTTATACGATGAAATTGTGTGTGTGGACGCTTACTAATGATACGTCGTATAACGAAACGTCGTATAACGAAACGCGGGTTTGGGCATCGTTTCAAACTAGAACTCAATAAAGAATCACGTCTAATCACGCCTAATCACGGAATGTGTTGTGTGTGGACGTAACTAGTATAACTAGTCGAACTAGAACGGTATAACTGGGCGGGGCTTAACGTGACCTCGCGCAAAAGGAGACCTGACCTCTCATTTCCGCTTCCATTTCATGACCGCAGTAGCAAACTGCGCACCTATACTATTTCGCTGTAGAGTTTCGGGATTACTTTCTTGTGTGTGTGGACACCCTGGAATTTATACGATGATTCTTTATACAACGTTTCTTGTGTGTGGACACCCTGGAATTGATACGATGATTCTTTATACGACGTTTCGTTATAGAGTTTCAAAATAAATTGTTTTGTGTGTGGACACGCTGTAAGTTTGCTCATGTTAGGCTTGTGTGCATAAAAACTTTATAAAAGAGACTTGTCACTCATACATGCCACATCTATAGATATCCTCAAAATAATGAAAATACAATTTCACCAACGGAGGGATTGAGGGGACTTATAAATGATAATCACATGACTATGTCATGAAAGCAATTCAAACTGTACTTTCATATTTCTTCTGCTTTCAATAGAGTAATACATGTATAAAATTTGGCAGAGATCAAATTCTGTTTCATTTACATGAACTATTCAGTATTCACAGCCCTGCCATCATTGGAAGCAGGGATGTACATGTACACTGCGCAGATTCCAAGTTATCATTGTTGGTCTGATGTTTCAAGGCTACTAAAGTTGAGGAATGTTTTTTTTTCAATATACCGCTTTAAAGGTACTATGTCCCATTTGCAGGCCAAAAAAATGAAAAGGTTAAATTCCAACGGCATTTGAAAGACAATACTAATTAAGAACTTCCCTAAAAAAAAGGGGGCTTGAAAATGTCTTTAAGTGGGAAAATAACGACTATTAGTTGTCGAATCGACTTAGGAGCTATAGAGCCAGTAAGTAATAGTCTGATTTTTCAGACCATTGTACCAAATGGTCGTACGTTTATGCTGCCCAAAGATTCAATCAGTTTAATTTTGGCCATTACAAGAAGTGGGTTATTGATGTAGACAAATGCTCATGTACCCTTTACAGCTCATTTTATGTATGTTATTACCAAAGATGAAAAAAGCCAGTCAGTCACTCAATAGTGTCTGACAGTGAAGTCTAGCAAGTAAACGGGTTTCCTTGCATAATTTGAATATTAGGACACTGCTAACGTTTAAATTTCACAGATAAGACATACATGACATATTCATAATTCCTGCAAAGTTCTACAGAATTTGATGTTGGCTGCAAAAGGGACATAGTATCTTTAACCTTGACTCCCTATTATTGCGATTTTGTAATGATTAGCATTTTTTGCAAGTCACCGTCTCTGTTCACTAGACTGTAACAGCTGCCCTGTTTACTGACTGCATCCATGTACATGTAACAGTACAGTACACATACCGTAGCTTAATTGCTTAATAATTAATGCTGTGTCTGGAATAAAATAATAGTAATAATAATTTGGATTTATATAGCGCTTAATACGGAGTATCGTCTCTTAAACGCTTTACAAATATTATTACCCCGGTCATTGGCTTCATTCACGCACAATGTGCACCATCTCCACTCCCTGGGGAGTATTCCTACCATATGGTCACTGTGAGGGCATAGGCATACCATACAATGAATTCAAGGTTGAATGATGATGTATGCATGCAGAGAACTCATCAGACAAGCATTCAATTTAATAACTACATGGGCATGTGTATCAACAACGTGAGGCACATCAGGTTGCCTGATATTTGTTGGATGTATCATAATACTTCTCCCCATTGCTGATCATTTTTATCCTCCCCAAGATCAAATATGTACTTTTGTCTGCTACAAAAATCTTATTCCATACGTCTAACATCATAGCAATATCATTTCCTCATAACTCATATCATTTAACCATTTTATATAATTTCTTCCATTTTTTTTCTTCAATACAAGCTCAGATTGCACAATTTATCAACACTGACACTGACTACCCTTACAATGTTTTATTTGCTGAAAAGAAAAAAATTACCAGTAGGAAAAATAAATCAGGCAGAATAATACCAGTATCCATGTGGTATTTACATGTACTGTATAATATGTAGATATAAATATGACATTGGTGTGGTTGACAGATCAATTCATGCTGGTATCATCGCGCTGCCATTTATGTACATGTACAGTGTACGTGTACTTTCTAGTATACATGTATGGCTCCATACTTTGACACATACAAATCTCGATCTTCGGAAGGTGAAAGTTCGTATTTACCATTTTTAATGGCATAAAACGTACATGTACGTACATGTATATTGAAAGTAGATTTTATAAATCTCCTTTTCAGTTACCTGTCCTGTATAGAGTTATTTTAACAGAAGTGTGAAAAATTAGTATAGCTTCAGCATAATAGCTAAATGGAAGGGGGATGTTGTCCTTGTAAACTTTAAAGGGTCACGTTTTCATTATGTCACTGACACAATATTGAGAACATGAATTGCAATAAGTTGCAAACCTTTGTGCGACTGGGCAGAAGTGCCAGTCTTTAGCACCACATATACACAGAGTTCACTTCTAACATCATCTATACTACTTATCTCAATATTAATTTCAAGAAAGAATCCTATTCTGAGACAATATCACCTACCGCTATTGACGTTGTACGTCTTGATCTTGCCGTTCTTGAGCCCGATGGCCAATATGACAGCATTGTCAAGCTTCTCCGGAAAGCCGAAGAGACGATAAGAAACACTGCATCGCTGAGACTTCTTATCAGGCACCGAGGTACCAAACGTTAGTGACCTGACAAGATCTTTACATTGTATGGTGATGATATTCCTTGGAGTGGCATTGTTCACTGTAGGATCATCAGCATTGTTGTTCTGGTCGTTGCTTCTGTCGTTATAGCTGAAGAAGAGAAAGTAGATGCAATTGGTTGGATAGACTTTTGAAGCAAAAGAATGACCTAATGCGGAGGCTATATTTCACAGATAAGCATCATTTGGCAGGATGTACTTTTAAGAGGCAATCTCAGTTTGAAGACTGGGGTCTGAAAACAGTGCATGGTATATTTGTTAGAAGCTTTGCTATGGTTACTCTATATTTGCATATCAAGAGAACTGGCATATCTAGTAAGTCTTAGTTCGGGTATGTGGAAAATTAATGAAAGAATGCCTAATTATGTTATATAATTTATGATGTACACATGTAAGAGTAGCCTTGTACTAATGAGACAACAAGGAGAACAAAATTTCCATGAGCCATGAGCATAATGACAATTATATTCAGCTCTTGAAATTTGTTTTTACTCTTTTACACTCGATGATATTTAAAGCACTATAATGTACATGTAAAGCAAGAGATTATCAAAAGAAGCCTCTACGGTTAGTTACAGTTTCTATTTTGCCTCTTAAAAACATACATATCAAAATGAGAACTGGCAAAAACTTGCTACATGTACTCACATGTTCTGCTTTTCTTTGTCCCATGGAATGAGTTTGACGATACGATTGCCGCAAGACCAGGCAAAGTAGGATTGATCGGGTGCGAAGGCTACAGACCAAGTCTCTGGAGAAGACCTAGTGGTATGGAACGAAGGTAGGACTTCACGCTGGACAGGGGTCTCAAGCTCAGTGATCACAGGCGCCTTGGCTGTACAAAATAAAGAAAGTAAATAACAAGGTTATTCCTGGTGGCTGGTGTCATCTTTCCCACGCCATTGGGAATGAATGTTTCATTTTCCTTACGGCCTTTCTCCAAGGCTTCCAGTCTTCGATGAGGCAACATGCTCTTACATGTATGTCTTTTCTAGTGTCTCCTTCCAGGTCTTACGAGGTCTGCCAGAGGGGTTTGAACAAGCAACCTGGAGGTTCATTGCTCTCTCAAGCCAAAGCTTTCCTCTCTTCTAACGACATGACCATATCATCCCAGTCAACCCCTCCTTATCTCCTGTGAGTTTTCACCAGTCCTAAGGATTGGTCAGGAGGAGATCTACATTTTCTTTCTGTCCGTTTACCTTAATATTAATAAAATGTTAACATGTTCCATACCAAGAATTTTCAACCTTCAAATATTTTATTCTTGAAGATAAAAGGACACTACTTTTAACATTTTTTTAGAATGTCTCTGATTTTCTAGCATAGCAGCCTCCTTCCTAAAAATAAAATACATGTACACTGTTTACTAGACTACACGATTGCACAATCTTGCTCCCTCCATTACATGTACTGTACATGTACATGTACGCTTGTATTTTATACAGATAAGGTTGAATACTGACTACATGAGTGATTGATCTGTAAGCGAATGAAATTTACGAAAGAAGCGGTATTAGAAGTTGTTGCAAAATATTTATCTATACCATGTATCCAAGTATAATAGTATACTAGTTAATATTAATAACTTATCACAGTTGATGCTACATGTACAGTATGTTGGACAATATTCTGCAAAGTTTTCAGGTCATCACTACCATACATGTGCATGTACAGTACATTTTAATAAATTTGTGAACTGGTCTTTTGTAGGCTACAGCCTTGAAGTCCAGTCAAACAAAGTTATGTTTGCAAACTCCTACAGCCTACAAGTATGGGTTTCTTATCATTGAGAGGCCATGAGAACAGAGTGACCTGTTAGGTCATCTTGTGTCATTCTGCACAGTGCACACTCAACTTAAATCAGGCCATTGGAAACATGCTGGCCTGCACGTCATCGACATGTTCAAGTGTTCAATATACACTACACAGTATACCCGGTACATAGTTACATACATGTACAGGGTGTACAACTGTACATACATACCAGCCGTAATTATCTGTGTTTATATTGTACATACATGTATACATGTATAGGCCTACTGTAATATGACTATAAATGTTGACCACTTTTGTTTTCTTTTTCTGGTTGTCCTGGGTCTTTCTTCCCTGAAGAAAATTCACCAATGATTGGCTACAAAAAAAAACCCCAAAAATAAAATCAATAAATAAACACAAGTACACAAATATTTTTTCATCAGAAACTAAGCATGAGCAATGCATGCTTGCTTGGAGATAAAATGCTGCTTGCCTTAATACATGTACATGTACATGTACATGGAGAGTAACCTGTACTGTAGACCTACAAAATACAATGTAATACATGAAAGTTGTTGTACATCATCATCATCATCATCATCATCTGGTACAGGAAGAAGGCGTTGGCCTGTAATTCCCGGTCACTGCTTCTAGGTTTAGCCTGTTGATTTTTTTTACTGAGTCTATGCGCATGCACAGGAGTGGAGTCATGGGAGATCAAAGCGATACTCCCACCAATGCTTATCTATGTGTCTTTAAATTTGTCCGTTGTTGTCAAGACCACTATATTTTCAGGCAAACTGTTCCAATCTTGTATTATTCGTCTGCTGAAAGACTTGCTTCTAACATCCAGTCTGCAGTGATCTTTCCGGATCTTGAGACAGTGCCCTCTCGTGGATCTGCTTCTACTTGCAGGTTGGGAGAAGAAATGATCTTGTGGGATGTCAACTAGTCCGTGCATGATCTGGTGGACTGCGATCATGTCTCCTCTTCTCCTTCTGTAGAACAGAGAGTACATGTTCATGTACTTAAGTCTTTCTTGATATGGGAGGTCCTTGATTTCTCGAACCAATTTGGTAGCTCTTCTTTGCACTCTTTCGATTTTCTTTGCATCTTCTTTATATCTGCTATGCCAAAGAACACTCCCATATTCTAGGTGTGGTCTAATTAGGGTCTTGAATAGAATCGGTAGTGTTGTCTTATCCAGTTTCGAAAGTTCTTTTCAATATTCCCAGTAGTTGGTATCCCTTACTAACCGCTGATGATACATGTTGATGGAATTTCAGCTGGCAGTCAATTGTCACTCCAAGGTCCTTTTCAGCTTTCACTGATTGCAGATGTTTCCTTGCATGTGGTAGTTTCCTTCAGGATTTCTCTTGCCGATGTGGAGTACTTTGCATTTGTCCTCATTAAAAGGCAACTGCCATCTCTCAGACCATCTGTGCAGGTTGTTAAGGTCATCTTGGAGGTCATTAATCTGTGCTGGTGTGCTCACTGTATTATACAGCTTTGTGTCATCAGCAAATAAGGCTACTTTGCTCTTTCTCACGTCAAGTGGAAGGTCATTAATGTAGACCAGGAAGAGGACCGGTCCGATAGAATTTCACTTTTCCTGTGTGGGCTCTCCAATTGGATCAGAAGAGCTCTGGGTTTTGACATCTTGTCCTGCCGTTTGCTTCCTAGGCGAATGGCTTTGACTACTTGGACATTGTGTATTTTGAGACCATTCTTTGCAATATCTAAGACTGCTTTCTTGTCTTCTGCTACCCTGTCATGCAGTTGATCATATTGGGACTCGGTGCGTTGTAAAACACAACGTTACTCTTTCTTCTTTCTCTATCCACTAGTTCCTCCATTGTAGTCATGCTTACAACATTTCCGACCTCAAGCCTCGAGTCCATTTCACCTTCATCATTGGAATTGTCACTGTTCTTGTTTGTGTTACTTGCCTTGCCCTTGGGTCTTTGTAGTATGGTAATTCTAGATTTATACATTTCCCCTTCAGTATTTGCATTGATCACAGGCTCTCTACACACGTCGGCATAAGACTTCTTGAGTTGTTTCACTCCTTCATTCACCATCTCTTTCATTGTTTCTTGTGCATTTTCAGAATCATCCCTATAGCTTCGTTCACTTCACTTTCTACATTATTGCACAGGTTTTTGTAGCAGTTTTGTTACTTATTTTGGCTTTAGCTGCTTCAATTGCAATGGCTTCGCAATCTCTGCAAAACCAATGAGCTCTGTTTCTGTCATCGGTGAAGAAATGGTACATGTCGAGTGTCACATGGTGACAGTCCAGGCACGACCACCTCTCGCATGCCTCACACTCAATCATATATGTCATTCCCTCTTCTTCACAATACTCACAGGTATATATGTCTTTCTTGCTTGTTCCTTTCTTCCCCTTTTCGTTCTAAATCTTTTCCTTTCTCCTGATCACGGCCATGGTTGCTCGGGCCAGCATAAGATACAGTTCGTTTTGCCTTGGGTTGTTTCCTGATTCCAGTAGTAGATTTAGACCGTTGTTTGGATGCATTTGTACGTCCAACACCCGCTCCATAACGTGCGTTGTCATTACCGGCTTTATCAACATCCGGGGCATGACCCGTAGCAGGCTCTTTCATTAGAACTTCTGAAATTTTAACCGACTTCGAATCAGTTTCATTCTCGTCCTGAAAGCTAGGATTTTTTCTTTACTAAAAGGTGATAATCGAGAAAGAGTTTTCTGAAGTGTATCCATCCTTCAAGCTTTTTGCTGTTATTTAGTGATTTTCTTCTAATCTAAGTTGTGTGACCTCTATATGACCTTGTCAGTCGTGTGCGACTTGTCTGTATCGCTACTAGTAGTACGCGTGCCAGGCCAGGCCGCGCGGTACGTACAAGTACCCTGGGCTAGCTAGCTGGCTTAGGCTTTTAGCCTTGAGCTATGCCTTTGAAAAGCTGGAGGCGCGCCAAAAAAAATTGGCACCTTGATTTGAGCTTTTTGAGACAATAAATTTCACCAAAGAGTTGATTAGATCGTTCAAAAATGATCAAAAAGACATATGCAAAAACAAATGTCGTATATTTGAGCTGAAATAAAGGTATTTTCAGAAAAAAGATTCAGAAAATTTGAGAGCAAGAAAAAGAGACGTCCGACTCCTGCGCATGCACAATGTTAATGGCTACAATGAATACTTGAAATACTGGTACCTGTACAGGTACAAATTGTACATGTACATGATGTGCACATCAATAAAATGTCTATTATTACATTGTTCATACAGGTATGTGTACATTGTATGTACTTTACATGTATATGTATATATGGTACAATCCTGGCATTATCAGAAGAATTGCAATCAAATGAGCATTATACATGTACAGTACATCTCCATTCTCCAATCTATTGTATTATTTCACATGCACACCCAGTGTTTCAAGCCTCAATCAACCAGAACCAGGGTCTGAGATTGAAGACTACTGTAACACTATTAGTCCATCAATGGAGAGACCGATTACATGACACAGCACACACACACACCTTAAAAATGAACCAATGGGTGAAGAGTATTTGCTCCCACCTCCTTTTCTACAAATGCTCCTTTCATTCATGGAAGAATTGAGGCTTTTGAAATGGACAATCCTCGAATGGCCTTATTCTAAGATATATACTGTAGATCAATGAGCACACACATCTTACCAAGGAGTTACTAGCACCTCCATGATAGTAACTCCTTGCTTATACATATTATACACACATTGACAATAGTATTACTGTGCACTGAACTGAATACATGTACATGTAATAAGCATTTGGATGGCACAATATAGTTCTGGGTACATAGTATGTGTGTACATGTACATGTACATGTATGGATCTACAGGTACTTGTACAGTACATGGTACATATTCAACTCCCACCTCCCTGTTCAGTTCAACCTTTTCTTTATTAAATGAAGACAGATTGGAATATGTTTCATGTACAGGTGTATGGTATGTATGGAAATGGAAACTCATCATCTGCAAATTACGCCAATTCACAATATGGACTATTTATAAAATTTACTGACTTTACAATTACAGACAAGATTGAAAAGGGTTCATATACTGTAGGCAAAAATATCACATTATTTGATACCCCTCCCCTCCATAATATACATGGCCAAAAACCATGCTTTCAACAATACAATGTGTAGTCTAAAACTCTACATGTAAATGAGCCTTAAAATACTTCAGATATACTCTTGATAACAAGGAATGGCGAGTCACATGTGCTACCCACATCCATTGGTGTGTGTCAGACAGTGTGTCTAGGCAGGTTGGTTAAAGGCCAAGTCCACTCTAAAAATAACTTACTTTCTATAGAAGCAGAAAAATCAGACAAACCAATCAAAAAAAGTTTGAGGAAAAATCAGATAACTAATAAGAAAATTATGAATTTATGAAAAAGTATGTAAAACTATGGAACATTGAAAATCACAAGACAAATTGGAAACTCACTCATGAGTCTGTGACGTCATGTCCTCACTATCCACTAATTATTTTCCTTATAAATATTGATAATATAAATTTCCTATTTTCCCCCTAAGAATCTTATTTCTTCACACCAGCATCCAAGTTAGATTGATAGTAATAAGTTTTTGTGTGGATGCACTAATATAGAGTAATTTTTGTCCAGTTTAATCATGAAAAATGTGAATTTTGATAAACTATTTATATAAAAATCAATAATTATGAATATACAATATTCAGAAAATAGTATCAATTCTTCAAAGTTCATAAAAGATTTTGTGAAATGTCATGCACGCAATATGATACAAATCATATAACCTGGGCGAAGGCATGTGGAAATCAAGTTTTGGGTGATAAAAAGAGAAATTAATGGGATTAAACTATATAAAGCAATTGATCAATAGTGAGGACATGACGTCACAAACTGATTACCAAATTGGCAATTTGTGTAGTGATTTCCATTGTTATATAGTTTTCAAAAAATCATATCTTTCTTTTCTTATTAGTTACCCGATTTTGCTCAAACTTTTTTTGATTGGTTTGTCTGATTTTTCTGCTTCTATTGAAAGTAAGTTATTTTTGGAGTGGACTTGCCCTTTAAGTTGGACTTAACCACATGTATGGCAGGCTCTCACCATTTTCTGGCATCGGTCTCTCAAGGGACGTACAACTACAAATCTTGGTCACAAATCTACAGAATTTACATTTCTTGATAATTCATTATTGAAGAAAAAAACATTATCTTAAGATCATAGCCTTTGTGAAACACTCTCCTGATGATCATGACACAATGTTCTTTAGAATTGCTTCAGGAATTCTCAAATATCAACATTACGGAAATTAAAAATCTCCTGTGAATGTTGCTGTAACACTTTTTTTAAAACTTTAAAGAGAGACTACTGAGTAGATCTACTGACACTGTACGGCAAAAAAAAAGAGACAGAGAGAAAAACTGTTCATTTTCATTCTCCTCTTTAGAATTTAATAAAAATAATTGCCTGATATTAAATCATGAAAATACATGTACAGTATGTCAAAGAGATGAAGATTTTGCAGCCGTTGTTCAGTGTACGTATTTGATGCATTGCCATGGGTTGGTTCTACACCCAAATGCATGTACATGTAGATCTACTGTAGGCGTACTGTAGGCGTTGAGTCCTAGAGTCTAGAATATATCTACATGTACATGTACATTTGTAACATGTAGATTATCTATCAGTGTTCTTCCTGATCTTGGCGTAAATATTCACAACTGCATGACATGTGTAGTTAAAACTAGTACATGTACTGTAGTAATAAAACAACTTCTCTGACTAGTACTAGTACTACATGTACACAATGTACTAGTACTAATCCTTTCATTCCTCCTCCTTCCTCTTCTTCTCCTCCTTCATCTTCCCCTCTTATTTATGCTTATTCTCCTTCTTCTCCATCTGCCTCCAAGACCATAATTTAAAATTGAATTAAGATTCTTGAGAATTCTGAAAAGCTCACAACTGCAACTTTAGTTCTTACTCATTGAATTTTTTTCTCCTCAATTTCTGTAATTGTGTTGTGAAGGTCAGCATTGGCAAAAGGCTATTGTTCCTAATATTATCCAAGCTAGTAGCTAGGATTTGATTTTAGGGGGGCGGTAGTTAGCACTTGAAGTGTGCGTTTCACTTACAGAGCGCGCGAAGCGCGCTCCCTAGGGGGGCGGGTCCAGGCTTTCAGGGAGGGGGGAGTTTCCCTTTTTGCTTTGACGTTTCATTAAATTATGAGAGAAAGAAGACGATTCGTTGTACCGTTCTCGACTCTTAATCCTTGTCTGAATTCAGTTCTCCCCCCTCCCACCAAAGCGCAGAAGCTTCAACGTTTCATTAGATTATTAGAGAAAGACGATTCGTTGTACTGTTTTCGACTCTTAATCCTTGTCTGAATTTAGTTTCCCTTCTCTTGCTGGCGCCGAGCTTTGACATTCCATTAATCAAAAATGTTCATAGTCAGCTCCTTTTTTTTTTTCCTACGTCCTCTTCCTTTTTCTCTTTTTTTTTTTTTTTTGGGGTGGGGCGACCCCCCATCGCCCACAAATTCAAACTCACCCACAAATATCAGAACAAAAGATGTTAAATAAATGAAATACTCCTCCAAGACAAGAGTCCAAGCAGACAATGTTTTTAATTTTACTTTTACAAAGTTTTACTTTTAGGTTTTACTTTTCTTCATCTTAGATCTAATTCTCATAAAAATTAAAATGCAACAACTTAAAGTTGAGGAAGTTAAGACTTAAGGAATAACTTACCGATTTCTTCCAAAGAAGTGTTCTGGAAAGTACCCATTCCAATATCAGACGGGAATCTCGAATTCTCACGCGGAATAAATCAAGCAAAATTGCCGGCTAAATGGCAAAATGCAACAAAATGAAAGGCCAGTTGCAGTCAGTACGTCCCTAGCTCAAACGGTTGGCACACACAGCATGCAAGCACAGGCGCACGTCCTCGCTCGCTGTCCACGTCCACGCAGCGAAGTGTTGTTGTTGTTGGTGGGTTGTTTCGGAAGAGAGCGAGATCAACGACGGGCCAGGAAGAAAACAAATGGCAAACGAGAAGGCCCAACAATAGGGCACTAAATTGACTTGATTCAAATTTTACCACCACGTCGAAAATTCCGCTGGACAGGACAGCAAAATATGCTGACTTTAAATTTTATCGAACACATGCACAATCGCAGTAGATTTAGTAGTAGTAGTTAATCATCGAGTATCCACGATGCGCATGCGCGGCGGCGCTTCGTATACCGTATATATAGTATAGTACACACAGAACTCGTATTTTCCAGTTCTGTGGATCGACCGTACCCCCGCGATCATACACATAATTTGCATACAGATGTCAACAAAGAGCAAAGCGTCTGAGCTGATGCAACGTTGTAAACACAGCAGACTGTTCCTATGATGATATATCCCGGTTATATATTTTGTACGCTAAATTACAGTCTTCTACTAACAAATTAAAACTAGTTTGTTGTTTGCTTGATAGTGCCTTTTCTTAATTCCCCCTTTTTTCTTCAACAATGTGCATTCCTCGTAGATGCAAGCTATACTTCTCGCGCATTTTGTTTGGAATGCAGCATATAGGCTAATAATATCTGTCTTTCCAGTTTCTTTCCTCTTCGAGTCTTCGTCACCCTTTATCTCCATGTTCTGCATCACAAAACTCTTCTGTTTTTGTTTATCTTGGAGCTCTAGTACGTTGGTGATTGTGTATCTTTGAATAAGTTTTGATTTACAATGGCATTCCAATTGTGGACTGAATTAAGTGAAACGATTTTGTAATTATTTTTAATCACTTTTTTTTCTAATCCAACTCATGGATGCTGGATAAAGGAAACATTAACTGAATAACACGCTAACCCTAGGGACTTAATTAAAAAAAAAAAAATGATAATAATAATTTCACCGTTAGAAGGGAACTATAGTATTTAGACTTTATAAAAAGAAAAACAAAATCTTTAAAACATTAATGTTGTAAAGCAAGTTTTAATCTTGTGATATTTGATGCATCAGAGATTTTAAAATGAATGCAACCATGCCTATAGCAGAGAAAGTTCATTGAAACAAAATGTAATATGGCAGAAAAAATCCCAAGGGTATTGACTTGAACTACTCGTATAAGGCTACAATTTTGCACCCGACCCCATTTTCCTATATGGCTGGACTAGTCTGAATGTACAGACTCTGATTTGACACCGTTGAACACAATAGGCCATTAATTTTTCATAATGTAATCAAACTTAATTAATGCACAAGTCTTTCTTAAGTTACAAATTATTCCATTCACCTGTTACGAATAATTGTATATGTCAATTGTCAGAATGCGAATTGCATACATTACGTGTTGTTAGGTAGGACGTACAAGCCATAAATAATGCCCTACTTTATTTAGCACAATACTGTATGTAATTCGCATTTTGACTATTGAAATACAATTATCAATAACACGTGAATGAAATAATTTCTGACATGGCACTTAACAAAGATTTATGCATTGAATTTGATTACATTACGAAAATGGTCTATTCCATTAAGCCTTCAATTAGCTGAGCTAGCTAAAAGATAAAGTATGAGTTCTGGTCATGCCGCGATTGCACGTACTGTGAAAGAAACGGTGTGGAATCGATCTGATCATGTAGCATATAAGTATTGGTGTTTACTGCAAGGTTCTTGAATCATCAAAATGATAAGAAATTTGGCCCAGTCTTGGTAAAAGTAACAAGCACTGTACACAGAAAGGTGTATATGGGTCTACACAGACAATGTGGCGTAAAATGAGGTCCTCATTTTTAAGCTGTTACATGGTCATATTCAGTGGCGTAATGAGCAAAAAAGTTTGGGGGGCTGGCAGACAAAAAATCTGCATCACCCCCACTCTTACATGCAGGCCCCGCTGAACGTTTTTCAAAGTAGGTGGGGGGGCTAAAGTATTTACGATCAGGTAGAGCGTAGTGTAAATTGTCGTGGGATCTAGGCCGGGGCAAAACCCCAGCAGGGGTCGAGGGGGCAGAGCCCCCTGAAGCTCAGGGGTTTCAGGCATTTAATTACGGTCAGATGAGCATATTTTGATACCCTATTTGTGACACTGGCAGGTCACTAATTGGCGTGGGGTCCAGGGGGCGGAGCCCCCGGAAGCTCAGGGGTTTTAGGCAATAAATTACTGTCAGATGAGTATCCAGGGGCCTGACTTAGGACCATTGGTTGGGTCCAGGGCAGAGCCCTGGAAGCTCAGGGGTTTTAGGCGCTTAATAACGGTCAGATGAGCAGATACCTTATTTGTGACACTGGCAGGACACTAATTGGCGTGGGGTCCAGAGGACGGGGTCCAGGGGGTGGAGCCCCCAGAAGCTCCGGGGTTTTAGGCATTTTAAAACGGTCAGATAAGCATTCAGGGGCCCGCCTTAGGCCCCTGGTGGGTCGAGGGGCAGAGCCCCGGAAGCTCAGGGTTTAGGCATTTAATTACGGTCAGATGAGCATATTTTGATACCCTATTTGTGACACTGGCAGGACACTAATTGGCGTGGGGTCCAGGGGGCGGAGCCCCCAGAAGCTCAGGGGTTTCAGGCATTTTATAACGGTCAGATTAGCATCAGGGGCCCGCCTTAGGGCCCTAGGTGGAATCCAGGGACAGAGCCCCGGAAGCTCAGGGTTTTAGGCATTTAATCACGGTCATATGAGCATATTTTGATACCTCATATATTTTGTGACACTGGCAGGTCACTATTCTTTCTTTCTTTCTCTCTTTCTTTCTATTCTTTTTAGTATACTTTTTCCAAAAAAGTGGGAGGGGGGCGGAGCTCGAGGCCCCGGATCCCCGTCGTTTTGCGGGCCCTGCCATGTAGGCCTCTAAATAAGCATATTTCTTGCCTGACTGTGAATTTAGGAATTTTTAATTTTCCAACAAACGCATACAAAAGTATAAAAAGTGAGGAAAAATCTCGGAAAACTATGTCTTTTCAGCAACATTTGTAAATCACCGGTATCGAATTAGAATGAACCACGTTTGAATTTTATTGTGACACTGGCAGGACACTAATTGGCTCCCCATCAGTACGCCAGTGCCCCCGATCTACACCTTGTTGGCGGGAAAAATCGAAACTGATCTCCCTACCTATCTTCTTTCTTCTTTCCTTACCTTTCCCTCCCCTTCCCTTTCCCTTCCCTTCCTTCTCTCTCTTTTAGGTTTGCTAGGGGAGGCAAGGGCCTTTCGCCCCCGATCCACATGCTGTTGGCGGGAAAATTGCAACTGATATCCCCCTTCTTTTCTTTTCTTCTTCCTCTTTTTTTCCTTCCCTTTATCTCCTCTTTTCCTTTTTTCTTTCCCTTTCCTTCCTTCTCTCTTAATTTTTTGATGGGGGGCAACAGCCTGGGAGGCAAGGCCCTTTCGCCCCGATCTCCTTCTTTTCCCCATTTTCTTTTCTTCTTCCTCTTCTTTCTTCTTTCTTTCCTCTTTCCTCTTTCCTTTCCTTTTCCTTCTCTCTCTCTCTCTCTTTTTTTTCTTTGCGGGGCAAGGCCCGATCGCCCCCACTGGATCCGCGCCTATGGAACATTCCCTCTGGAAATGACCCTCCTTGCCACATCCAAAACCAACCCTGGGCGCAGGCGACTGCGCATTCCCCCGCGTTAAGCCTAGAGCTGCCGCGATCTTCTCTAAGCTCTTCTCTAGGCCGGACATACGGGTATCCAGACTTTTCGCTAAACTGGATATACGGTTATCTACTAGTGTTACTGTTTGTGGCCACTAAGGCCCATTAGTGACTGTAAAAACATATGCACTTCCTGGCTATTTGGGAATGTGTCAGATTGCAACAGAAATGGAGAAACGCGCATTTTGTTGAAAATCATGTGATATATCACGAACATTTATAAATCACTTGTATGAAATTGAAAATAAGTCATGGTTTAATTTTATTTGGGGCTAGCGCCTCCCCCAAGCCCCACCAGTACGCCAGTGGTCATATTTAGAATATGAAGGCATTTGAAGAGCTACGCTTTTCAGGGAAAACATTTTTCTGATGTTCTTCCACACCTGCATAATAACAATGAAAACGCTCACAAATTATTGTTCACCTCTCCCCAGAACTCAACTTTCTCTTTAACTCTGTCAGTTTCTGGTTGTGTCTCTGACCTCTACGATTCTTTTCTGGGCCGTGTCACGGAGCAGCTATTAAATGTCTATGCTAACAAAAATATTTAAAGTACATAATTATACTAAATCAATGCAAAAGTCATGAAAATGTTTAACTTCCCCATCCATCATCTTCCATCTCTCCTTCTCCCCCCTCTCTCTCTCTCTCTCTGCGTGTGTCTCTCTTCCTGTCTCTCTCTCTCTCGCTCTGTGTGTGTGTGTCTCTCTCTCTCTCTCTCTATCTCTCTATATCTCTCTCTTCCTCTCTGTCCTCTTCCCTAGTCAAGCCATTGCTTTCCGATATAGGCTCTAATGATTTTTAGATATACGCTGGGACAACTATAACCATTTTATTTTGATTTGTAACGGGGAGGGTTAATGTACCTTCCCATTATTTACTACTGTTACTATTATTGATAACTCTAATTATAAATTTGTTTGACCGAAACTGTTTTCTTATATAATTATGTTACTAAGTCTCGGGTGCGTGCATCACACAAGCTGGTCCCCCCACTTTCTCAATATCTAAGTTTTAGTCAGGTGGGCTGTATATAATACAGACCACCTTATGTTTTCGTTAGAATTGCCTTTATTAGGTGGGCTGTATATAATACAGACCACCTTATGTTTTCGTTAGAATTGCCTTTATTATTATTTATTTATTTATTAGTGGGCTGTATATAATACAGACCACCTTATGTTTTCGTTAGAATTGCCTTTATTATTTATTAGGTGGGCTGTATATAATACAGACCACCTTATGTTTTCGTTAGAATTGCCTTTATTATTATTTATTTATTTATTTATTTATTTTTCTTATTTCCACCCACTTTTTTGTTAGCAAGATAATTCGAAAATGGCTCAATCAAATGCCTTGAAATTTGGCACACATATGTAAAGGCATATGGAAAAACCAAAATAACGTTTTCAACCTTGACCTTGACTGATGACGTCATCTAGGCGCCATTTTGTAAAATTTTCTGAAAATCTACTCATGATCATATCTTCATAACGAAAAGTCATTTCTCATTCATATTTATCATGATCAAGGTCAATATCCGTCCGGTCAATTTCAGGTCAAAAACGCTGGCGCATGCGTACGTCCGTGCGTTAACGCGCCCGCAAAATTTCAAAATGTTCTTAATCGTCTCAAATTCATTTTGGATACGTTTCAGGCCATTTTAAGCATTTTATAAAAAATCGTGCACACGCACATGCGCGCGCGTTTTTCGCGTTACACCATTACACAACATAGAATCGCCATTTTTTTTTCCTTCATGATATTTCCATATTTTTCGAACAATTTGATACCATGTTTATCTCTTTATGACCATTAATAACAAGATGAGCGTCCATTCAAGATAAATGTCCGTGCGCGCGAGCTCTTGTAATACATAGCATATATGGGCAAAAACATGCCTATACAAAATTCATTGTAACTCTTCAGAATGGATGGGAACTCCCAATTTTTTTATATTTGGATAGATTATAAGTCGGAGATATGATTTCATGTCTCATTTGACCCTCAATTAACTCATGACGTCATCATAATGGCCTCCGAACTCAAAATTTCAATTTGCATATTATGACGTCAGCATATTTTTGGAAAATTGATTGTATCTCTGTAAATATTGATCGATTTTCTTCCAAATTTTGATATGTTTTAGCTGAGACAATTCTACAAATGCAGTTTTCACGATTTTCATTTTGACAAAGGCATCATGGCGTATTTTTGCGATTAAAGGAGGCATGTCAATTTTCATAATTTTGCGTGTATTCTCTATGGGAGGTGACTTTTTCTGAAATCTTCATTCTACATTCCAGTCTTGTTTGAGCAATATCTCCGTCGTTTTACTTTTTTTTGCTGAGCTTCGAGTATGTTGTAGCTGAGACAATAAGCTATCACAAGTGTGCCCTTTATTTTTCGATCAGATGCCGGGATCATGCTCATATTTCACTTGCAAAGTGGGATTTGAGAATTCCATTTTCCGTTCACGTAATGTCTATGTGGATTATTTTGGTATAGTGGTCATAGCACTTGCCTCCCATTCCGGCGACCCAAGTTCGATTCCTGGTGGGTCAATTTTTTTAATTTTTTTTTTTGCCGTCGTTTTGAATTTGATTTTATGATCTTCTTCGACTATTATAACATATTATCATATACTATCACAAACAATGTAATAAAATGCCTAATTTTGCGTGTTATATCTATGGGAGAAATATGTCAATCGTTTGAGTACAACCTATGGGAAATCTGAGTCCTTGTCGTGTATTAATTTTTATTCATAGTTGGATAGAGTATGAGTCGGAGATATGATTTCTTAAAAAAACAAAATCTAGAAAATGCATATTTATTTTGATATTTAGATTTGAGGGTCAAAGGTCAAATATACTGTACATGGTTTCTCTAAAACCATGCATCGTATAGACTAGAAATTTGGCACACTAATAGACCTGAATAAGAGGATTATTTCAAAAATAAGGTCAAATCATGCCAATGTTATATTAACTACTAGTATGTCACTAAACATGTGTGGCATGCACTTGAACAGCCCACCTATACTTGTTATTAACAAGTATTACATATCTAGTTTATTTTTCTTATTTCCACCCACTTTTGTTAGCAAGATAATTTAACAATGGCTCAATC
>CP137672.1:2445738-2518238 GCA_037976565.1 Mesocentrotus franciscanus
CATTTGCAACATAGAATCGCCGATTTTCTCTGTCATCATATTTGGCTCATTTTTCAAGCATTTTGATACCTTGTTTACCTTTTTCTGACCATTAATAACGCAATGAGCGTCCGTTCAAGAAACATGTCCGTGCGCGCGAGCTCTTGTAATACATAGCATATATGGGCAAAAACATGCCTATACAAAATTCATTGTAACTCTTCAGAATGGATGGGAACTCCCAATTTTTTTCATATTTGGATAGATTATGAGTCGGAGATATGATTTCATGTCTCATTTGACCCTCAATTAACTCATGACGTCATCATAATGGCCTCCGAACTCAAAATTTCAATTTGCATATTATGACGTCAGCATATTTTGGAAAATTGATTGTATCTCTGTAAATATTGATCGATTTTCTTCCAAATTTTGATATGTTCTAGCTGAGACAATTTCTACAAATGCAGTACCACGATTTTCATTTTGACAAAGGCATCATGGCGTATTTTGCGATTAAAGGAGGCATGTCAATTTTTCACATTTTGCGTGTATTCTCTATGGGACATGACTTTTTCAAAACTGGATTCTACATTCCGTCTTTCGCGAGCAATATCTCCGTCGTTTTAGCTTGTTTTCTGCCAGCTTCGAGTATGTTGTAGCTGAGACAATAAGCTATCACAAGTGTGCCCTTTATTTTCGATCAGATGCCGGGATCATGCTCATATTTCACTTGCAAAGTGGGATTTGAGAATTCCATTTTCCGTTCACGTGTAATGTCTATGTGGATTATTTTGGTATAGTGGTCATAGCACTTGCCTCCCATTCCGGCGACCCAAGTTCGATTCCTGGTGGGTCAATTTTTTAATTTTTTTTTTTTGCCGTCGTTTTGAATTTGATTTTATGATCTTCTTCGACTATTATAACATATTATCATATACTATCACAAACAATGTAATAAAATGCCTAATTTTGCGTGTTATATCTATGGGAGAAATATGTCAATCGTTTGAGTACAACCTTATGGGAAATCTGAGTCCTTGTCGTGTATTAATTTTTTATTCATAGTTGGATAGAGTATGAGTCGAGATATGATTTCTTATAAAAACAAAATCTAGAAAATGCATATTTCATTTTGATATTTAGATTTGAGGGTCAAAGGTCAAATATACTGTACATGGTTTCTCTAAAACCATGCATCGTATAGACTAGAAATTTGGCACACTAATAGACCTGAATAAGAGGATTATTTCAAAAATAAGGTCAAATCATGCCAATGTTATCTTAACTACTTAGTATGTCACTAAACATGTGGCATGTACTTGAACAACCCACCTATACTTGTAAGTATTATGTCTAGTTATAACAAGTATTATATGTCTAGTTTTCTTATTTCCACCCACTTTTTGTTAGCAAGATAACTTGAAAATGGCTCAATCAAATGCCTTGAAATTTGGCACACATATGTATAGGCATATGGACAAAGCAAAATAACGTTTTCAACCTTGACCTTGACTGATGACGTCATCTAGGCGCCATTTTGTAAAATTTTCTGAAAATCTACTCATGATCATATCTTCATAACGAAAAGTCGTTTCTCATTCATATTTATCATGATCAAGGTCAATATCCGTCCGGTCAATTTCAGGTCAAAAACGCGCGCGCATGCGTACGTCCGCGCGTAGCGCGCGCAAAATTTAAAAATGCTCAAAATCGTCTCAAATTCATTTTGGATACGTTTCAGGCCATTTTAAGCATTTTATAAAAAATCGCGCACACGCACATGCGCGCGTTTTCGCGCGTAACACCATTACACAACATAGAATCGCCATTTTTTTTCATGATATTTCCCATATTTTTCGAACAATTTGATACCATGTTTATCTCTTTAATGACCATTAATAACAAGATGAGCGTCCATTCAAGATAAATGTCCGTGCGCGCGAGCTCTTGTAATACATAGCATATATGGGCAAAAACATGCCTATACAAAATTCATTGTAACTCTTCAGAATGGATGGGAACTCCCAATTTTTTTCATATTTGGATAGATTATGAGTCGGAGATATGATTTCATGTCTCATTTGACCCTCAATTAACTCATGACGTCATCATAATGGCCTCCGAACTCAAAATTTCAATTTGCATATTATGACGTCAGCATATTTTTGGAAAATTGATTGTATCTCTGTAAATATTGATCGATTTTCTTCCAAATTTTGATATGTTCTAGCTGAGACAATTTTCTACAAATGCAGTCACCACGATTTTTCATTTTGACAAAGGCATCATGGCGTATTTTTGCGATTAAAGGAGGCATGTCAATTTTCACATTTTGCGTGTATTCTCTATGGGACATGACTTTTTCAAAACTGGATTCTACATTCCCGTCTTTCGCGAGCAATATCTCCGTCGTTTTAGTTTTGTTTTCGCTGAGCTTCGAGTATGTTGTAGCTGAGACAATAAGCTATCACAAGTGTGCCCTTTATTTTTCGATCAGATGCCGGGATCATGCTCATATTTCACTTGCAAAGTGGGATTTGAGAATTCCATTTTCCGTTCACGTGTAATGTCTATGTGGATTATTTTGGTATAGTGGTCATAGCACTTGCCTCCCATTTCGGCGACCCACGTTCGATTCCTGGTGGGTCAATGACCCTGGTTGGTCAATTTTTTTTATCAATAATTTATAGGAATATGTAATGTGTATGTATGCCTCAATCATTGACAATATAATCACTAATATCGCTGAAATGATTCTTTTCCTACCCCTTCTTCTTCATTTACTTCTTCATAGTAGTAGTGGAAGTAGTAGAAGTTGTAGTAGTAGTAATATCAGCAGTATCATAATAATCATTATGATTATAATTTTTATATTTATTATTATAGTAAATATCGTAATTATAATCATTATTATAGTGATTATTTGTTATTGTTGTTATTCTTATAGTTATTTGTATGCTTCTTCTTCTTAACATAGTTATCGTATACACAGTACGTCATGTGCCAAGAATTTATTGCTATGATACATCCGAGATGTCTACCAAAACTGTCAATTCATTGCTGAAATATTAGCAAGCCAAAAGAAGAAACATTAGAATTTCTATTTTAAATTGAAATAAATTATATAGGAGAAATAAGTAGAGAATACAATCATGATTTTGGTACTAGGGGATTAACATGGACATAATGCACTTGTTTACATGACCACATTATCTCTTATTCATTCTACCTCCAATGTTTTCTGACTGTTTTCAAAACAATATCATGTTTGTCGATCATAGTTCTATGTAGCGTGATGTCTCATGGTAATTTAAGCAATTTAAGCAACAATTTCTGAATTTTAGCGACAATCGTTCGCCATTGCTGCTCTTTATTACTACTGTGACGTGCAGTAACAAATTGAAATTTCAGGACTCATGATAAATTCGTTTAACAGTTGATTCAACTTGGTTGGTTCTATTGTTCGGATTTTTAGCAGAGCGAGATAGAAATTGACATTGTCATGGCTTACGACTTTGCATTAGTGTTCATCGTCTCTACAATGCTATTTGAACAATATTTGGTGACAAAAGACGGCATTTCTATGTAGCGTCAAAAGCCGTCAAATAACAAAAACATGGCAGATAAAAAGATCCTCAGTACTGGGTCTAATTATTTAAAGAAAACTTAATTTGAACCCGGCCATATTCTGTCTCTCTCTCTCTCTCGTTTGTCATTGCCTTTATTTTCCCTCGCTTACTTCTTTCTTACCACGGAATATGTAATGTGTATGTGTATGCCTCAATCATTGACAATATAATCACTAATATCGCTGAAATGATTCTTTTCCTACCCCTTCTTCTTCATTTACTTCTTCATAGTAGTAGTGGAAGTAGTAGTAGAAGTAGTAGTAGTAGTAATAGCAGCAGTATCATAATAATCATGATTATAATTTTTATATTTATTATTATAGTAAATATCGTAATTATAATCATTATTATAGTGATTATTTGTTATTGTTATTATTCTTATAGTTATTTGTATGCTTCTTCTTCTTATCATAATTATTGTATACACAATACGTCATGTGCCAAGAATTTATTGCTATGATACATCCAAGATGTCTACCAAAACTGTCAATTCGTTGCTGAAATATAATCAAGCCAAAAGAAGAAACATTAGAATATCTATTTTAAATTGAAATAAATTATATAGGAGAAATAAGTGGAGAATACAATCATGATTTCGGTACTAGGGGACTAACATGGACATAATGCACTTGTTTACATGACCACATTATCTCTTATTTATTCTACCTGCAATGTTTTCTGACTGTTTTCAAAACAATATCATGTTTGTCGATCATAGTTCTATGTAGCTTGATGTCTCATGTTAATTTTTAGCGGAAAAGCAATCTAAGCAACAATTTCTGAATTTTAGCGACAATTGTTCGCTATTGCTGCTCCTTAATACTACTATGACGTGCAGTAACAAATTAAAATTTCAGAACTCATAATAAATTCGTTTAACAGTTGATTCCACTTGGTTGATTCTATTGTTCGGATTATTTTGCAGAACGACATAGAAATTGACATTCTCATGGCTTACGACTTTGCATTAGAGTTCATCGTCTCTACAATGCTATATTTGAACAATATTTGGTGACAAAAGACGGCATTTCTTGGTATCGTCAAAAGCCGTCAAATAACAAAAACATGGCAGATAAAAAGATCCTCAGTACTGGGTCTAATAATTTAAAGAAAACTTAATTTGAACCCGGCCATATTCTGTCGCTCTCTCTCTCGTTTGTCATTGCCTTCATTTTCCCTCGCTTACTTCATTCTTACCACGGAATATGCAATGCCTGTATACCTCATGTCAATTAGAGTCAAAGGTATAACTGGTTGTTGTCCAGGGTCAATGGTCAAATTGTCTCAATCTATCTTCCATACATCCATAATAATCAAGGCTAAACAGTAGAAACTTGACATATGGATAGATCATAATGGTAGAAGCATTTTATATAACAATATGAAATCGTGAAAATGCATTCTTCATTATGTAAATCATTAGCATACGTATCACCTAATTCGTCAAAGTGACAAATTCAAGTCTAGTTCATAGTTGGATAGAGTATGAGTGGGAGATATGATTTCTTATAAAAAAACAAAATCTAGAAAATGTATACCGGTATTTCATTTTGATATTTAGATTTGAGGGTCAAAGGTCAAATATACTGTACATGGTTTCTCTAAAACCATGCATTGTATAGACTTGAAATTTGGCAGAGTAATAGACCTGAATAAGAGGATTATTTCAAAAAATAAGGTCAAATCAGGCCAATGTTATATTAACTACTTAGTATGTCACTAAACATTTGTGGCATGCACTTGGAACAGCCCACCTATACTTGTTATTAACAAGTATTACATGTCTAGTTCATTTTGATACTTCACTTATGTTCACATATTTACCAATTTACGTCGATTGATCCAAATTGATTACTTTGTGTTATGTTAATTATGGAATCCATATAGGCCTATATATGTTTGTAATGGAACGGAAAATAAATAAAATCCATATCCTCAGCAGACCGTGCAGTCTGCATAGTCTCATGCACACCTCAGACAATTTGTTACGCAGTACAACTGACCCAGTGGCGTATCCAGTAATCGATAATCGAGTGGTAGTGGTGGTAGTAACCCCTCCAAGGTGAATGCAGTATGTACCTGGATATCCCCCAAACAAAACAAAAAACAACAACAAACAAAACAAAGCAAAACAAAACAACACAAAAGCAAAGAAAAGAAAAAAACAAAACAAAACAAAACAAAGCAAAAGTCCACACATTTCAGGCGCCACGTTGATATGAAATTTGGTAAGAAGGGGCACACTTTTCAATATGCCTGTGCCACAGGCGGATCCAGGAGGCCCCCACCCCTGGCAAAAAAAGTGGAACAAAAAGAAATTTTACCTTATAAAAAAAGTTAACCACAATTTTACCTTTTTTATTTTTTTTTTGCTCAAGGGGAGGGTGTTGAGTAAAACAAATAATGCTCACTACCCCCTCCCACCCTTTAATATCAAAATATTTTCTCACGAATTGGGCCCGGCCCTCCCTCGTCGCCGGCTGGATGTGCCACATTGGGCTTTCAAGGGAGCGCAGGCCGGTTATTGCCCCCCCCCCCCTTCCCTCTAAATCCGCTACTGATTAGTGTTGTAGGCTACTATCTCATTGTGAAATCTTGTTGAAATCGTCATTTCTGATTGTGCGGGCCTGCTATATTATTTACTACAAGTATGTGGACTTTGAGAGGCAGTGTGGTAGAAATCACTAATTGTGACGTCATGATCACAAGTGTTTACAATATTTCTGAAGAACATCGTACTGGAATTCGACGAATTCAGGAGTGAGTACAAACATTCATAGGTCAGCAAGAAGGGTCTCATATTTTATTTCGAGATGTTAACGACACTAGAATGAGATGGGTGATGAAATTCGGTAAACTCTACAAGCAAATCGTGTAAGGCCTAATATTATGACTACTTTACAATTATGAATAATAATTTTCATCTCTCAATAGCTTTCAGAAAAGATAATATTGCTTGACAGCGAGAAACATAAATTTCTGTCCGTCTGAGTTTCTGCCTCCCCCCCGGCCCCTCTTTCTCCCCCTCCCCCTCCCCCTCCCCTCCCCTCCCCCCCCCCTCTCCCTTTCTCTCTCTCTCTCTCTGTCCCCCTCCCACTCACTCTCTTTCTCTGTATATTTTATGCGATTCATTATGATAATGGAGAGAAAAATTATAATAATATAATAATAGTGATGATGATGATGATAATGAGGATGTTCCAATCATTCTTACCTCCATCGTTATTATTACATCTCTTCAGTTATTTATGGGGGCAAAATATTACAAAGAATTAGCCACTACAATGCGCAACCCTTTTTGGGAAGAGGTATTATTGGCCTTTTCAGATCTTACTCAATTGACTGTAGATGATATTACATGTCAACCCCTTTGGAATAATCCTAGAATACAAGTTAATAATAACGTAATTTATTTTAAGTCTTGGTGTGCTAAGAGGAAACGTTTCGTTAACGATGTTTTAGAAACAGATTGAGCATTTCTCTCATATTTTGATTTTCAACGTAAATACACGTACACTTTCTTCAATATTATGGCTTTTGTCATGCTATTCGATTTGGTTTTAATAAGAAATGTCATACCAAAGGTCATTTAACCTACATGTATCATCCCGAAGCATTGTTATTAATAATAAAAGTGAAAAGGGGTTGTGCACAATTTATCTATACCGTTCTTTAATGAAGCATAAGATAAAGGAATGTAAAAGTGGAAACAGGAGTTTGACCTTGACAATACCGTATGGAGTTCTTATTACCTACTTCCCTTTTATTCAACTGTCGATGTAAACATGAGGTGGTTTCAGTTCAGGATATTGAATAGAATTCTTTATATGAAAGATGCTTTTTTAAGTTACAAATAACTTATGTACATTCTGTAATAACAGTGAAGAAACCATTATACATATATTTTGTTACTGTATTTATTCAATCGAAATATGGTCAAAACTTGAGAATTGGCTGTCCCGTAATAATGTACCTATATGGCCCGAATGCACAAAGGAGGTTTGTCGGCAAACCTAGGTTTATGTGCGTCATATGACGCGTTTCGATGCGTTTCAGACCAAGGTTCAGACAAACCTTGGTCTGAAACGCGTCAAAACGCTTCATATGACGCACATAAACCTAGGTTGGTCTACAAACCTCCTTTGTGAATTCGGGCCAGTTTAGAAATCAAAATAAATTGTTTGGGTTTCATGGAAATAACAACAGTGCCCTCAACTGTATTATGATTATAGTAAGGAAAGAAATTTTTGCAGCTAAATGCAAACAGTGTTTGCCAGTTTTTGAACACATAATATCAGCGATAAAGTGTTATTATGACATGGAAAAGTATATATGTAAAACAAATCTGAAAAAAAAAAATTATGAAAAAGTGGTTACTTTTTGCAAAGTGTTTCTGATTGTTTATTTCTTCTAAATTATTTTGCCAAGTAAATCTGTGATATAAATGCAATTTTTAACATCTATAAATGTATGTTCTTATCATATTTTGAATGTCCAAGAATATCATTTTGAAATTCTGCATGTATATATCTCTTCTTGTTTACATATGTGAACGATATTGTTTAATAAAAGAACCATGTGGAAGGGGAACAAAATGATAATGAGGATGATGATAAACATGAAATCCCACAAGTCGTCAGTGACACGAAATTTGTAGCTTACACATGAATAATTAGGGAAGACAGGAACGAATAATTTTGCTTTAATTTTCATACGTTCAAAATGTATAATTCTTCTCTCTTCGAACTTTCAATAAACGATTTATAACACCCTTACTTTTTATTATCATACAAATGTATACACTATGATATTTTCCAGCATGTTTTTGTTTATATTTAAATCAGGAAATAGCAGGAAATATTAATTGTTGCATCAATGTAAACCATACTGAAATTCTCAACTCAGTCCCAGCAGTGTGATGTTCATTCTATTTCATCATGCAGAAAGTCTAGCGCCATCATTGTCAGTGAAACCTTTATTGTCATCGGGGCGTGGATTAGTCGATGATGTCACTTGTATAATTTTGTTTTTGTATTTCACTTTCCATTTCATTTATGTTTCAGTTCTGAATACATTATAAAATCAATATACATTAAAACATTCATGAAAAAAGTATGATTAGGGCCCCAAGATAAGCGAAGCTTGATGCCTTGTGAGCCCTGACAATTAAGTACATGTACAAGCAAAATACATCAATTAGGGGGTTCTAGCTGGTGATGAAAAAGTGCAGCAAAGAGAAGAGAAGAATGATAGATAGAGACTGAAGAGTGATTGGGAGAGAGAGAGAGAGAGAGAGAGAGAGAGAGAGAGAGAGAGAGAGAGAGAGAGAGAGTGGGGGGGGAAGTGATAGAGAAAATTTGGGGGGGGGGGGCTGACTGAGTGAGAAGGAGTAACAGATGATTGCAAATATCATTGCTAATTTAAAGCAGTCATAAACATGCATGATAAAACAGTATATTGGGAGAACAGCATTCTTGTCACTGCTACTTTGAATGCAAACTCTGAGTGTATATTCATTTGGTCCAAAGGCAGGGAATTCCATAAGTCCGGGCCACTATGTATAATTTATTTATTTGCCGTGGCGGTTTGGGATTGGATAGGTGAAATTTATTTGACTGTCTTGTTGGACAAGAATGTACGTCTTTGTTTTTCTTAAAAAGTGCAGTTAGAGCAGGAGGCAATTGGCCATGGTAAAGACGAAAAATAAAGAGTGCAGTCTGTAAAAAGTTAATATCCGACATTTTGAGGGTATTCAATTAAAAGAAACAAGGGGCGCTGTGATCATTTCTGTACAAATACCTATCGATTTTTTTTTTTTTAGAATTGAATCTTTCAGACATTTGGAATTCGCCCATATTAAATTACAGTACGTTATATACGGTAGTAACATAGTATTATACATTAATAATAAAACGTTTAATGGTAGGTAATATTTCAATTTAGACAGAACACCAACATTGCGTGAAATGGTTTAGATATATTAGATTTGACACGGTCAGACCAATTTAAAAGTTCGTTAATGTAAACTCCAAGAAATTTATAGTATCTGTTTTCTGTTCGATCACAGTATCATCTATTTTCAATGGTACATCAAATTGTACTGGTTTATTATGGGTTCTAAAGTATATATAGGCTAGTTTGTTTTCTTAAGATTCAAAGAAAGTATATCATCGAAACCATTTGGCAAGTTTTGGCAATTCTGAGTTCAGAGTGTCAATGAGAACATTGACATTCGAATGGGAGAGAAATACATTTGTGTCATCATCAAACATTATTATATTGTAAGACAGTTGTCTTACAACAGAAAAAATACGAGTCTGTAATAATCTAGTTTCATTTTTGTAATACCTGTAAATATTTCTATTTAAATTGATGAAGTAAAGCAATTTCAAATATTCGTTTACCAAAATGTCTCTTCTTCTTTTAGATAGGAAAAGAAACGAAACCGGATACTGTTAAGCCAGACCTACATATTCTGTGAAAATACGAGTCTGTAATAATCTAGTTTCATTTTCGTAATACCTGTCAATATTTCTACTATTATCATTTTTGAAAAGTGCACTCTCTAACCCCTGTCTATGATGGGAGTTTCAGGGGTGTTTTGCCAATGTATACTATACAGTTTATTTCACGCAATGTTGGTGTTCTGTCTAAATTGAAATATTACCTACCATTAAACGTTTTATTATTAATGTATAATACTATGTTACTACCGTATATAACGTACTGTAATTTAATATGGGCGAATTCCAAATGTCTGAAAGATTCAATTCTAAAAAAAAAAAAATCGATAGGTATTTGTACAGAAATGATCACAGCGCCCCCTTGTTTCTTTTAATTGAATACCCTCAAAATGTCGGATATTAACTTTTTACAGACTGCACTCTTTATGTTTCGCTTATAATCTTGAAACATAAAGGTATATAGCAAAAGCGCTTACTAATTTGTTGTCATAATATACAAACATACCTGTATGGGGAAAGCCCCGTAACGAAATCGATAGAACAATGCAAAATTAAACATATTTGAGAATGAAATAGAGAGAGAGAGAGAGAGAGAGAGAACAATGATCCGGAGTGATGATCTAAAGTACTTTTTTTTTACACATAATGTTTTAACTTACCTATTTTCACATTATCTTAATTGTTGAATCATGCATAAAACTGCAAGGTAAGCGTGTATATAACAAAGAAGAAGCCAATAAATTGTTTAGTAAACTGACAAATATATTTCAATAATTTCTTAATATTAAAGAGTCATGATCACTATCAAATTTCATTTTTTACAGAGATATTTCATTCAGTGCTTCTCCTTTTCTCCGTTATCCTAACATGCTTAGTCTAGAATGAATTTGACCGACTTGTTCTCTCTCTTCTTCTTCTTCTTCTTCTTCTTCTTCTTTTTTTTGGGGGGGGGGGGGGGGGCTTAGCTTCACATGCCAAACTGACTGACGACTATCCGGCCTAAATCAGTCACAGTAGTTTTCAGATATCATCTTTTGTCAAATTTCATGTTTGGCCTCGATGTAATTAACGCTAGATTTTTAAAAGGAACATGTTCAAATTAAACCTCTTCATAAAATTGGATTCAGTAGACACGTTTTAATGTATTTCAATTTATGCAAGTTTCTCTCCACGTACAAGCCCTGGTTACTAACTAAAAAGTATTTAATTCACCTGCTATCATGTGATGTGCACAACAGCCTATCTACCTTTGCATACATTAGTTGTTGCTAGGTCTGACAAGCATCAAGCTTTAGAGATGTCAAGAGAAGTATTTATCAAGAAGTAATGCACCAAACTGGCAAATTAATGTATAGAAGTTTCTACCCCTGATCATGCTAAAAGGGCCTCGTAACGAAAAATTGCACTTTAATTAATATCTGAGTTGACATAAATGCAGCGACATACATTTTTTGGTCTATGTCAAACAAGGCCCTGGCAAGCTTTGGGGTCTCAGGAGTTTGGATAAAATGTGTGAACAGGGGGGCGTTTCACGAAACAATTAGTCGGTGGTTTTCACCGACTAATATCATTTTCACCAACAATTTTATTGTCACCGACTATTTTCCAGGCCTCTGATTGGTCAAATTTAGTCGGCGCCGACAGTTGTCGGTGGACAAATGTTGATGAAATGCCCCCCTGGTCTCTAAATGGACGATAAGTGTCATAAAGACACACATATAAAATTATATATATAGGAAGATTTGATAATGCCCTTCATTCTGCCTTTTTCAGAATATTGACGAATCGCGTTTCCAGGAAATTAAACTCTCCAGGTCAGTCTCCCAAATGTCTCATCTTATGCACACGTGTTTTTGACAACTTGGTCCCATGTGCGAGGTTCACCCGACATATAGGCCCGAATTCACAAAGGAGGTTTGTCGACAAACCTCCTTTGAGAATTCGGGCCAAAATGTGAAAGGTAGATTCCATCCAAAGGAGGTTAAAGGATTATGACAGGTGTGGCAACACAATTAAATATAATATGGTTCGTCCCAAGGGATTATTTAAAAAGAAACATCCATAATATCATATGAAAGAATTCATTTTCCAAGTTTTCTACAATGTTCTATACTGAGAAACGAAGGATAGTATTATCAGAGACATGTTAAGATAGTCTTTATCCTCCACGTTACTCATCCAGTGAATGTTTTCTTGTTGTCATCTCAACACTAACCTTCGTATTGCACCAGGTCAGTGAAATAACGGTGACTATTGATTTTGTTTCAGTCGAGTAGATGTGTATTGTTAGGGCATTACGTAATATCTCGAATCAGCGTGCCTATAATAATTCTTACGTCACCAATGACTGCTTTCCGATGGTATAAAGCAAGGCAAATAGCCGCTGTACATCATTAGGACAGTCACTGTATTTATTGTAGTGGACACTGTACTTGTTCAGTCGCACATACTGTCATACATTCGTTCAGTCATTATTCTCTCGATCATTCTCTCTGATCATGGCGCTTAAAATTGTTGAGTTATTTGGAGAAAAATTACAAGGGGCGGGTGGAGCCGAAGTAACGACATCAAGCCTCTGTGGTTCTGGCAGATACGTAGGCCTCTATTTTTCGGCTCACTGGTGCCCCCCTTGCCGAATGTTCACCCCGAAGCTGTCTGACTTTTACAAGGCTTTCACGAAGAAAAATGAAGGCAAGCTGGAGATTGTCTTCGTGAGTTCGGATCGGAGTCAAGAGGACTTTGATGGTTACTTCAAAGACATGCCATGGTTAAGCCTTCCCTGGGCTGACCGTGAGAGAAAGGTGAGTTCTGAAGACAGTGCAAACATGACCATGAGCCCCACCAATTATTTCAGATGAGCTTGTCCATGGATAAGTATTTGGATCGGGGAGGGGGAGGTTGTGGGCCGAGGGGGCCGTCACTTCTTGTTCTATTGAACGAGAAAGACATTCTTTGATGTGAAGTTGAAGTGAATTTATGGCATGTTTTTTATATTAAAAATATTTTCTCGCAAATTTCGTTTCATTCGATGCCAGAGTTGTTTCCTGTTGGTATGTTTAGATAGACTTTCCTCTAATTTCAAACATCCGTTTGACAAGACAGTGTCACATGATGATTCGGAGAAAAAGAGAAAAGAGATCTCGAGCTAGAGAAAAGCTAATTGTGCGGGTGTTAGGCATGTTTTCTAATGGCGAGGTATGGTATTTTCACATTGCTTTCAAATCATCGCAGGTATACGGGTATACAGGAATGTCGGAAGGGAAAGGGCGGGATTTTATTTTCGCCTTTCAGGTTTTATTCCCTTCGGCATTTGATGGAAAAAAACAGGGTCTGGAATTATTCACATTTGTAACATCTGTTTGGCACAAATTATGACACAGTCATGATCGGGAGAAAGCCAAGAGTTATAGAGAGAAAGAGATGGAAGGACGGCGGGCCACTAGAAAGGTACCACCCGGAGATATTTCCCCCTTTTCACTATTCAAAAAAATTGTTAATCAACAAGAGGGGGCCGCTACCGCTTTGACCCCCCCCCCCCCATTCCACCTTTACTCGTAATGTATGATTACATGTGAAATAATGTGAATGGCATGGGCAGATATATTCGGGAGGCGTGATGACCAATTGAATAAATTAGCTTCCTCCTAAACCAAAACACCCGTAATTTAAAGACAAATCGAAGCACATAATAATTGCCCAGATTAGCCATCGATCCTTATTTATCAAGTACGTCGGATAGGCCTTGCGACCGCATTTCTCCCTCGTTGCTGATGGACATGATTTTTCATGCTTGTTCTCCTTGCACACACAAAAAAACGTCATTAACATCAATAAACATATGATGTTCTCTCTGTTCCATTGTAGGGGAAGCTAGGTACGAAGTTCGGCGTGGAAGGAATCCCGACCTTCATCATCCTCGATAGCGAGACCGGCGATATCGTCTGCTCGAAGGCTAGAGACGAAGTCATGGATGACCCCGAGGGAGAAGATTTCCCATGGAAGAAGTAGACTCACTCTCGACTCTATAACTACCATCGGGAAAGATTAAAATTTATCACCACAAATGTCACGAATTTCGTGATCTTTGATCTTGGATGTATATCAGATGTCCTGAATTATTTAATGTAGTCTATAACTTGTATAGGATAAAATACGATGGACTGATATATATACTCTATAATTGGATAGTAGGGTTTATTCATAGGCTGCAAAATCTAGCTTTACAGTTTACACAGTAAAATCCTAATTTAAATCCAAAATTTGATAACGGAGCAAAATCCTGCTACATTTGCATTTTTCGGGATAACACCCCTGCTTTTCTCTTTCTCATTAAAAGCATATCAATCATCTCATTTGAAATCTTGTAGAGACAAGTAGATGGCAGGGGGTCGTTATTGAAATGAATTCCCAGCACGATCACAACCACTTTCGAAAATCAACCTATTTTAGTAAGACAATTTTTGCCCATGCACCACGAATTGAGATGTGCAGACACTAGGGCCTACAATGAAGTATTACGTAATCATGACATGATTTCTATGGACTATACAACAGGGTATTGAGCTGCTTTCGCGAAAGTCTTTGCGATCGCGCGTTACCCGTACTGGAGCATTAATCTATCAAGAAGCTTTCCATAGGACATACTATGTGATTTTATGAAATTGACTAGAAGGTATGAATTATGATAAACGTGTCACCAGACCTCAAACGCTTTCCAGAAATCAATTCAATGGCAATCAGTATTATTTATTGTATATAATGTATATCCCATAGAAATCATGTTCGGAACAGGAAACACGCCGTGGTTACATGTAAGTGCACACACTTGTGTAATTGAAAAGCCTTTTGAAATTGCTTGCATTCGGTTGCTTTTTAGTCTTTCACTTTAATGAGATTGAGTTGTTTCAATCTTCAATTCCTATACTAGCCTATAGTCCACTCATTTTCTTTGCACACCACTCCTATGATTCAACATGTAGGACCTATATACATGCACAATGTAAACGGAACAAAGACCCGGAGAAAATGTAACCAATAATGATGATGATTTAAATTGTTCTTATTCATCAATGGTTTTAAGTAGCTCATTAGTGTTCTGTACTATAGTGATAGTTTATTCTGTTACCGGGTAAGGAAGTCAGTTTCATTCGATATCCGGCATGAAGTGTAGGCTCATTATGGAATAATTAAGGCTTCATTTCAGCCCTTATGTATAATACGGTTGAGTGATTACTAGGAAGTTAGGAACTAACTTTTAAGTGGATACATTTTTTGTGTATATTGTTTGCTGAATTTTTGTACAAATAAATATTGCCCTGTATATTACATTAAGTGCATGTAAAATGTTTAAAGAGTTATGGAGAGATGCAAGTATATTATGTGGAAATGAAAAGAGTGAAACTAAGTAGGGGGAAAGAGAGAGAGAGAGAGAGAGAGAAAGAGAGAGATAGAGGGAGAGAGATGGGTGGAGGTGAGTAGAGAGAAGGAGAAAGGGAAAATGAAACATGTATTTAGAGAAGGGCTGAGAGACGGGAATAGGAAAAGGGAGGGAGAGAGAGAGAGATATATATATAAAGAGAAAGATAGATAGAGAGAGAGAGGGAAAGAGAGAGAATGGGAGAGATAAAGAGAAAGAGAGAGAGAAAGACAGGGAGAGAAAGAGAGTGCAAGAAAGAGAGAGAGAGAGAGAGAGTGAAGGAAGGAGGCAGTGAACCTATACAGCATTATGTCACCCGTATCACAATCCTTTTTTTATTAATCAAACTATTTTACATCACTGATATCAGCGAAAATGAAACAAATCTACAGAACAAGTGGTACATTAATCGATGATTCAATAAGGGGCACAGGTCAAAAAAATATCGTCGTCATCATCATCATCATCATCATCGTCATCATCATCATCATCATCATCATCGTTGTCATCATCATCATCATCATCATCATCATCATCACTGAGAGCAGGAAAAATAATGGTTGTGAAAGCATGAAGTTACATGTTGAAACAGTGTACTGTATAGCTATGAAAGACCCTCGATTATGATTATACCTATTTGGCAATGATCCATTTTCAGGTTAGAATAGTGTGCCAACTAAAGGTTTGATTTGAGTCATATCACCATCACTACTCTTAAAGGGATCCGGTAACTTTGTCTCAGATTCTGAAACAAAATTCTGGATTTAGCTCATGATGCAATGATAATCATAAACCTTTAGGTCAGTCAGGAACCCCATTTACAAGCTGATCGCCTGTCTGATTATCAAGATATTTATGATTGAATTACAAATTTTGAAAACCGTTCGCCTGATGGTTTTCATAACACTATAGTCTATTAGGGAAAACGAGTATGGTAAAACCGGTCAATCAAAGATTTTTACTTTTTGAGGCACTTCTTGATCATTTTGAAGCGCAATTTTTTTAGGGCTTCATTATTACACCATATCACAGACACTAATAACATGTAGGGCCGTGTATCTCAGATTTAACACTGTTAAACGATCCCTTTAATCTAGTCTGCACGTACAGCCTTTATTTTGACATTTAAAGGGCAAGTCCACTCCAAAAATAACTGACTTTCAATAAAAGCAGAAAAATCAGACAAACCAATCAAAAAAGTTTGAGCAAAAACGGATAACTAATAAGAAAGTTGTGATTTTTGAAAAAGTATGTAAAACTATGGAACAATGAGAATCACAACACAAATTGCCAATATGGTTATCAGTTTGTGACGTCATGTCCTCACAACTTATCAATTGCTTTATATAGTTTAATCCCATTAATTTCCCTTTTATCCCCCAAAACTTGATTTCCCATGCCTTTGCCCAGGTTATATGATTTGTATCATATTGCATGCATGACATTTCCAAAAACTTTTATGAATTTTGAAGAATTGATACTATTTTCTGAATATTGTATTTCATAATTATTGATTTTTATATAAATAGTTTATCAAAATTCAATTTTTCATGATTTAACTGGACAAAATTACTCTTTATTTGTGCATCCACACAAAAACATATTACTAACAATCTAACTTGGATGCTGGTGTGAAGAAATAAGATTCTTAGGGTGAAAATAGGAAATTTATATTATCAATATAAAGAAAATAATTAGTGGATAGTGAGGACCATACGTCACAGACTCATGAGTGAGTTGCCAATTTGTGTAGTGATTTTCAAAGTTTTCATGTCATTAAAAATCATAACTTTCTTATTAGTTATCCGATTTTGCTCAAACTTTTTTTGATTGGTTTGTCTGATTTTTCTGGTTCTATTGAATTAAAGTAAGTTATTTTTGGAGTGGACTTGGGCTTTAAGCACAATTCCATAAATGTCTGAGCTAAGCCTAACTCTGTCAGGCTCTGGCTGTATCAAATAAGTTATAGCACCTTCCCTTTATAGAGGGCAGTAGACCGTGGAATATCATAATCTTGCACTTCAGACACTCCGTTACACATTACGATTGAAAAGAATTTGTGTCCGCAAACTCCTTCCTGCGTTTGTACTTGATCATTGCGTCATCATTGGACGTGACTTGCACATAGGAAGCACCAGTCTGTTTGGGTATATAATTATAAGGGTCGATACAGGAACCGCCTGATAGTACATAAATTATACTCTTCCGTATATATAGTTGTACCATACTCTCCGTCGGGTTATTCTATTAATTACTGAATTATAATTACATTCAACATGGCGCTTGTTGAGATGCTTGGAGCCAAATTACAAGGGGCGGGTGGAGCAGACGTAGAGACATCAAGCCTCTGTGGATCTGGCAGATACGTAGGCCTCTATTTTTCGGCTCACTGGTGCCCCCCTTGCCGAATGTTCACCCTGAAGCTATCTGAGTTTTACAAGGCTTTCACGAAGAAAAATGAAGGCAAGCTGGAGATTGTCTTCGTGAGCTCAGATCGGAGTCAATCGGACTTTGTTGGTTACTTCAAAGACATGCCATGGTTCAGCCTTCCCTTCGCTGACCGTGAGAGAAAGGTGAGTTCTGAAAACAGTGCAAAACATGGCCATGAGCCCCACCAATAAAATATTTCAGATGAGCTTGTCCATGGATAAGTATTTGGATCAGGAGGAGGGGGGCTGAGGGGTCGTTTCTTATATTGAACGAGTAAGAAATTCTTTGATGTGATGTTGAAGTGAATTCATGGCATATTTATTTCTATTCAAAATTTCGTTTCATTCGATGCCAGAGTTGTTTCCTGTTTGGCATGTTTAGATATAGCTGCTGGTACACTTTCTTCAAATTTCAAACATCTGTTTGGCACGCGTCACATAGTGATTCGGAGAAAAAGAGAGATGGAGAAAGAAAAAGAGAGGGAGGGCCGCTGAAACGACAACGTATACAAATAGGGGAGGGGGTTCAAGTGATCCCCCAAGAAATATTCATTGTTTTCAAAGTTCATACATGTGTTAACTTGTCGGAGATATCATTTTGAGATAAAAGTCATCGTAAAATACGGGGACCTTTCTCTCTCCCGCCCCAAAATGCAGTGGGGAACTCCGGTTAAGAGTAAAAGCTTGTGCGAGCGTTAGGCATGTTTTCTAATGGCGAAGTATGCTATTTTCACATTGGCATTGCTTTCAAATCATCGCAGGTGCGGGTATAAAGGAATATCGGAAGGGAAGGGATGAGATTTTATTTTCGACTTTCAGGTTTCATTCCTTTCGGCATTTTAATGGGAAAAAACAGGGTCTGGATTATTCCCATTTGTAACATCTGTTTGGCACAAATTATGACACAGTCATGAGGGGAGAAAGAAAGAGTTATATAGAGAGAAAGAGATGGAAGGAGGGCGGGCCACTAGAACTAAGTATCACTCGGAAATATTTCCCCCTTTTCACTCTTTAACATTTTTTTAATCAACAAGAGCCAAGAGGGACCCCCAATTCCACCTTTACTCGTAATGTACGATTACACTGCATGTGAATGGCACGGGCATATAATATATCTCTTGCATTAAAGAATGGAACAGTTTGCCTGATGATAAAAAGTACAACTCTTTCTAGGTTTAGAAAGTTATCTAAAACGTACCTACTTGAAAGACTGACATAATTTTTCTTTGTATCTTAATAATTTCCCATTCTCAAATGCTTTTTGACCACTAAGGACCTACTCATCAGTGTGTTTGCTGTGAATGTGCGTGTGGGTGTGTGTGTGTGTGTGTGTGTGTGTGTGTGTGCGTGGGTGTGTGTGAGAGTAATTTTGTGTGTTCTATATTCTGTATATAGCTTATATTTCCATCCCTTGTTTCTTTTTTATGTAAAAGATTATATCTTTTTTTTTTGGTTTTGATTACTTGAACTTGATATATTCGGGAGGCGTGATGACCAAATGAATAAATTAGCTTCCCCCTAAACCAAAACTTCCGTAATTTGAAAACAAATCGAAGCACAATTAATAATGGCACAGATTAGCCATCGACCCTTGTTTATAAGGTCCCTCGAATAGGTCTTGAGGCCGTATTTCTCCCTCGTTGCTGATGGACATAATTTTTTGTCATGCATGCTTGTTCTCCTTGCACACAAAACAAACGTCAATAACATCAATAAACATATGATGTTCTCTCTGTTCCATTGTAGGGGAAGCTGGGTACGAAGTTCGGCGTGGAAGGAATCCCGACCTTCATCATCCTCGATAGCGAGACCGGCGATGTCATCTGCTCGGAGGCAAGAAACGAAGTCATGGACGACCCCGAGGGAGAAGATTTCCCATGGAAGAAGTAGCTCACTCTCAACTCTAGCTACAATCGGGAAAGATTAAAATTGAACAAATTTTATCACCACAAATGTCACGAATTTCGTGATTTTTTATTTTTTTATCTTGGACGTATATAATATGATGTCCTGAAATATTAATGTAGTCGATAACTTGTATGGGATAAAATACGATGGACTTATACTCTATATTATTGGATGACAGAGTTTATTCATAGGCTGCAAAATCTAGCTTTACAGTTTACACAGTAAAATCCTAATTTTAAATCCAAAATTTGATAACGGATCAAAATCCTGCTACATTTGCATTTTGGGGATAACACCCCTGCTTTTCTCTTTTTCATTTAGAGCATATTAATCATCTCATTTGAAATCTTGTAGTAGAGACAAGTATATGACAGGAGGTCGTTATTGAAATGAATTCCCAGCATGATCACAACGACTTTCGAGAATCAACCTATTTACAAAAAGTATTACGTAATCACGACATGATTTCTATGGACTATACAACATGGTATTGGTATTACCAATGATCTGATTTCCTCGAAAGTCTTTGCGATCGCGCGTTAGCCATACTGGAGTATTATTTGCAACACGTGCAAACTATCATCTTCATCTAACCAGGACAGTGTTCGTCAAAAAACAATATCATACACGGCAACATGGGACCAAACAACTGGAGCAACATTGATCCGAATCTCAAACAGCTTAAAAACTGTGGCAGCTTCAAAAAAGCACGTGTAATGCACTACTATTCTGTTTTTCCCCCGACTGTGACTCCCAGTGGCGGATCCAGGAGGGCAGGGGCCCCCTCTAGCAAAAAACAGGTAAAAACACCCTTTTGAAAAAGAAGAAGATGGGCCCCTCCTGGCGCCCAAGGGGGGTGTCGATGGGGAAAAAATAACCCTTCCCTTAGGGAAAAAAAATTATCGGGTGCCAAAAAAAATTGTGCTCACTACCCCCCACTGAGCGAAAAATCGGCCGGCACGATTTTCAAATTTTCGCACGAAGTGGGCCCCTTTTTAGGCCCCCTCCCTTGCCGCCGGCTGGATCCGCCCCTGGTGACTCCCGCCCTTGAAGTTGAACATTCCATTCTAAAACTTCCTCTTTTATTTTCTCATTTTTCTTCTGACTCCTATTCTTGACCTTCTCTTCCTATTTCTCTTTTTTCTTACATCCATCATCCATATCATTTCATTGTTTTTGTCTGTATACTTTGCTATACTTGATACTAGCTTTTTCCCCCTTTTAAGATAATTATTATACTTCTACTTGATTATGAATGACACTGTCTCAAAATGATTATGAGGAACTGAAAGTCTACAAGCTACGCTTTTTTATTAAGTTCTCTTGTTCACTTGTAATTTCGAAATTATCTAGTGTAAATGCAGTACAAACTTATGCTGGGTAGATGTCTTTATTGTTCATGAATATCAATTTTGTTTTGTTTATGTTTTGTTTTGCTTGTGAAATGAAAGAAACTAAACTGAAACTGAACTGAATCTATCAAAAAGCTTTTCATAGGACACACTATGATTTCATGGACTAGACTAGAAGGTATGAATTATGATAAACGTTTCACATGACCTCGAATGCTTTCCAGAAATCGATTCAATGGCAATCAGTATCATCCCATAGAAATCATGTTCGGATCAGGAAATACGTCATGGTCTGCTAGTTCACACATTAGTGTGATTGATAAGTCTTTTGAAATTGCTTGTATTTGGACGGTGTTTCTAGTCCATCACTTTTATGAGATCGAGGTGTTTATACAGTACTTGCCTATATAGTTCACTCATTTTCTTTGCTCATCAATCCTCTATAATTAAACATGTAGGACCTCTTCATGTACATGTAAATGTAGCAAAGACCCAGAGAAAATGTTACCAATAATAATAATATTGTGATGATTAAAACAAAAATTATTCATCAACGTTTTCAAATAGCCCACTACTAGGTTTCTATACTAGAGTGACAGTTTCATTCGATATTCGGCATGAAGTGTAGGCTTATTATGTAATAAGGCTTCATTTCAGTTTGTATGTATAATACGGTTGAGTGACAAGGAACTAACTTTTGAATGGATACATTTTGTTTGTATATTGCTTGCTGAATTTGTGTACAAATAAAAATTGCCCAGTTTATTACATTAAAGAAGTGCATTTAAATGTTTAAAGAGTTAGGAGAGATGCAGGTATACATGTGGAAATGAGAGAGTGAAACTGAGTTGGGGAGAGAGAGAGAGAGAGAAAGAAATAGAAAGAGAGAGGGAGAGAGAGAATGAGAGGGAGATAGGGAGAGAGAGGGAGAGAGAAATAAGAGTAGATAGGAAAAAGAGAACATGAAACAGCTAAAGAAGGGCTGAGAGACGGGGAGAAAAAAGGGGGGGGGAGAGAAAGAGAGAGAGAGAGAGAGAGATATGGGTGGAGGTAAGCAAAGAGAAAGAGAAAGGGGGAAATGAAACATGTATATAGAAGGGCTTAGCGACGGAATTAGGGAAAATGTGGAAGAGAGAGAGGGGGAGAAAGAGAATTAAGAGAGAGAGAGAGAGTGGGAGAGAGAGAGAGAAAGAAAGACAGGAATAGAAAGAGAGTGCAAGAAAGAGAGAGAGAGAGCAAGAGAGATAGAGAGAGAGAGAGACAGACAGACAGACAGAAGAGAGAGAGAGAGAGAGCGAGAAGAAGGAGGCAGTGAGCCTACATCATTATGTTCCCCGTATCACAATCCTATTTGATTAATCAAACTAATTTACATCACTGATATCAGCGAAAATGAAACAAAGCTACAGAATAAGTGATACAATAAGTGATCAATAAGGGGGCACAGGTCAAAAAATATTATCATCATCATCATCAGAGGAAGAAAAATAATGTTTGTGAAAGCATGAACATATACATGTTGAAACAGTAAAGCTAAAGGGACCCTCGATCATATACCTGGAAAATTTGGTAATGATCCATTTTCAGGTTGCCAACTAAAGGTTTGATTTGAGTCATATCACCATCACTACTCTTAACCTAGTCTGCACGTACAGCTTTTATTTTGACATTGGCACAATTCCATAAATCCTTGAGCCAAGCCTAACTATGTCATTATCTGGCTGTATAATAATAGCCATAGCACCTTGCCTATACCGTGGCAAAGTATAGTCTTGCAGTTCAGACATTCTGTTACAAATTACGATTGAAAAGAGTTTGTGTCTGCAAACCCTCTCTAACCCTTCCTTCCTTTGCTCCGTAGTTACGTTTGTACTTGATCTATTTATAGACCATTGTGTCACCATTGGACGTGACTTGCAAACAGGAAGCATAGTCGTATGTTTGGGTATATCAGGGAGGTGATCCTGGGTATATATAAGGGCAGATACAGTATAGCGGCCTGTTAGTACATTGATACTCTTCCGTGTACATTATAGTTGTATCATACTCTCCGTCGGGTAATTATTCTATTAATTACTGAATTATAATAACAACATGGCGCTTGTTGAGATGCTTGGAGCCAATTTGGAAGGGGCGGGTGGAGCCAAGTTAGAGACATCAAGCCTCTGTGGATCTGGCAGATACGTAGGCCTCTATTTTTCGGCTCACTGGTGCCCCCCTTGCCGTATGTTCACCCCAGAGTTGGCTGAGTTTTACAAGGCTTTCACGAAGAAAAGTGAAGGCAAGCTGGAGATCGTCTTCGTGAGCTCAGACCAGAATGTAGAACAGTTCAAAGGTTACTTCAAGGATATGCCATGGAAATGCCTCCCCTATGCTGACCGTGAGAGAAAGGTAAGTGATTATTCGTAAATGGATATTAAAGCTATACAGCCAGGGTAACAATCTCCAAAGGTTTTAGGAAGCGCTTACTATTCGCTATAAAATACAGTAAGAACGGCAAGTTTTATTGATTGTTAACGCCTTCAACAGCTTTATACAACGCAATATCAAAGACTTTAAAAAAATCAGCATTGGGCAATTTCAACAGCCTTAATTGCGCGTCACCTTTTGGAAAATATACGAACATTACAATGAAATATTACATAATCCGAGCATGGTCCCTATATGGATAGGCAAAAGGAGGTCGTTGGCCGGAATTGCTTTTGAGTTGATTTCTTGAAAGTCTTTACGATTGTTTCATACGTATTCCAGCATACAGTGAAGCTGAATATTACCATCTCTAAACACTCCTGATTTAATCTGTAGAACGCATATTATGGTTGTACTTTTATTCAACAATATCATCATTATTTGATAGTATGTATGCATGTACGTCAAAGCAATACTTGGACCGTACAGTGTGTGTATATACTTTGCCCCACTGTAGCACTGTTTATAGCTTACTATTTAAACAGGCACCCTCGATATTTCTATATGAATGACAATCGTTTACTGTCCACGCATACAATCCCAGCCTCGATCAAAGAGCCCTTGAGTTGACCTTGACATGCAATATACCACTGAAAAGCTATATGGCTGGCGTCCCCAGAATGAATTCCATTTTCATTCAAACATGGATACATAATATGCATCGACTATAACATCGCATGCTGTACGTACCAAGGGGAAACTCCTTGACTGTACATTGATGCAGATACATTACATTTTTTATGTAACATCCAAACTGCGATTCCATGTAAAATTAAATTTAGCCTATTGTAAGCAAATATATACCAAATACATGAACATAGACGTACACAATTAAAAAGAAAACATTAAAACAAATACTCATCAACAGCAACAACAACAACCAAACTAAACCAACAACACTTTAAAGGCCTATATACATGTACAAGTGCATGGATTATAAGAAGCATATATAGTGCATTATGTACGTAGCCTTATACACAGCAAACATTTGGATGTGATGAAGCCATAATTATATGTTCCCTAGTCGTTGTAAGGTATGAATACACGCATATTACGATAGATGGATAGGAAATACAATATTATACACACTTCAACGATTGCTATTCAGTTTTTCATGCATATTATTTCATGCCCTACTGGATTTCAGACTGAGTACATCGACGAGCTTTCGTGTGTGTGTGTGTGTTTGTGTGTGTTTTTTGTGGGGGGAGGGGGGGGGGGTATAGTTCCGTCATTATCAGTTTTAACTCCAATAGAGCGGGTTATGATTGCATAGCTTCATGCATTATGACGTTAATCATTCGATGAATATTGATTCACCGGTTAGGCTGAGAGGCTGTTTATCCAAACTACGTTATGGATGGACCGCTTGTTGCATGACATACAGCAGAAATAAAAATATAGAAGATATGCCTCGTCGTATTAGGCCATTTTCGTAATGTAAACAAATTTACACTGAAGTCCCTCGATACGAATTATTTTATTCACCTGTATAATAATTGTATTTCAATAGTCAGAATGCAAACTGCATATTTTACGTATGTTAGTTAAGGCAAGCAATAATGTTTGTCCTGCCTATAGCAACAACTGTTCGTAACAGGTAAATTAAATAATTCGTATCGAGGCGCTCCTTGAAAGTATACGCATAGATTTGATTACATTAATGGCCTATTATTCCTAATACGAAACACAACTGCGTCCAATAATACTTCATTGCTTCATTGTCCGTATATGTGACTTCTTCTCGTTTACAACCGATATACAAGTTGAATATCCATTAAAAAAAAAACAGCAAAAGCAATGAATACAATGAGGTACATAATGATTAACATAATATTTTACATTTATATACATTAATGATTACGAAATTTTAATAGCCTATGATCACAGGATGAATGTAAAATGAAGATGAAAATCATAATGGAGTAACATAGCTTGTTAATTTTCAACTTAATTTTCCACAATCTCATAACATGGTCTCATTCTCATTCTCATAAGAAAACATAATGATGACACGGTGGATTGGAGTGCGTCATTGCTCTTACGTAATGCAATGTAGAAATATCATATATTATAATCAGATAAACATGATGATTCATGGTTTAAGGGTTGCTGATAAGATCTTTAAACATTCATACACCCTTGAATGCTTTATCGCGTCTAGCGATCATATAGTTATGCAATATACAAACGTTGTTTCAAAGCATACATTATGAATCTGATGATAACTATGAAGACATATCAACTCGATTGTGAAGACTTTCGAGAAAACAATCCTAGGCAATGTCAATATCCTTGTGTATCACCTATTGAAATGTGCACCCATTCTAGTGACGTATTACGTAATAAATAATAATAATAACAACATTTATAATGCGTACATATATATCCAGCCCAAGGGATGCTCAAGGCGCCTCAACAAATTTGGAAATTATTACCCCGACTTTAGCTGTGCTGCCATTACGGCGCTCTAGCATTTCAAGGAACTAATTCCTGCCAGGTACCCATTTACATCACCTGGGTTGAGTGACCCAAACTTCATTTCTAAAGGCAGTCTAATATTGATAAGGTCTTGAAATTACCCTTTAGTTGATTTCTTGAAAGTCTTTACGGTCAAGTTAAATGTCATGTTCTTCGATTTCTAGGGCACTTATAGAATTGAATGTTAACATTTGAAATGATACTCGGGCTGGCGGGGGAATGTTAACGTTGGTATTTTGAATTAAATTTCCTGGAAAAATTGATCGCCCCCATCCCCCCGAATATCCTACAGATCATTCCAATCTATACCCCGATGATTATCTGCTTTTCTTTCTTATCAGGGGGCGCTGAGTACGAAGTTCGGCGTGAGAGGGATCCCGACGTTCATCATCCTCGACAGTGAGACAGGTGACATCGTCTGCAAGACCGGCAGGGAACAAGTGGGGAACGATCCCGCTGGAGACAAGTTTCCCTGGAAGAACTAGACTCACTCTCTCCACCGTCACCCTCTCAATCATCACCTCATCAAGCATGTCAATGGCAGGGTTCCATTTGTAAAGTCTAATAATAACAACCGCCATGGTAGCGCCTCCTATCTGACGATTATTTTTGTTCTTCTCAAAATCAGTTGTGTTCAACACGATCGCAACTATTTTCGAAAATATATCTCAAGGGCAATTTCAATACTCTATTTTATGTCCCATAGAAATTATATTCATATTACGTAATATATGCGCCAATGTCACTGTTCGCACTTGTCAATAGGTGGCGCACAAGGCTGTTGAAATTGCCTTAGGTTGATTTCTCGAAAGTAATTGCTACCGTGTTTTTATATAAATTTTATATATTAAACCCAATCGCAAAGACTTCGGAGAAATCAACTGAAAGGCATTTACAATTTATCTAAATGTATATCCCATAGACATCATGTTAGGATAACGTAATGTGTTATATATTACGCACATTACATCACAGTATAGGTAACAGACAAGGCTATTCAAACAGCCATAGGTTGATTATTCGAAAGTATTCGCGATTGTGATATGTTTCTGTTTAAAAAGGGAATGTACAATCGCAAAGAATTTCGAAAAATCACCCTCAGACAATTTTAATTGCCTTAGTACCTCACCTTTTTGGATTGTGCGACCATGAATATTGTGCGACCATTTTGTAGAACGAAATATTTGAGAAATATCTCACAGGTGGAGGCTTTGTTAAATAGATAAACTTATTTTTTTTTCTTCTTCTTTTTCCGTGAACATGGTTAATCTGTCGGACAATCTGTTTCTTAGACTTGATATTCTGTAAGCTAATGATCTTAGCTACAAACTGTTACATCTTATCATTCCTAGACAAGACTACACTCAATTGTGTTGATTTGTATTCTGCCTTTATAGTTACTAAGTGTGAAATGCGACCCAGTGAGACAAATACGTGAACATATCTGGAATGAATTGAATAAATACATGATAACAATGACTTTGCTGTTTTTAATGGATGTTAAAAGTTTATGAATACATGGTAACAGCTAGTAACTTTGCTGTTTTTATATGGATGTTTAAAGTCCATTTACGCTTTAGTGCACAAGCTTCCCTCCTGAATTGAGAATATATGGAACATTAATTCAATGAGGATTGTACAGACATGCACTATGTAATATAAACCACCGGCGCTTCAGGGAAACATCTTTCAATCGCGTTTTGCCTTAAATGTGCATGGGAAACCCGAATAACGAAGAAATTGTTGTGTGAATCTATTCGAGGGAAACCTTTGTATGGGAAATAGGCCCTAAAGGTGCGATTCTTGGGATAAATATTTATTTCATAATATCACATAGGCCTAACTCATCAATTCATAAATGCGTGTTTTAATCTTGTAGCTAATTCGTTAGTCTGGGTCCCGATATAGGCAGCAGTTACAATGTCATTTGTATTTCCGTATTTTTACTTTATAGTGATAATTATAGAAAACTGGTTGAGCCCAGTTGTTTTATGACACTATGGTCTATATACCTTCAGCACATGCCTAATCTTCAAGATCGGTATTGTAGGTATACATGTATATCATTCAAGCGCTCCAATTTGAATTGCGTTTGTATATAGGGCTAGTGTCTAAAGCAGAGTTATATATAGGGAAACATGATCACCTCATCACAATAATTGTGAAAAGAAGACAGCTACAAGGGCTTGAGCATGTAACTAGACCAACTATATTTATAGGACATGGACTGATACACCAAGCAGTGGTCATTTGGGCAGCTAACGGGAACAGCTGAAGACAGAAAGTTAAGGAGAACCTGTGTCTAAAGGTCCATTTCATTGTCGCCCCAACGACCTCCAAGCTATTGGACATAGATAGATAGATAGATAGAGATAGATAGTGTTGTCAAACTTGTCTTTCATATCCGGACAAATATAACCAGATTAGTTGTGACCGGGTGACATTGTCTTTGGGATGGTTTTCCGGGGGATACTGTCTTGTCCGAGGGTGGTAGACAAGGGGACAAGGGGGTTGTTGTTCTTATTATCGATGTCTTTCATCACAATGGGTTTGCTTAGAATAAAGGTACAGTAATATATATATACAGATATGTAAATGCTCTTATATTATATCTATACAATCTTCTTCTTTTTTGTGACTCCTTTTTGCGTGTGCTGAAATCTTGTGGAATTTTGACATGACAATGTATCAAGAATACATTTAGTTATTTTGTATGGAGTTTCATACAAAGTTTATCTTTCGTATGGTCGACTGCCTCTCCAGTACAGTAAGTGGAGATCATTCGTCAAGTATTTTCATCTACAATGGTGATACCGTTTGTTCCCTTACTTTCTTGTTTTGTACGTAATAAAACAACTCTTTTCATACAGAATGTCACCCATGTGTTGAACTTGCTCTATAGATGTGAAAGAGAGGAGGAAGCGTAAGTGGAAAATAAGATATTGAACGATTTAGACAAGATAACATACACGCAGGAATAAGATGAGCATGGGAACACGGGAGAGAAAAAGAAAGAATACAAGAGAGAGAGAGAGAGTGAAACGAAGTAGTAATAGTAGAAGAAGAGAAGAAGAAGAAGAAGAAGAAGAAGAAGAAGAAGAAGAAGAAGAAGAAGAAGAAGAAGAAGAAGAAGAAGAAGAAGAAGAGAGAGAGAGAGAGAGAGAGTGAGAGGGGGGTGGTAGTACATTAAGTTAATAGGAGTCGGAGATTAAATATAAGCATGTTAGCCTGCATCTTCCATCTTCATTTGAATAATTTTCATATTATGGCGAGTAAAACAAATTCAATCATTATTTGCTCACTCCTTCACCCTTCTCTTGCAACTGGCAACTATGAAATAAACGATTCTCATTGATCTCGTACTTCAAAGTGATTTATCAATAGTTATTTTAATTTACATGCTATGAAATAATAATGCCAATAATAACATTAGAAACCATAGTATATATACGATACACACAACTTCATTCACATATTGTAGGCAGCTATGTTTTCATTTCAAAGAATCATAATTCTCATAACATGAAATTAAAAGGAAAAAACCCAACAGAAAACAAATGTTAAAATTTGAAAAATAAACTGTACGCAAAGTAAAATAACTCCAGAAATTAATACGCTCCTGATACATATTGCAAACATAACTAATCTAGCTTTGCTGTCCAGACAAAATTATTTTACAATTTCAAAAATCATGATTCTTCGCCAAGTCTGGAGGAAAGATTATGCGTATCCTATCCCATTCCGATCACATCGATCACAACCATTGGTTTTGAATAGTTTAGTGGTCACACTCCTTTCGTTAGACCATCAATGAGCTGAATGCATGAGTCTTTTCTCCACAGAGACAAGATACTTGGAGAGCAAATCTAAGCTCTTTTCGTCATGTACGCTACCGACGACATCTCAGATTTTGTCATTGTTGAAGTGGCCTAAACATGTGGAGCAAATGTATGCAGCACTTTGTAACTGCAATGAAAAGTTGCCATATCAAATACATTTTGAAGTGGATTGGATTAAGTACACCGGATGATTGTTTTAATTTACAAGCCCATGCTAGAGCCTATGCTAGAACCTGTACCAGACCATAAGTAAAGAAACCTGATAACTCTTGTAGTCAATTTATATTCATGACATGATTAGACTTGAGGAACACAAAATTACCAAACACCTTGGATTAGTATAGCTTGAGAGTGAATCAGCAAAGAGTATTCCATGTGAACCAATGCAACAACTACCAAATACTTGCATTACAGAAGTTACTAAAATAATGCTGAAGAATTAAAGTGCAACAAAGAAAAAGAAAAAGAAATTGTAAGAGATGAATTAAAACCCATGGACAACTATGGCAAAAGTGACAACAGTGAAGAAAGTGTTGAGGGAAATTGTGGTAATCTTGTAGGAAATAAAAATATGATAGATTCATAAATGTTGTTGTGTGCTTTGCAAGGATCTAATAGGGCCATGGTTTGTACAACTCTTGGACATAAGAGGTTCCAATATCTGTCACATCAAAAACTGACCAAATTGACACAATTTGGGGTAATGTAATCCCTCTACTGACACACTCACTGGTAAGCGATTTGCGTAATAATTTAAAACCCTCCCTTGAAATTCATATATGAATAATAAGACCATAGTTTTTTAATATAATAATTCCTAGACCAGTGTGCACTACAGTCTACTGCTTCATTAATACCACCTAAGATTAATACCACCTAAGTAGGACAAATAAACTGCACGCACTAGCCCTATATTCCAAAATGTGGACTTGTTTATGAAACCCCAGTTATACCTTTAAAGTTTAACCAATTCAAAACTGAATGATAAATGACAGACTTTTGTCCATTCGGGTTAATACTTTGTTCTGTCTGTCGCCAGTCTGATGTAGGTTTTTGTTGGCATGACGGCGAATGAATTAGCCCAATCAATTTGGCAAGAAAAGCTGTGGAAATAATTAACCTTTTCATTTCCTTGAAAATCAAGTCCATATCACATCATAAAATGTCACATAAAATAGAATTTGGGATTCCGATTTTGAATACTGAAGAGCGAAAGGACTGAAGATTAAGAAGGACTCAAATTTAAACGCAAACCCACCTCTTAAAGCCTGTCTGCACTAGTTTGGCCAGGAGGGATTAGACCTCCCAGTGTGGTCACTGACAGGTGGTTATCTCATCAACTCAGCTCTCAATTAACATAAGAAAAAGAGGATCATGGGGGACCAACGGGCACCGCTTAGGCATTGTTTTCTATATAGAGGGAGCAAGTAGCTACAAGTAGCTTTAACATAAAACACGCCACAAATATACCAACAGTAAAGAAATAAAACATATAAATGGAAGGCAGATAATACATTGTATATGCATAAAATTACGAAAGAACATTCATCATAAAGTACAAATGATATATACTAAAAGATTCAACTAAAAATTACAGTAAATGTAAAAATAAAGAATACTGATCTTGTTGAAGCCAATGTTGCATTACACCACCATCCCTATACCAAGTTTTAAAAAGCAATGTAACAATATTAAAAGTAGCAGTTTCGTAAAGAAGCGATTTGGCAATGGGATAGGTACTCTTATGTGCTAAGTTGTGCAAAGTAAACAAAAATGTGAACTAATTCTTTTAAAATTCAAATTTTGCATGAAACATTCTCACCATCTTAATGATTTTAGATTCGTTCTTATTTACTCAAAGCTCTTATGAGGACTTGCAAAAAGCTGAAAACTAAGTGTAATAAAAAGATAAGTAATACAAGACCCAAATGTGATTTTAATTCTAATGCAGGCTAATATACAGTAAAACCAGAGACAAAACCTGTTAGAAAGAGAGAGAGAGACTTTTCTGCTGCAAGAAACTTTTGCCAGATGCAATATTTCAGTTTCAAGAGTCATGTATTTTGAAGCATAGGCCTAAACCTTTTTACAAATCTAGAAAAAAAATTGATAAAAGTTTCTTACCCAAGAAAGTTTATATTTTTACAGCACATACAGTGAAACCCCATCTATAAAGCTATAAAGGATATATCTACCAACAACAAAAATTGGTTATATGATGACTATACACAGGTGGCCTGTATAAAGAGGTGTGTTGTCCTCTATGGTAGGTTTGACTGTAGATAACAAAGTGCCACACCAACACACAATTTTGTATGCAGGCAAAGTTACTTCTGAAGATCGCTAGTATATGAGCTAAAAAGTCAATATAACGGACATGTTGTGATCATAACAGGAAATGCTATTTGAGTATACATGTTTTGTGAAACCAGGCAGTGCATACATCATGTAAAATGTTAGGAAAAATGTAGAGAAAATGTCATATTCTAGTTAAAATCTCTAATTAGCATGATAGAATGCACATTTCATTCTTGGAACCAAATGAAAGCTTACATACATATATGAGAAGGCTTCAGTAGTTTATCCATTTATCTTAAAAATTGTGATATATCATTATATCATATGTTGATACCATTTACCACATTTGGCTCAAACTATCACCCTCATGCAGTTTAAACATTTAGTTATGCTACCTACTGCTTCAGTGTACTAAACTCAAACAAGAATGCTACTTTTCTTCATGAAAATAAAATATGTCACAAATAACTTTCCTCAACTGCTCCTTTATATTAAACACACAAGAAAGTAAAATTACAAACATACACTTTGTCAAAAAACACATTGATTAGAAATAACATTAATCTATGAAATAACAAAGAACATATTTTCCATTTTCACACACTGTGTTCAGTTTGTTTGTATGTATGTATGCGTATCAATATCTCATAGTAGTAAAACATCACTGTACAATTTCTTTACATATTATTCTGACCTGATATCGTGACTTGTGAATCATAATAACTCACAGCTCTTCAATCTCTAATGTACATTACCATCATAGAATAATTTAAATATAACTTAATATAATTATGAAAGTTATGCATAGATTTACATTATTTTACAAGTCAGTACCATACTACTCTTAGAGCAGTCTCGGGTACATGTCTAAGAACTACATTTTTAGCAATCATTTCAGATCTAGCTATGTCGCAGCATATCGAGATGAGCTGCTAGACACTACGTTTGCTAAATTAGTTTCAAAGAATCCTATCTGATAGATACTTGGAAAGGATGGAAATAAAGGACAGAAAATAACAGAAGAAACAAAGAAATGATTGAAAGAAAAACAAAATAATTACAGAGCAAGAGGCAGAGAGTAGGGAAGAAAATGGAAGAAAGCTGGAGAAATAGAGAAGGGGATGGATGCAGAGAGGGCGAGAGGGAGAAAGAGAGAGAGGGCGAGAGGGGGAAAGAGAGAGAGAGAGAGACAGAGAGAAAGAGAGCAAGATGGTGAGGGGGTGAGAGAGAAAGAGAGAGAGGGCGAGAGGGAGAAAGAGAGAGGGCGAGAGGGGGAAAGAGAGAGAGGGGAGGGGAGGGAGAGACAGAGAGAGAGAGAGACAGAAAGAGAGAGAGAGAGGGTTAAACAAATTATCCTTTATATATTTATACAGACTAATTCACAACATAAAATCAATCAAGGTATATAATTATATATGATTTCTCTCTACAAATTTATCCAAAGCTAAAAAAAGGCAAAATGTTACAATATCATATCAATACCCCAGAATATATGGAACATTTCATAAAGGACTAAACTACGATTCAATCAAGAACTTATACTCAGAACCTAGCATCTCATGCATCTCATGCATTCACAATCTTCTAATCATATCAAATGCAGAGAGCCAGAAGATGTATAAAAAAAAACTGAGAAAGTGCGTTGCTCTATAGATTAAACACCGGTAGTCAAATTCAATTGCCTTTGTGACATTTCACACAGTATACAACTGTATTGCCTGGTAGAAAGCAGTAATAATTGGCAAAACACAACAGTGGATATCTGAATCTAAAAAAAGCTATTGTTGTGCCAATAAACTGAGTGCCTACATGTACAATGAGTGTCTACAGTGCTTTCAAATAGTATTATCATACGCAATCAGAATATATTGCCATTAGTGCACATATATATTGCTCTGCGGTGCAAAAGAGGCAAACGTTGAAAGCTCAACTTTGTACCTTGAACAGACCATTAGTATAGACTGCAAACCAGATATAGTGACCTCGAAGACTATTGTTCAATGTTCAAATGCATGATTCAAACCTATGAAAGAGCAACTAGTACAATCTAGAGAGCAAAGATCCTCAACATCTTAGCCAGACCTGCCATATCATCTGCTTGGAGCCAGATGGATGTTAACAGGGTATTAAAATATATGAGTTCACACCCTTCTGGCTCCAAACGGACGAAATTTTAATAATTCACACTGAGATGTATCGCTATAGAGCCCTCATTCATTGCTCAACAGACAGATCACATCATTACAAGAGGACAAGCTTGCTCAGACCGAACCACTGGTGGCTTCATTGCAATCTTCTCTGTTTGGACCGTTACACTAAACAGAATTTTATGATAATTCTGCAAGCAATTGCAAAGAATTTCACTGAAATTAGTGCACCCAGTCAAATATACAGGAGACTCTGAAGTGTAGAACAGTTAAAATATTATGCTTTCCCGCTATAATTTCACCTCTTCTAAAAACTTTACCTAGGCAATCCCAAAGTTTATCATCAATTTGTCATATCTTTAATGACACTTGCAATACCTCAGTCACACTGCCAAACTGATTTCACACTGAATCCAAACCAACAGACTTTTTGCCATTTGGGGTAATGAAATTGTTTGATCGGTCTGTTGTCGGTCTGGTGTCGGTCTCCTTGGCATGACTGGGGTATAAAAACTGTTTTTAAGTACACCCATAAAATTGGTAACTAAAGAATGCTTATAATTGCTTTTATCAAGTGAAATGTGAAAATGACATGAAAGTATTCTCAACATCGTCGTCATCATCGAGTTCATCATCAGCATCACCATTATACATTGGCCAGATCGACTTCTTGTACTGTTTTTACAGAGGCTTACTGATTGTCTTTGAATTGAGATCATTCAGCAGGGATTATCCTCACAGCTGCTCACAGGACGATCAATTAACGGTTGATGACTGCAATGGACTTGCTGCGATAACATTGTCAGATCACAGAGGCGACGGAACACCACCTGAGAGGCACAAGACCTACCCTTGATCAAGTTTTCAAGATTGTTTCATTTATCTACCTATCCAATCATGATTATCCGTCACATATCACTATCTACCCATGTCCTCATCTGTACCCGGACTTTGTTGCCGCGGTAGCATTAGTAGCTGCATCACTGGTATCCATAGCTTCTTCTATAGGTTGGATGGGACGAGCAGAAGATGGAGCAGCACGGCCGCTGGAGGAAGGCTTGGTCAAGAGATCTTCATCAAAGGCAAACTGAGTCTGAGGCGTCTTGGCAGGACTGAAACAAACCAATCCGGAATGGAGTGATTGTGATATAACTGCAACAATTACATTTTTGTTGAAACAGCAGGTTGTTTCTAAAATAGTAATACCAATATCAGGTTGTACCTTTTGAGTTTTGACTGGTTAAAATAGATGTTCAAAATCTGCTCAAAAGGTTGTGTGTGTATTGGGTTTTTACAGACGTGTATCAATCAGATATGATTATTTACGTCTGGGGACCGACCTTTAACGTCACCAGAGCTGCCAACCTGTAACTTTCAAAAAACATATTATTCAGCTTGAAAAACCATATTTTCAGGTGAAAAAACATATTTTGCCTATTTTATATGTTTTTCGTTATTTTCCCTATAAAATGCTATTGCAACTATGTTTCTTTGAATAAAAACGCGTTCAATGCCAGAAAGTTGTTTCGCGTGAATGAATTTATTCTTCATTAGTATGTACATGTAGATCTAGACCGAAAATTTCTGTCTCTTTCGTTCGTTAGCCTCTGATTTGGGTAGGGTCGGCTCCTCTCTTCAGAGCCAGAAGCCGACCATAGGCGCTCCTGTGCAAACTCAGTGGTACGGATCTGGCCACCAAATTCCGGCCAAACTTTTGGACTAAAATTTCACTTTAGCGGATTCATATCCGATGCATTTATTTTTGAAAATTAGTTCTAGGCTAATATACATCGGTTCCACTTACCAGATTTACTGTATGATGCGTTTAGGGTCTTTTTCCCGGTTTTCTTCGTCGAAATTGAACTCTGCTCCGTGTTGAAATTTTGCAGCGCATGCGCAGTAACAATTTCGACACGGAGCGGCCTTCAATTTCGACGAGGAAAACCGGGAAAAACCCTTAAACGCATCATACAGTCAATCTGGTAAGTGGAACCGATGTATATTAGCCTATTTTTCAAAATAAATGCATCGGATATGAATCCGCTAAAGTGAAATTTAGTCCAAAAGTTTGGCCGGAATTTGGCCAGATCCGTACCACCGAGTTTGCACAGGAGCGCCTATGGTCGGCTTCTGAGCCGCGCGCCGACCCTACCCAAATCAGAGGCTAACGAACGAAAGAGACAGAAATTTTCGGTCTAATGTAGATCTAGTGCAGGGACACATTCATCATGATATGACATGGAAAATCAAAACTTGCCAGTTTTTGTCATGTGGAAGGAAGCTGGATAAATTAAAAGTTTCTTGTGTTAATGATGCAAAGAAAAGGTCCTTTCAGCCTTCAATATAATCCATGATAATCGCACATAGATCTACATGTATATGCACAATACACACGCTGCTGATCTCCGTACATCAACAACTTCGAACATCGCGTGGACGTACACACACACACACAGCAGCATCTACTAACACGTGCATGCAGCGCACACTATACACAGCGTCCATTGATACGTGCGAGTGCGCGAATACATTCATGCATGTACTGTACGGTGGGCATCCCTTGCAATCGCCTGCATTTGTATGTGCGTGCGCCCGCGCAAGCTGTACGAATTGCTCACACAACCCAATAGCACAACAATGCATACGCTCGTTCTCACAGCCAACCACGTTCGCACAGCCATACTCAAAACTTTAAAAAAACGTATTTTAGCACAGAAAAACGTACAAACGTATTTTACCCCCAAAAAACGTATTAATACGTTAAAAACGTACTACTTGGCAGCTCTGCGTCACCATCCGAAAGACGTGACTCAGTTTCGAACCTGCGTCCTCGGCTAAATCAGTTTGTAACTTCCACTGTTAGCTGGATTACAGGCGCATGCCACAACCCCTTGGAAGCAAGATTTCATGAGTGGTACCAATCGCTAGAAATTTTCTTTGAATCTAGCCATATGGTTATAAAGATATCAATCTTTTTATAAATATTTGTAATGTGGTACAAAATTAGAAAACCTTACGTTCTTATAGAAAATATTTTAAAAAAATTATGTTTATAAACTCTGACATTTTTGTTTCTCATCAGGAACATACTTTAACTACCACATGACAGTCCAAGGTCATACCTCCATTGTACAGTATAGGAGCATTACACAAAAACAGATGTGTATGCAATCAACTTTTAAAAGACATGTTAGAATGAGGATTATGGTGAAAGGGTTTCCTCTAAACCATCTGCGATCTAAACATGGTAAATAATCCTTAGTCCATATATATAGCGGTGCTCTTGGGTGAAGATGAATTGTATGGGACAACACAGAGCACTTTGAATTTCTTACCTGATTGCAGACCTAGGACTAATACTTCCAGGAATCTTACGAGGCGACCTCACTTTGGTAAAGTGGTGGACTTTCTGATGCATGCTCTCCAACACAGAGGGCGCTACATATGTAAAACCCTGCAACACGAAAGGAATTATGTTAACAAATGGGTATCAGGATAGAAAATAACAACATAGTCATAAGTTTTATCATGTGGACATCCCATTGAAATGCCTATTAATATCATAGCACAGTTTAATGAGAAATCAGCAAACTTACACAATGATTTTCTTAAAAGACGGTTATCAGAGGGACTTCTATTTTGTTCCTTTTGTTGTATTTTGTGAGAGAGATTAAAAGAGAGTGAGACAGAGAGAGACAGAGAGAGAGAGAAAGACAGACAGACAGAAAGAGAGAGAGCGAGAGAGCAAGAGGGGGATGAGATCATGAGAGAGTGAGATAGAGAGAGTGAGAGAGAGAGAGAGAGACAGAGAGAAAGAGAGCAAGATGGTGATGGGGTGAGAGAGAGAGAGAGAGAGAGAGAGAGAATACCATGAGGGGCATACAGAATCACTGGAGAGAGTTGATGCAAGGACAGGTACAAATACTAACACTCTAATAGATCAACATATCATCTACATGTAGGTCAATGATAAGATTAAGACACATTGATAAACAAATATCATGTAATTGAACACATAGAACAATATGAAATTGATTGATAGACAGGAAGACAGATCTATAGATATAGGAGAAATTGGCAACTACTTACTAGGAAGATCTGATTGGCACTTTCACTGAGCATAGAATCATCAGGACTATCTACCGGTGTTTGCTTGGTAAACTTGGAGTCAAACTGACTAACATCCTCCTCATTTACCTGTAAAGAGATTTAAAGAAAGATTTGCACTCTGACTACACATGAAATCATCAGGACTATCTACCGGTGTCTGTTTAGTAAACTTGGAGTCAAACTGACTAACATCCTCCTCATTTACCTGTAAAGAGATTTAAAGAAAGATTTGCACTCTGACTACACATGAAATGATCAGGACTATCTACCGGTGTTTGCTTGGTAAACTTGGAGTCAAACTGACTAACATCCTCCTCATTCACCTGTAAAGAGATTTAAAGAAAGATTTGCACTCTGACTACACATGAAATCATCAGAACTATCTACCGGTGTCTGTTTAGTAAACTTGGAGTCAAACTGACTAACATCCTCCTCATTTACCTGTAAAGAGATTTAAAGAAAGATTTGCACTCTGACTACACATGAAATCATCAGGACTATCTACCGGTGTCTGTTTAGTAAACGTGGAGTCAAACTGACTAACATCCTCCTCATTTACCTGTAAAGAGATTTAAAGAAAGATTTGCACTCTGACTACACATGAAATCATCAGAACTATCTACCGGTGTCTGTTTAGTAAACGTGGAGTCAAACTGACTAACATCCTCCTCATTCACCTGTAAAGAGATTTAAAGAAAGATTTGCACTCTGACTACACATGAAATCATCAGGACTATCTACCGGTGTCTGTTTAGTAAACTTGGAGTCAAACTGACTAACATCCTCCTCATTCACCTGTTAAGAGATTTAAAGAAAGATTTGCACTCTGACTACACATGAAATCATCAGAACTATCTACCGGTGTCTGTTTAGTAAACGTGGAGTCAAACTGACTAACATCCTCCTCATTCACCTGTAAAGAGAGAGTTAAGAATTCATTTACAAGTGTAACATACATCTTTACTATGACCGTCATAGCTAACTATTTCTTTCAATAGAACTCCATGAATTCATCCACTTGATTCTATGAGAATACACAAGATTACTAAACTCTATAAAGTAACAATCTCACAGGTTCTTCTATTTCTTCTATCATGAGTGTCTTTAAAGACATATTCTCTTCCGTTTCCAATTGCATTGCATCCTAGTTCACATACACCAGACTTGGTGAAATTACCAAGGAATCACAAACTTGTTGGGCACACAACTCTAGGGTGCAGAAGCCGAGCTTGGTGTCCCAACGAGAACTTGCTACGTGAGGCTCGGAAAGCTTTCTTTCGTCTTTCCAAATTCTTATTCTGCATTACTTTTCGTTACAGGCGATTCTTTTGAAGTGGGAGGAGGGTGAGAGCATAATATAAGGCCTGTCGGTCATAAAAGTGAAGTCAACTCTTGGTGACTGAAAACATCAGTTAACACGTAAATAGCTAATGTCCTTTGGCAAGACATTCATTTGTATTTGCCACTCTCCACCCAGGTGTAGTAAATGGGTACTTGGTAGGAATTTATTCCTTGAATGCTTTAAGCACCTTAGGGCACATAGGCTAAAGCCAGGGTAATAATACTACTTTGTAAGCTCCTTGAGCTACCCATGGGATGGATAGGTGCACAATATAAATGGAGCTATTACAGTGAATCATGTCTATAAAGACCACCCAAGGGAGACAAGAAAGTGGTCTTTATAGGCAGGTGGTCTTTATGGACAGGTTCCTTTAGTACATGTTTCAATGAGAAATCATTTTCAAGGGAAACAAAAAATGTGGTCTTTGTAGACAGGTGGTCTTTCTATACAGGTGGTCACTAAAGCAGGTTTGACTGTATTATTTTTTATGTCAAATTCCCTATGAGAGCCCATGATTATGTGTCTTTAAAATATGTAATGATGGATAACCAGACTCTAAGTCAACTTACCACAGCAGGTGTAATAGGGGGTTCCCCCTTCCTTGCTAGTACATCATCCCATTTGACATGTCTGAAGAACGGATGTTTTTTAATCTTAGTAGCGTCCTCTGGACCGCTGCCTAGTCTGGCTGAGATGTGTCTCTTCAGTAACTGGAATAACAAAAGAAGAAGAATGCTATCAACCATTGCGACATTCCAAGATGCTATTGATAGTAAACAAAACATGTTATTTCCCCCTCGTTATCATGCCCCTGGTAATGGTAGAATGAATTGTTGTTGTTGGTTGGTTTGTTTTTAACCGACTACTAAGAAAGCATGTGTATGCTTGTAAAGTAAGTAACCATGGGACCGACAGCTTTAAGTCCTCTCCGAGGGTCTGGGTAATGAGGATTAATGCCTTACCAAAGGGCACTAGCACATCGACTTGGTTTCGAACCCGGGACCTCCCGGTTATGAGACCACTGCTCAACTAATGACCCACTGTGCCTGAATAGGTGACTATACCATCAGATTTATATTCATTGCTTGGCATAGCAATGTTTTAAATAAAAAAGAAAAAAGTTTCACAACAGTGACATGGAGAAAAATGTTTACAAATACCCATGATGAAGGGCATTCATAAAAAGCACCAGCTTGGCATGTGAAGGAGATGCATTGTTTTGGTTACGTGATCCTTACCTTTCTCACAAGGTCTCTAGCTTCATGTGTTAGATATGGAGGTAGACTGAGCTTGCCTTTTAGAATCTGAAAAGAACAATAACAAAATATTAGATAGATGTAAAAATGTTGGCACAGAAATACTCTTTCACCTACAACCTGTAAATGTGTAACCTCACCTTCACCTGCAAGTGCTCCTCCACATTTCAAAAGCAAAGCCATGAATAGAAAGGCTTTCAAAGTTGGCCTACATTTAACAATCATAATATCAATACTCATAAGCCAAACTTGGTCAAATTGATAACAAGGCACTCATCATAGTACTTGCTATTACCATCCTGACTCTAATCTAGCTGCCCTAAGGCTTTATCTGTGAATTTCTTTCACCCAGGTACCAATGCTACACTGAGATGATGGTGATGGTGGTGGCGGTGGTGGTGGTGGTGGTGGTGGTGGTGGTGGTGGTGGTGGTGGTGGTGGTGATGATGATGATGATGATGATGATGATGATGATGATGATGATGATGATGATAACTGATTGGGGGTGTAAAGGTGGACCACTACACCGGGTTTCCCCCTACTCTTATACGAATAGTGCCGTGGGTTCTTAATGTGCAAAGGATGCTCAAGGCGCCTTCAAAGTAGTATTATTACCCTGGCTTTAGCCCAGCTGCCCTAAGGTGCTAAAAGCATTCAAGGAATAAATTCCTACCAAGTACCCATTTACTACACCTGGATCGAGAGTGGCAAATGTAGATTAATGTCTTGCCAAAGGACATTAGTGCCACGTCGGGACTTGAACCACAAACCATGCGATTCACAGCTGATATATCCGCCATACCATGGCGTCTCTACATATGTTGCAAATAAAGTTCTCCTACATTATCAGGTCAGTGTGCTGATGTTTCTTTACCATTGGGGTCGTGGCAACATGATAGTTAGTTCATGGATATATACTTACTTTCTCAATAGTCTTCTTTCTGTTCTCTGCTGTGAAGGGAGGCTGCAGAGACAAAACAACCAAACACAAATCAATAAATATATCAATACCATACCTCAATACGAATGGGCTTTGTTATGATTGTAATACAAGAAGCTTAGGAGTATTTGTTATCAAGGAAAGACACAGTGGGTGATGTAATGACTGGTATTAAAATTCTTTCAATCCTTGGAAGGTTCCGCTCGTCTCTCATTCTAATAGCTTATTTTTTTGTTCCAAACCTGAAGAGATGCAAGGACCAAGTAGGCTACGGTTAACTGGTAATCTTTCTACAGATATCTTCGTGAAAGGCTGCATAGCCCTTTGAAGATTAACAATAGAAGAAGAAGGATTTGTCCAACTGAACAAACTATTGTATCCCTTAAAATATATTTTGATACTAGGGAATTGAAGATTAAATATTTAGTATAAGATTGATTTCACATGCTTCCAATTACGCCACTTAATTGACACAATTTGTATAAGCAGGTCCAAAGTCAATGGTCAGAGGTTATGTGATATACTTACCCCACCAGTAAGCATGTCATACATGAGTGCCCCTAGACTCCACCAGTCCACATCTTTGCCATGTCCACTTCGACTTACAATCTCAGGAGCCCTAATAAATGAGAAACATTCAGGAAATAAAATTAGTTGAGATGGTACATAAAATCTTTGAAGGCCACTGTGAAAGAATGACAAAAACACTTTTATTAAAGGTAATAACATGGGCAAACAGAAGAAAAGAGGGTGGGAGCATGCGCAAGAACTTTATAATATACTGCAGGTAATATCTTTGACATAGAAGTTGTCTTGTCTCCATAGAAACAAAAAGATCTCGCTGCCGGCAAACTATAGATTCTAAACTATTCTAGTAATAGTAAAGAAATATAATGGCTCCCTCCTCTTGTCCCCCTTCCCATACCCCCCATTTGAAAATGGTTGCGATGTGTTCTGTGTAAACATTAAACAGCACCTTCAATGCAATAGATTTCTGTTAGTCTTTTTAATTATTCACTGCTGCTTATAAATCCATTTTAAAGGGATGACAAGATAAGTGGATAGCTAATCGAAACCATAGCTCAAGTGGTCAAAGTATCATTAAAGGTAAGCAATCATTTTTCTTAGTTCAAATCTTCAAAGAATCATTAGACAATGACAGGTAATCAATTCAATCATACTCACATGTATTCTATTGTACCACAGAAGGTATGTGTCATAGATCCTTCTTCCAAAGACTCCTTACACAGACCAAAATCCGTTAATACTACATGCCCTGGAGAAAAGACAAAAATAGGTATATATGAAAATCTGGCCAGGGCTCCATTTCACAAAACTTGTCATCGGTGACAAATGACAGTTTTTGTTATAAGCTAGTGAAATCCTTGCTTCTGATTGGTTATCAGCAGATTTGTCACTGATTTGTGTCATGTGTCATTGAAAAAAGGCTTTGTGAAACGGGTCCCTGATCCAAAATAAGATGTGAAACTTTGCATGAGGACATCAACAATACATGGCAACACATTAATTGGCATTGCATAACAGAGACGGGATGGACACATACGACTTGAAGACAAGCTTGAGTTCTGGTAATGATAGAAAATAAATTCTCACAGAATCCGACAAAACTCACACTGAATGTTCAAGATTACAAATAAATGACATGCGCCAAACATTTTTTGGTAGAAAATGTATATGGGCTGAGTAATGAGCACAGAAAGATAAGGAAATCAAGGTAAGTAGGCCTGACACCATGTGCTTCACACATGTCACTATGTGCAAATGAGAGTTGTGGTTTTCACTGAAGATGATTTCCAGCAAGTTTTTGCGAGGTTGTTTTAATTTTACTGGTTCAAACAATCATCTACTGCAGGATAAACAATCCAGAATTAATTATAGCCATGTTCTCTTGACATACGATGCCCATACCAGAGCTCTAGATTAGCTTTAAAATTGATTAACCCCTGATGATGACTCTTTTGACAACTACCACCACAGCCTCCAATACAATTACTCCCTAATAAACAGCTACCCCTAGGACACCTGGACACCTAGGACACCCAAGTGACCCCACCCTGACGGAATTATCACTGAATAGCTACACCCTGGGACGATCAACCCTTTGGAGAATTCCCCCATAATTTCTCCTGTAAAATTACTCTAAATATCCCATCTGACAACAACTGGGGAAGAAGTGGGGATTGTCAAAGGGACTTGTTGCCCTAGAAGAAGGGGGCAAGTGTTAAAGGTACTACGTCCCATTTGCAGGCCAAAAAATGAAAAGGTTAAATTCCAACGGCATTTGGAAGACAATACGAATTTAGAACTTCCCTAAAAAAAGGGGGGCTTGAAAATGTCTTTAAGTGGGAAAATAACGACTATTAGTTGTCGAATCGACTTAGGAGCTATAGAGCCAGTAAGTAATAGTCTGATTTTTCAGACCATTGTACCGAATGGTCGTACGTTTTATGCTGCGCAAAGATTCAATCAGTTTAATTTTGGCCATTACAAGAAGTGGGTTATTGATGTAGACAAATGCTCATGTACCCTTTACAGCTCATTTTATGTATGTTATTACCAAAGATGAAAAAGCCAGTCAGTCACTCAATAGTGTCTGACAGTGAAGTCTAGCAAGTAAACAGGTTTCCTTGCATAATTTGAATATTAGGACACTGCTAACGTTTAAATTTCACAGATAGGACATACATGACATATTCATCATTACTGCAAAGTTCTACAGAATTTGATGTTGGCTGCAAAAGGGACATAGTATCTTTAAAGCAGGACAGAAAGAGAGAGAGAGAAAGAGAGAGAGAGAGAGAGAGATAAAGAAGGGGGTAGGTGAAGTGGGGAAGAAAGAGACATAATTTCTAACAAACCATGATTACCTTGTTTATTAAGCATGATATTCTCCGGTTTCAGATCCCTGTAGATGATGCCTAGTTTATGTAGATGCTCTAGTGCTAATACTATCTCTGATAGATAAAAACTGAAAACAAAAACAAGAACAAGAACACAAAATGTCAGAAATTAGTCCTAAACTTCTTCAATATTTCAATATCATTCATAAATTCAAATTAACTGAAACTGTAGAATCGAGTACCGATCTTTGAAAGAATTTGTGTTTTCGTGACTACAATTTTTGTGAGCCAACTGACTTCTGGACCCTCCCACTCCCACAGGCTTAATACAGGAATCTCATAGACAATGGTGTAAGAATGTTGCTAATATGCTGTAAAAATTTCAACACAATTATGTTCATAAAAAAAAGATATTCAGTCAATCCTTGTATAAAAACAAAAAATCAAGATGAACTGATATCTTCACAGGTGTATAAACAAAAATGTTAATATCAACTCTCAAGAACAAAATTTGCAGTTACCAGGTAGATGCAAATCCCCTCCTAAAACAACAAACACAAAAACTTACCATGCTGTATCTTCCATAAATATTCCTTCTCTTTCTAGATGCATAAATAACTCTCCACCTGCATGGAAGAAAACAAATTGAAATATACATTTCATACCTTTCTCAAAATCAAATAACACGTTGAAACACTTAACAGTCAATAAGCCCTTTTTGGTCTCAAATACCATCCATTGTTGACTTTATCAAGGTCAACTTGTGCCTACTCAAATAAGTGCTTGTTCTAAAGTGTTAATTGGGACTGATACATGTATGTATCAATTCAACAATTTAAGGGTGCGTTTATCGGGTCTTGCCACTAGATATGTACATATCCAATATTGAACCCCACTATACGAACGTGATTTTCGGGATGTCGCGTTTATCGCCTCTTCACGATTCAAAATAAAGGCCTTGTCTCTGCGCAGCTGCTTTGCGCCGTTTGACCCTGGAAGCAGATTAGCCTGGGAAGGTCCATAGAGCTATATGGGAAGGTCCGATTTGTATGTGGGGTTCAAAACAGCTTTGCGTTTATCGTGTCTCAGAAACGTGATTCTGGCTGTATGTCACATTCAAAACGCACCTTTTTCGGCGTTACAATATGCCCATATCTAAAGACGTTTGAAATAGGGCTTTGCGTTTATCGCCTTAAAAATTTGCCTGAAAGACGTTTGAAAATGCTGATTCTAGGCAAAAATTTGGTCGATAAACGCGACCAAAGACACTCAGGATTAAGGAACATGAAGCATGTATACATGTATAGAGGTCTTGTGATCTAGTGTATAAGCCCCAGGACTGTAGATCACAACGTACATGTATGGGGATCAAAACTAACGTCCTTTGGCAAGACGTTAATCTACATTTGCTACTCTCCACCCAGGTGCTCAATGGGTACCCGGTAGGATGCGAACTTTAATGTGGTATGCTCAGCATTGTGAGCGTCTGTAAAATGGCGCCTGGCTAGAATACTCCCCAGGCAGTGGAAAACGTGCACACATTGTGTGCGGGCGAGCGTGAATCCGATGACCTGGGTAATAATATATCTGTAAAGTGCCAGGAGACATCGTCGATGTATTAAGCGCAATATAAACGCGGAATAGTATTATTATTACATTGTATACACGTAGAATTAAATACCTCTAGAGATGTCAAGTCTCTAAAATCCCCACCAAAATGATCTCATTGTGAAGAAACTCAGTCACTCACCACTGAGATAGAATGAGGTACAACTTTGGAAGCCATAGTGAAGATCAACAATGGACGGATGCTGAACAGCTTTGAGGGTACTACTGTTATTGAAACACAACTATGAATACAATTACCACTTTACTTTACTGCTGTCACTACAAATCAAATAAAAAGGCCTAGGTCTTAGAGACTCACCACCGAGATAGGCCAGAATGAGGTACAGTTTTCCGCCTGTCTGGAAGGCATAGTGAAGATCAACAATGAACGGATGCTGAACAGCCTCCAGGATGTTACGCTCTGCCTTGGTATGAGCGGTATCCTTCTGATTCCTGACGATCTTTGCCTGTCAAGAAGAGAAATATTAAGATCATTCAATACTGAATTATTTCTACCTTACTACCTTATACCCTTTCATTGTTCTATGCTGAAATGGTTGGTTGACACTTAACAGTCACGTTGTTATATCAAGGTTTTAAATTATTTTCTTTAGGAAAATATGAGAGTGATAACTTTATGCATATATATCTATCATAAACTGTTGAAAAGCATATATATGAAAGTGCTGGACAAAAAGATGATCTGTTTTTAAGTGTATGAAGACAGGAATCTTGTATGCTAAATTTCTTTATTCAAACTTTTTGACAGAAAAAAGGTGTGTTAAGTTCTACATATCGTCGCTGGTGGCAGAAGGGCGTTAGCTCGAATTTCAGGTAAAAAATGAAGCGCTAAGCAAAAGAGCGTTAGCACTATATCGCCTCAAACTTAATAAAACTGACTTATTTCCGAGAAAAAAAATTGTCACCATGTTCTACTATAACATTTCTATTAGTCTCTTAAGTTTTTAACCAATTTTCGACATGGAAAGTAGTTTAAATATAAAACAAATCTTTAAATGCGAATAATTCGAAAAGTAGATTTCGAGTCGCTCGCGCGCTTACGCCCTTCTGCCACCCGCGACGATATATCTGAAACTGCTTGGAGAAAAAAGGCATGAGAAAGGTTTAGGTGAAAGTACCGAGTTCAACATTCATAATTCAGAAAATGAAAAAGTGGTCAAAATGTAATTTCATTTCAATACTATGTCATTTCTATACAATTAACAAAAAATACCACATGTTTCAGAATTACATAACCTGTTTGTAGGATTACGAACTAAATTTCACAATTGGATGAATGAACCTTAGGATTTAGCTGTACATGTTTGTAAGTTTTAACCATTAGGAATTGCCAGTAGGAAAAAAAAACTTCACTTACCTTCTTTAAAACTTTCATTGCAAATATTTTTCCTGAGTCTTTACCCGTCGTTTTCCGAACCTGGAAAACCTGCAAATAAACAAAGAATGAACAGAATGAAAAGTCAATGCAGACGATAAATCAAAACTGAATTTCCATCTAGGATAATTCAAAAATAGAGTACACTGAAGGGCTAATTAATTTGAGAAATGAACAAATGAATGCTTCAAAATCCCATAACAACAAACATTTGTATGTACAGTTAACAACTAAATTATTCATACCCTTTAATACCAAGTTTTGTAATTTTATAAGTATGTGCAAAACTGATATGTCCTGATCTATGTTTCTTGAGAATGTGACATATTAAAGCTTACATCTAAAATATTCAACAAAGGCCTTAAAAATAAAGACCAGTTTTGGAAACGCCCCTCTCTCAAACAATGAGATGGAAGCTCTCATTACCAATGTGAAAGAATATGTTTTGAATAATACGTGATGATACAAATTTTGCCGGGAAACCGCCTAGTAATTGATATATTTGGTAAATTATTATATCTATTGGGACCAAATAGATATCGCGCACGTGGTTGTGTAGTCCCATATACATCTTTCTGTGTACAGTGCTTGTAACTTTAATACCAAGACTGGGCCAAATTTCTTATCATTTTGATGATTCCAGAACCTTGCAGTACACACCAATACTTATATACTAGATGATAAACCTTTTCTGATCAATTCTACAACGTTTTTTTCACAATGCAATCGCATGACCAGGGGGGTGTTTCACAAAGACTAAGATCGACTTTAAGTTGGACTTAAGTATAGACGGCCGTTCATGCCATTGTTTGCTCTCATCATTTACTGGCATTGCTCTCTCAAGGGACGTACAAATCATGGTAAAAAATCTACAAAATTTACATGTTTTGATTATTCATTATTGAAGGAAAAAATATTGTCTAAAGATCATAATGGTCAGAGCAAACAATGGCACGAACGGCCTGTTATACTTAAGTCCAACTTAAAGTCAATCTTAGTCTTTGTGAAACACCCCCCAGAACTGGTCTTTATCTTTAATTCAACCAGTCCTACTTTCATTCTCGATTCATGAAAAACACAAAATGTTTTAATACAAAGGGTATGAATAATTAAGTTGTTAAAGTTCTGTATTACACTTATTCTTTATCGACCTTTTAATCATGATATAATCACACTGCACTGCCTGAAATGGTTTTCTATCTATTGCTACAAAAAGTAAATAAAGTGCTGAGGAGTTCAAAATGTACTATGTAATGTACATGTACTGTACAGACATGGCCCCTTCTTTACTTCAAAACATGCTACTGGTGAAGATCTTCAAAATCTTTAGAGAAACACTTTTCAGTATACATGTAGATAGAGGGTGGTCCACACACAAAAATTCAAACATGTAAAATTTGAATGTGGAAGGAGTATGAGCTGGGCCCCATTTCACAAAACTTGTCATCAGTGACAAATGACAGTTTTTGTTATAAGCTAGTGAAATCTTTGCTTTTGATTGGTTATCAGCAGATTTGTCAATGATTTTTGTCATTTGTCATTGAAAAAAGGCTTTGTGAAACAAGTCCCTGGTGTATGCCAAGTACAAAGTCCCTTGTGGCCAGGCTTGTTGGCTCTAAGGTTCTTGGATGTACTCTGGTGCATTCTGAGCTATATTTAAAAGCATTTTCAAACAAATTTTAAGACTAATATTTCATAAATAATATTTTAGTTGAGCAGGAATATTAAAGCTGTTGCTGATTTTGTCAAACCTGCATGATCAAGATTCTAACCTGTTGCTGTTACATGTTTAAATCTCTTATGGACCACCCGGATAGATCTAGGTACCGGTAGCTCATTGAAAGAGGAAATATTTGCTGGTGGCCGATGGGACCTTGATTCAGTTTTTGCTAACAGGAACTAGTACTGTGGTATTAGCATTAAGTTTCAAATGGTATCAAAAGCAAAACAAAGGCAATGCACTTTGCTTTATAAAAATACACAAGAGCACTGCACAAGCTCTCATCTATAAGTGTTTATGACACAAAAACACTGCAAAAGATCACATCTATATGAGGTTATGACACAAGAGCACTGCAGAGAGAGGTAGAGAGGTAGAGCGGATGGCCTATACGGATCATCAATAATGCTTTGTCATATATTTATTCTGAGAAATGACATCTCAGTTTTGATCCAAATAATATTTCCTATTCAGTGTGCAAGGACTGTGGTTGATACTGTATCATATCTATATCAATCGTACATGGCTGTAATATTTGGAAGATAATTCTTTGAGACTTCTTTTACATCAGGGGGGTGTTTCACAAAGACTAAGATCAACTTTAAGTTGGACTTAACTATGGCAGGCCGTTCATGCCATTGTTTGCTCTCACCATTTACTGGCATTGGTCTCTCAAGGGACGTACAAATCATGGTCACAAATCTACAGAATTTACATTTTTTGATAATTCATTATTGAAGGAAAAAATATTATCTAAATATATATACATAATCGTGAGAGCAACCAGTGGCATGAATGGCCTGCCATAGTTAAGTCCAACTTAAAGTCGATCTTAGTCTTTGTGAAACAGCCCCTGGAAGGGAAGTTTATGCACTATGATGGAATGACTTATATTACTCTAGTTCTTCCTCTGCCTAGATATATACTGTACGCTGAGTGACTCAAACAGTCACAATCGGTGCATTTTCATCAATCTATTTTTAATTTGAATAAGATTTTAGTTACTATTATTTAGACAAGCAAATTCCAAACTTGTTTTGACTGAGATTTACGAATCCCTTTCCAGGGCACTGTCTTTTAAAGAGTTGCGATTGATCAAAATCAATTGCAAGTCTTCCAAACACTCACAAGTTTGCAGTCTCCTATCTCTTATGTACTTACTGTACATGTACAAGTACATGTACAGTAGTTGTGATTAACATCAACTTGTAATATTAAATAAAAATACTAAAGCCGATTAATGTCAAGTGAAGGGTACCACTATGGAACCCCAAAGATCATACACAACAAAACAAATAGTGATTAGTCTACCGTCATTCATCATGACTTGCATATATTTCCACTTCCGGAGAAGGACACCAGGGCCCTGTTTCATAAAACTTGATATCAATAACAAGGTACAAGCTACTGTTATAAGCTACTGTTACAAGCTACTGTTATAAGCTACAGAAATCATGGCATCTGATTGGCTGATAGCAAATTTGTCATAGAAATTTAGCAGTTGTTACAGATAACAAGTTTTATGAAACAGGGCCCCTGATCATTTCTTGAGAACTAGAAAGGTGCAACTCTACATGTTTACATGTACCATAAAGTAGGGGTTCTCAAACTGTTTCCTTGACAGTCCGGATATGATTTCCATGACAGCTAAAAGTTCAGAAACACAGGATGCCATTCGCGTGAAAATTCTTCCAGTCATTCGTATGACTCAAATATTAATCAATTTTGGTCCAGACTCGGACAATCTTCTCCTAAAATTTACAGTATATGACACTTGTAAGTTGTATATTGAAGAAAATGAGGCTTGTTTTAGGTCTATAATGTATATCTGATCTAAGGGAAATTGTTACAGCTAAAAAAAAATTGTTAAAGGTGCACAATCCTGCCAGTGTAGTTATCGCTGCTCTAGTCATCGCCATCGGAACATGCCATCTGCGTAAGAGCCGTATTCTGTTGGTGTCAATAGGCAGCTAGCACCGACCGCCAGCGCGTACAGTACGTATTTGGAATGCCCTCTGGAATACGGGGAACGTGCGTCTTAAAAGCAAAGCAAAGCCTCCCGAGTGGTCCAGATTGATATGCCCTGCACCGATGTGACCGCAGTCCGAACTTTCAGAAGCCCTGCCCGGTATATAAGAGTTTGGTACTAACCTTGCCATAGCCTCCCTTGCCTAGTACTTTGAGTAGCTGGAAATCTGTTGGTCCAACCTTCTCTGTGCCTGGATTCACCGTCTCCTCAGAGAGGGATACCTCCTCCACTTCAATCGACCTGGGAGACAGAACAGAGAGGGGTAAAGGTGTTATACAGTTTAACCTGCTGTAGTGACCACCTGTATAGAAGGACCAAATTGTTTGTTTCCCTTGAAAATGGTTTCTCATTGAAACATGTACATGTACTAAAGAAACCTGTACATAAAGACCACATGCCTATAATAAAGACCACTTTTCTTGTCTCCCTTGGGTGGTCATTATAAGACAGGTTTCACTGAAGATGGTAATGACTAGGTAAGGTCCATGAGGAGGGGGGCAGGGGACATGATAACTCCTCCACAACCTTTGTGAGTTCCTAACTGGCTAGGGTGGGGGAGGGAGTTCATTCAAATCATCAAATCTGGTGTTATTACCGACGGATTAAATACAGAATGATACTTGATTAATTATGTTGAGATTTTTGCACTGTGTTTTGGCTCTTTGTTATTGTTTTTTCTGTGTGTGTTTGTTTGTCGTTGTTGTTGTGTTTTTTTTTTTTTGGGGGTCATTTTTTAGACATCTTAGTGAGATACCCACTTTTCTAGACATACCGGTACAATTTACAGACTTTTTATGGTATTCAAGTCTAAACTCTAAAGTCTAAACAGTTAAAGGAAGTCACATTTCCCCCAAGAACTTTCAAAACTATACATGTATGTGGGTGAGTCATGTGACATACATATATGTCATACATACATGTACATGTACAGTGATTCAGTGAATTTAGAGCACTAGAATTTGTTCATGATTGGATAAAGATATAAGCTATGAAATGGGGGAAATGGGACCAGTAGTACATGTACATACATGTATACCCAGACGTTGTGTGTCCTGACAGGTTGTGTATCCGGACAGTTGATTTAAGACGGTAGATTTGAAGAAGTTTACATGCAATATTTCATAAATATTTTAAAGTCTTATATTATAATTAGACAATATTAATAAGCATTAATATATATGAGGGCTAGTGTTATTTGATGCACACATTGCCTTAAATCCAAAGGCAAAAGTGATGGCTCTATTTGTGTAACCCCCCTCATCATACTTGGCCAAATTCCTTCAAATCCATGCAGCCATACATACTATACATGCAGGGAAGTGTTGCAATCACTAGGCTCTATCTCTTAGGGTAGCCAAACCATACATGTATGTGCCTATGAGACAGCAAGTCAAAGTCACACTTTCCTAATCAAATATGGCTCTTATTTCTGGATATCATCAGCATTAATTGGGGCAGGTTGAAAGTGGCAACAGTCACAAATATACATGTAATAGTGGGTTCTTGTATAGTGCTCATATCTGTCAGACTTGCTCTCCTGGCGCTCCATAGTATTACCCAGGCTTTTTTTAGCATGGCTGCCATTACGGCGCTCTAGCATTTCAAAGAATTAATTCCTGCCAGGTACCCATTTACATCACCTGGGTCGAGTGTGGCAAATGTAGTTTCATGTCTTGCCAAAGGACATTAGTGCTGCAGCGGGACTCGAACTGCGAACCTTGTGATCCACAGTCCGGTGACATTTCCACTCGACCACGACACCTCTACTTGTATACACTGCACTATTTTCACAGAAATTAATTTGGTTTTTCAAACTTCAAATATTAGAACTATGAAAAGAAACCAGATTGACCCAAATCTGACCTATACATGATACCTGCATTTCTTTTTTATTTATGTAAATACCTTGAAAGTTTCAACATCAGGAAGTAGAGTAAGTAACCTTAACTCTTTGCCCGCCACGTACACAATCCCCCCTGTGCCACATTGTTTTTAGGGTGCCACCTTAGGAGGGGTGCTGCATGGACTATGCTTATTCAACTCGCAATAACTTTTGATTGGTGTACTGTAATGAAAAACTTTGTGTAGCAATATTGTATAGAAATTAATAGTCTTGCCAATGGTATCATTTTTGTAATGTATATTATCATAAATTTTGAGATTATCAACTATACATTTTGTATCCAAGTTTTCGTTTTCGTTTTCTTCAAACTCGCTGTCTGAATCGTGATTGATGTCCACGCCATTATCATGTTCTGTGGGATTACGCAAAAGTGTACGTGTGGGACCAGGCTCATCTTCCTCGTCAGAGTCAGTCTCGCTCTCCTCTGAATCAGAGTCGGCTGTTGGAACAGGGTCCATCACAAGTTCTCGTACCTGATCAGCAGTGAAGAAGTCCCGTCTCCTCCTAATAGGGGCCATCCTAGCTCATCAGAATATTTGCAAAAGCAGTTTCAAAAACTCAATTTTTCTCGGAAAATGTCAATGTAAACAATGTCTGCAGCGGTGCAATGAAGTGTGATGTGTATACAATGCGAAGCACGTTACTATTGTGTGTGTGTGCGTACAATAGAATTAAATGCATTCCGTGTGTATTGTGAATGAAATGTGACTTGAGTCGAAGTTGGCAGCCCGCTGTATGTTCCGCTAGCCGAACGTAGCGGGCAAAGAGTTAATAGACTGATCAGGATAACGTTATGTGTATCAGAGTGTCAGGAGTCAGGATGTGCAGAGACATGGCACAGGATTGGCAGGCACTGGCACCATGGTCAGGGGTGGTTGGGGGCATAAGGAGGGGGTTCTATTATCCTCTTTGCATGTTCATTTTCTCCTCTCCCTTTCCTCAAATCTGCTTTTCTTATCCTCTTTTGGGATAGGAGACCCCTCCTCTGTGCCCCTATTGCTATGCATTTACATTTAGAATAGCAGGATGTTTTTTCATTCATATTTTTTTTCATTATAAAAAAAAGAAGACGATGACTGAGGGGTTATTATTCATTAGTACCACATCTACAGGGGTGTACATGTAAATACAAAAGTATTAGCAAGATTAATGGCCTAATTAAAGGTAAAGACCAGTTTTGGAAACGCCCCTCTCTCAAAAAATGAAATGGAAGCTCTCATTACCAATCATGTGAAAGAATATGTTTTGAATAATACGTGATGATACAAATTTTGCTGGGAAACCGCCTACTAATTGATATATTTGGTAAATTATTGTATCTATTGGGACCAAATAGATATCGCGCACGTGGTCGCGTAGTCCCATATACATCTTTCTGTGTACAGTGCTTGTAACTTTACCAAGACTGGGCCAAATTTCTTATCATTTTGATGATTCCAGAACCTTGCAGTACACATATACTTATATGCTAGATGATCAACCTTTTCTGATCGATTCCACAACGTTTCTTTCACAATGCAATCACATGACCAGAACTGGTCTTTATCTTTAAATTAAATGCTGGTCCAATCAACAGCCATTTCTTTCTTGTCTGAATTTGAGAAGACAAGACATATACCGGTATATGAAACATCTGATTTACATCAGAAATCGAATAATACACTGCAGATCATGTCCATTCTCTTCATCAAAATTGGAATATATTCAGTACATGTATGTGACAAGTGTTTCTCATCAACAGTGGAATTTAACTCACTTTTGCTGCCTCTTTTCATTTGATCTTTTTGTCAAGTAATTCTCTTTTTCTTCTTCAAAAGTAGCAAGCTCATCACTAGATTTTTTGGAATGAAAAATTGGACCAAATATTTTGAACAATCATGAAATTAAAAATGATCTCATTCTACATAAATTATGTGTATCAACTATTAAGCAGAAAGGTCCCTTTTAAGCAGAAAGCCATAGATATTAATCCCACGCCCTAACTACATACATGTAGCAAACTTTATACTTACTCATAAGCTCCATCAGCCAGGTAGCTGTCACCCTGTTAATATAAAATGTAGAAAAAGCAACATTCAACATGTCAAATTCGAGAGTCGGAGGAAAATATGCATAGTTTCAATCACCAAAAGGTAAATACAAAGATACAAAAGAGCACAGAAACTCATTTATAAAAATCTAGACAAGAAACTACAGGATACAGGTGTACAATGTATGAATCATCTTCATTTGGCCGTACATTTAAGTGTTCTTTGAGAACCAAACACTTAATCTGAAGTCTTTTTCCAATACATGCAATTGTTTAAACTCCAAAACCAAATGTACTGTCTAAAGTCTTCATTGATGATATTCAAGTGTCAGAGGCAAGTGATTTTGTCCTAGAGTGGCTGTAAGTTATTTAATAATAATAATAATAAATAATGTATGAGATTTGTAAGGTGCCAAATTCACTTGATATCAAATGGGTACCAAGTTTCTGCTACATGTACATGTACATGTATGTGTACCGCAATTCCAAGGCTCAAGATTCCTCTGCAAACTTAAGTAGGCCTACATATGTACAGTATGATGATTACTTTTTAAAAAATGCCCAATTACCAAAATATAAAATCAACAAAATAAATGTATGTTTTTGACAATTGTTCCCCGAGTTAGTTCCCTCCTATCATACTGTACCTGATCAGAATGTAACTTTTTGTACAATATCGATATCCTTGCATGTTTTTCATGAATATTGGGCAAAGTCAGTGCATTAACTCTCTAATCACTCCTTCAATTTTGTCAATTAACTTCAGAAGCTCCAACACTTTTGCCACTTCTGGGTCCTTCTAATAAAAGAGATGCAATTGATTACAAATGAATTGCGATCCGTCTAATTAAAGAGATGAAATTGATTTCAAATGATTTGCGATAAATATTGATTGCATCTCCTATCGCTTTAGTACACATTTGCAATTCATATTAATTGCATCTCGTTTATAAGCGGGCCATCTGAGTTACTAGAGTTACAAATGTATGAAACCAAATCTTGCAATTTGAATTTCTTATTTGCCTCGGACATACATGTATTGTACGAAAGAGTTACACATACATGTATATACATTTCCATTTATGAATTATAAAAAAATCTTATTTCTAACCTGAAGAGCAAGGTTACATGTATACTGACTTTTCCATGAAATAGGGCCCTTACTATCAAATTTGCTATGCTAGAGTCCTTGGCCGGGGATTTTTATTTTATTTGAGCCTGGCTACTAAAAGTAGCCAAACAAATTAACCATAACCTAATTGGTGTATACATGTACCCATGTAGATTGCGTGTCCAGATACATGTAGGTTGGTTATTTTGATAGATCATTCGCGACCAGCAATGAACCAAACAAGTTTGCAACTTTGCATGCAATAATATTTCATTATTAAAGATAAAGACCAGTTCTGGTCATGCGATTGCATTGTAAAAGAAACGTGTTGGAATCGATCAGAAAAGGTTGATCATCTAGCATATAAGTATTGGTGTGTACTGCAAGGTTCTGGAATCTTCAAAATGATAAGAAATTTGGCCCAGTCTTGGTAAAGTTACAAGCACTGTACACAGAAAGATGTATATGGGACTACGCGACCATGTGCGCGATATCTATTTGGTCCCAATAGATATAATAATTGACCAAATATATCAATTATTTTTTCCCTACAGGTGCCAAAAAGAAATTTGTGCTCACTACCCTGGCGCCCAAGGGGTGGTGGTGGAAAAAATTACCCTTTTCGGGTGCCAAAATTACATTTTTTGCTCACTACCCCCCACTGAGCGAAAAATCGACCGGCACGATTTTCAAATTTTCGCACGAAGTGGGCCCCTTTTTAGGCCCCCTCCCCTCCCTTGCCGCCGGCTGGATCCGCCCCTGTGACAGACAATATCAATATTCAAGGTAGATACATGTACATGTAGTCTAGTCATCATATCACTTAAATAAAACTACAGTCGATCTAGACTTTCTAGAGTCTACTTGATGCATGTTTTCTTAAAAACTTTAAATAACTCCGGCCCCCTCCTAGAAATCGGAGTCGGGCCAACTCGGCCTCGCTGTAAAACGGTCATTTTTTGCAGGTTTAGGGTTAGGTTTAGGGTTAGGGTTAGGGGACCGTTTTTACAGCAAGGCCGAGTTCGCCCGTAGGCCGAGTTAGCCCGGATTCTAGAAATCATTGCCCATTGCCATCAATAATAATAGTCGCCGTCACAACACATTAAATGGTTTACTTTCAAGAAAGTTTCTGAGTTTACAAGCACAAGGTATGATAATACGCCAACAGTGGTCTGTACTATACAGGTATTACTGCCTGGGTCCGGAAGAAGAAGAAGAGTTTCTCATTCCAAATTTTCAGAAATGACAAATCTCTTCTTTATTCATTATTGACTTTACGTCTTTAGTTTATTCTTTTCAAGATTTTTTAACCGTATATTCAAGTTTTCATCAATAAGAAATTTAGTCAAGATCGAGTCTAAAAACATTAACTTGACAAAAAGGATTCATTATCATACATTAATACGAAACAGTAGTCCAGCTGTCGAGCTGTCCGAGCAGCGCTACCGACCGGAGCGGAGTCGCTAGCGCTAGCATCTCTACACTAGTCTAGAGTCCCGCGTGAACTTCACTCACCTCCGCGCCCTCTTCCTGCATGTCATCGCTGTCACTCAGGCACTCGTTTGCCTTCTCATCATGCTCACATAACTCCAAATCAAACACGCCGGCGTGTCCTGCCATCATGGTCTTCCAAGCTTCGATTCTCAGCCAGCAGATACGTCACCAAATGTGGGGTTTATAAAGGAACATCTGCTGCACAAATCCGACATTGCCCACTCCGTAAACTTCGGAGATTGTAGATCACAAGAATGAATGAACTTCCACCCGGTGAATTCCCGGAAGAAAATGGCGCATTACCGGTGAATATATTTTTCGTAGGACGGGAAAGGGCTTAGTTTTAATCCAGGTGTAAGGTATTTTTTATTCACGTAAAGATTACATTTTTGGGGGAAAGCAAATAAAGTACTTTAGTCCAAATTTTACTCTCCAAAATAATCAAGAAAACTGACGAAAGATGTAAATAAAAAGAAATCAGTAATATGGAAAAACCGAACGTTGTTTAGCGTCTACTCTTACCCAGGTCTGACAGCGAGTCTATGGATGCGGAACGTCTCTTCTTTGCACTTGATTTCAACATAAGGATGATAATTAGTCACTGGTAACATGGATATTTGTGTTAGGTCCATGCTGATAATGAGGCAACATAATTTTATATGGCGCCATATTTCTGTTTAAAACGTGTGAAAAAAAAAATCCTCATCTTTCCTAAAAAATTGGTTCCATATTGTTGAAACTATACTCTAACTTGGGTCGTACAACTACAAGTCTAGAGTCCCTGAACGCGAGAACAATTACATCGAGTTGGTGGAGTCTGCATGATTGTTTTTTTCTTCTTCTTCCTTTAAGAAAAAAAAAGTTACTATGAATTATGAAGTATAATTTATAATGTTTAAGTTTAACTGTATTAGGATCGGTATAAGTAGAATGTTATATCAATTAATAATTACATAATTATTCATTAAGTACTATAATTATATTAATAACAAATGAAGTGTTGATATTTTATTATGTGCATTAATACGATGATCAGGTTAGGATTTACTCTCTGAACGTTGATATTATACCTTCTTTTCTCTGACTCTAATCATTAGCCTACCTGTCAAGGTGGACTTTTTCTCTTCACTATAAAATTATACCCTCTCCCCATCCGTCCCAGGACTTTCTTACATATCGAAAGCATGTCACCCCTCTCTCTCTCTCTCTCTCTCTCTCTCTATATATATATATATATATCTATCTCTCTTCCCCCTCTCTCTCTCTCTCTCTCTCTCTCTCTATATATATATATATATATCTCTCACTGACTCTATTCAACTGCCATCGGTCATCACCATATACTCCACGTTACTTATTACCACATCCTTCTCAGATGATAAAACCAACTCCTATATCTAATTAATTTCCATTAAATTATCATTTCTGAGATGTTAATTACCTCATATATCATCTCTTTAAACCATGTAACATATCTGTACGACTGTATGTATTATGTTTATATGTTATGCCCTGATACTTTGGCAAATCCATTGTCCTGGGACGTCATGTATGCTATATTGTGATATAATATTATGCCTGTGTCATTATCATCTATTATTTTGTACCACTGTCTATTTTGATTATGGAATAAATGCTTTACTTGATATGATTGTATAAGTGTATATAAGCATATAACTATAACTGTATAATATGTATAAGTAAGGAATGGGCTCTCATGGGTATTTAGCCGTATTAAATTTAATGATCTTGAAAATTTGTACTGTAATGAATTATGTAACCAATTATCATTGCAAATAGAACGTTCGCTTCCAAATTATACTGTATAATTATATAGTCTTGCCCAACCTAAGTTCTGAAGATGGATTAAAATTATTCCTCGTTCGCCAAAGTTTCGAACTAGCGATTGTATTATTAGAAGGCATATTCCAATTGTCTGACTGATTTAAAATAATATTTAGAGGTCGATTATGCTAATATTTTTTTGTTCTCTTTACCTCAAGCGAGGTTTTTATTTCCATAATTTTAATACATATTTACATTAGTTACTCAATGATTGAATGAAAAAACACATTGGCTAAACATTAAAGTATATTCAACGATTCTTCCAGCTTAGTATTATTTTCTTCGCAAACAAATTCATACCTTAAAAACAATCTTAGCAACGACTTGAATAAAATAATTAAAAAACAAAGCATGCGGGTAAATAACAGAACCGTTGACAATCTTTTTAACGTAAAATTTATAAATTGCATATTGCGCATAATTTAAAACAATATTTAGGAGATTATATATCTTGTTTCCTATGTCCTTACCTACAACTAATATCTTTTTGTTTATTTGTAGTTCTACTTGGAATAGGTGAAATAACAAATTACATATTATTTTCCAAAACATAATCACATCCTTGCAATACAACAAAAAGTGAAACCTTGAATCAACTTTTCCACAAGTGTTGCATGAATTATTATTCACAAGTTTCCATTTATATAAATTTTTTTTTGAAGCAATAATCCTGTAAATCATCTTGAAATTAAATTGTTTAACTCTATTAGGCCATTAAAAAAATATACATGTTTAGCGTCCCCGCCCGCTTCTTTTTTGGGGGCCGCCTCCTTTTTTGTTTTAATTAATTTTTTTTTTTTTTTTTTTTTTACCGAGCGGCCATTTTGAGCGGCCATTTTGAAAAGAAAAAAAGGGCCTCCTCCTTCCTATTTTTCAAAAAGGCAGGACGCTAAACATGTTTTTGTTTTTTTAGCCTTATTGCGAATTTTCTTTAATATAAATGAAAATACGATTGTGCTAATATTATGAATTATAGGCTTGGGCCCTATTTGTTCTCGAGAGAGGCACCGTGAAAAAATGGAAAATGATATAGGCCTATTTATAGAGTCATGCAAAGGAAATATGCAATCTTCCAAAGAAATTTTTCCACTGTAGCAATGTCTAGCAATGTCTCAAAAATATTTGACAAAAATATCATAATACTTTAAACGTTTTTTTGTTTGTATTATTTTTGCGACAAATCCCACCCACACCGTCATTCAAAATGGACTTGTGACGTCCCTGGATAGAAAAGCAGGAAGTTACTTTTGATATTATTTTGTTTCTCATTTATTATGTTACAAGAGAGGAAACAATTACGGGCTTGAGACATACCGAAACTGTAATTGGATAAACAATAATTATATAGAGCCACGTGATTGACGTGTATAATATTGTGAGTTGTGCTTCTATACAATTTGTGCTTCTACACGATTATATATAAATAAAAAATAAAAAAGCAGCAACTAGTATTTCTCGTGGCCCCCGCAGCGAACGTAATCTGATTGGATTTTAATCCGTGTTCTCCTATTCTCTTGGCAAGTTTTACTATAAACTTCCTTCTTATTATCATCATCATTATTTGTCATTGTTTGTCCTGATCTGAAGATATCGGACGATTTTCATTAATTTGCTTTCCACCACCAGAACTAAATTCTGAACAAACTATGTACTACCAAAACGATTGTTGCTGGTATTCATTTGTCAATGATCTATGAGATGAATTCCAAGTGCTGTTTTATTTAAAAATTAATAATTCAGGGGCTATACCCTAATGTGTATCCCAAATCATGTTCGGATTACATAATACGTCATTGTCATGTTCGCACATTTCAAAAGGTGGCGGACATTTACTTTTTTAAATCAGCTGTGATCGTGTTGAGGAAAAGAGAGGGGGAAAGAAAGGAGAGAGAGAGAGAGAGAGAGAGAGAGAGAAGGGGGAGGGGGTCTACACGACGTGTGAGAGAAAATGAACCAAGTTATTTATTGTACAGATGAAATTTATTTCATTGACATTTCCGCCCGTATATAGGCACACAATGGAATGCAGTGAAAATTAAAACGATATTTCCTATTATTGCTGGCACTTATTCGAAACATTCATACCATATTAATGAAATACATAATTTCTCCTCGGGTTTGCTAATACAAAATTGAGACAGTGTGCTTCAAAAAAAAAATGCCACCACTAACGCTAAATGAAATAAAGAATTTCCTCAGCATAAACATGAAAAATGGACTAAGCAGGAAATCAGAATAACTAACCACTTTTGTAGGATAATGCCCTTTTGTCCAGTTGGAGAACGAGAGACCGCCTCCTCACCATCTATGCCCTTATACAAAAATAGGCTGTATACATGCATTTTGATAATCAAAATCCAGTGACGTAAAGGGAAATTTGACCAAATACAAAAAATAATAAAATAGAACAAATTAGTTGCCAAAAATTGAATCTTCTTTTCATTTTGGTATGACGACATAAATACCTATGATTAATACATTCTCAACAAAATCTTTAAATATTTATTGTTGTTTTTCAATTCCAGCATTTCCCCCGCACAAAGCGAAAAAGAGAATGACATCACTTCCAACTGCAGTGGCTTATACCAGCAATTTTCATCGTTATCTGAATACCCGACAACAAATTATTTATTAGATTGTGAATATGAAAGTTTGAGAGAAAGTGGGGGTATGATAAAGTGCCATCTCTTGAAAAATCTAAAAATCCGTAAACATTTCATTTCATGCCTTTCACCGTATAGTACTTAAGCGACAATGATAACATGTAGTGATATTCTATTATTTTTTAACATAGTATAAGATATAATGTTTGATACGTTGATGTATATAGAATAAATCAAATAGTGTTACGAATGAATACACATTATACAATCTGCTAAATCGAATTTGCGTTTATGATACAACTTAAAAAGCATAACCATGATAACTGTTCAGATCAACTTAGAACATCTTAACAAAATAAGGTTCTTCAAAATGTACATTATGACGTACACTAATATTGCAGTGAGCGTGTATTGAACCAGGAGGCTGTATAAGATTTCGTTGGCACGAAACAAGAAATAAATCAATCAACCTTGATGTACCAGTGGCGGATCCAAGGAATGGTAGAGGATACGTACCCCCTACCAAATATGCCTTGTAGGAAATAGAAGACACACTCGTGTGCCCATTTAAATATAAAACATGTGCCCCTCAAGAAATTTTGAGAACTTTTCTTCCTTCGCTTGTCAAGAACGTTTGGACACGTACTTGAATCCTCCAGGAAATAAATGAAAACCTATTTTCTTCCTATATGTTTTAATTATTTTGTTTAACTGCTGCAACCATCTTTGAAAGTTATTTAATTGTTTCCGTCATCAATAAAAATGCAATAAAAACAATTGAAAATATAAGACGGAAATACAACAGACGGAGTTTTTTTTTAGTACTGCCTTTATGTAGTCTTGCAGGTACATAATATAATGCTTATTGTCGACGAAAAGATAAGAATCAAAACTAAAGGGCTGCTTTAACGAGTGAGAATTTAAAAAAACAAGTGAAGTCAGTGTCTTGTATTAATGGGAAACCCAAACTTGATCGGAAATTAATCCGAAGGAAAGCAAAAAAAATCAGATCTAGATGAAAAAGTTGGCAAAATTTTGAACAAATCGAATAAATCGAAGAAAGTAATGACTTAAAAAAAAACGACATCACTACACATATTCGAAACGTGTGATTGGCAAACTGATAGTGAACTTTCAAATGTACTGTGGGATAACTCTCTCATGTACATGTACATTAACTTATGAAGAGCACCACCCACCCTTCCACAATTCATATTTTTTATACGCTCCCGTCGGTTTCTAGTTACAAGGAACAAACATTCTCACATTTCTATTCTCCATAAGGCCTCTTTCGTTCTTCGACATGGGAATTACAAACACGTGATGGCTCACAAATCAGTTTTAATCGTTTCCAATCTTCAAACACTAATTCTTCCCTTTCAAAGTAATACTTGATAATAATAATGATATTGGGTTCTTATATAACGCTCATGTCTGTCAGACTTGACACTCCTGGCGCTCCACAATTATGCCTTTAAAAAAGAGACATGTATGGTCAGATTCATTTGAATGTTCGCAGGCCTGTTAAACCATAGTTTAACAGTCTGTAATTCTACAATGTTGTGAAGGCTTTCGTGAGATGTCATATAGTGCATCACAGAAAAATACCTTTGTCCTCGCTTATGGATAGTGCTTGTCAAGTAATTATATTGTCGTACTGATTGGGGGCTTGGGGGGCAGTTGACTTGACCCCCAAATAAAATTCAAACATGGTATATTTCTAATTCGATACCGGTGATTTACAAATGTTGCTGAAATGGCATGATTTTTCGTTTTTCCTTATTATTTTTGCAAATTTAATATGCCAGAGGCGGAACTCCCGGTGGGGGGGGGGCACTGTTCCCCCACTTTTTCAGGTACCCCCCAAAAGCCCCTTTTTACATAGGACAAGTGCCCCTTTCTAATAACTGTCCTTTTCCTCTCTTTTCATCTCTGGTGAGTACGTCTTTTCAGGTGCGAGAAATTCCCCTTTTCACCTCTGATGTGTGCCAATTTTATTTTGACACGTGCCCCTTTTCCTTTCTAATAAGTACCATATTTCCTTCGGATAAGTGCCCTTTTTCCTTTTTTTATATGAGCCTCTCCCCCTTTCCAAAATGCCCCTTTTAACATCTGATAAATGCCTCTATTAAAATCTGACAGGTGCCCTTTTCCATTCTCACAAGTGCCTTTTTCAGTTGAGTGTCCCTTTTCAGGTGCAAGAAGTGCCATTTTCACCTCTGATAATTGCCCTTTTTACTTTGACACGAGCACCTTTCATTTTCTAATAACTGTCCTTTTCCCTTTTGATAAGTGCCTACTTGTCCATTCTCCATAACATGCACCCCTAATTCAAGGCGCCTTGGAGCGCCTTTTTCTTTAATTTTCCTAGAGCTCGCTCGCTCCGCACGCTCGCATTTATAGATTTTATAATTATGTTACTTATAAAAGAACTGTTCAGTCTTTTTTCATTAGATTGTGCTTAATACTCATCAGCGTTTGTTTTTGGTCTTCTTTTTGAGATGTAATTTTTCGCAATGGGACCTCACAAATCTTAAAAGTTTTGCTCGCTCGCTCGAAAATTTACAGGCCATCACACCCAACTGCTTGCTAAGTATGTTGCTTAATTAAGCAGTATCTTGTACCACGTAAAGAAAGAAACAAATATTGATATCATCTCTGGTAGTGTTATCACAATCATGACGATGTAGGGGTATATACCAATGTCTTAAAATGGTGTATGTTTTTTTATGTTTCCCTTTGTAGGTGCCCCCTTTTCCCAGAACGTGCCCTTTTTTGTTGGTGCCCCTATTTTGGAAGACGCTCCGCCCCCCTGCATTATGCTACTTGGTGTTGATGCAGATTTTGTTCTGAAACCCCAAAAGTTTTTGCTCATTACGCCACTGAGACTCACATAATTATCAAGGATACATTAACTCCTCGTTACATTTTAACTCAAATACTGCAGCTGCTAAAATGGACACAGACCATGTGACATGATGTGGATAATATTAGTAGGTCTAAATACAGTCATGATTTAAAAATGAAAATTCGTCAATTTAAAACACCGTAAACATTCATTTACAGGCGTAGCGGAAAATCCCATTTTGTAACTACACAAAGCTATCCCTTGTTGCAGGAACATTAAATCTGCTTTCTAAACTATATTTCACCAATCGTCCACACATTAGCGTTCTCTTGAAAGCCTTTCGAAAGGATGTCATAGTAAAGAGATAGATAAACGAGTTCATACAGCTATTGGTGAAGAGAAGAGCCGTGAAGAAGACGTTGAGAGCTCCCGAAAGACAGTCACCCTTGGACTTGGATGTATTCATTCTGTAACTGTCAAAGACAAACGCTGGAGCACAACACAAATAAAATGTTAGAACGATTAAAAGTAGAGTTGTTATGCCTTTAATGTTGCGATGTTTGGGGCTTTGCGGAGTGTCACTATTGAACATGCTCATCTGCTTCTTAATACGGCGCTTGTGATCAAGTACGATCACCAGAAGACACATATTAGTGAAGGTGATGATGATGGTGACGATGATGGGGATGAAGAGATAAAGAAAGATGTATCCGTCGTAGATGCGATTGCAATTCCTGACTTGAAAATAGCAAAATGGTTCGCCTGTTATCTTATGAATGATATAGCTGTATAGGTAACCAACAAACGCCTGTAACGTCCCGAAAACGAACACGACGACGAGAGCGATGACCATTTTCCGATGAGTGACCACCTTGTATCTGTAGGGCATAGCAATAAGTAGATACCGATTGAGGCTAACACATCCCAGGATTAGTAAGGAGTAATTGATACAAAGTACGCTTAGAACGGACCTAATGTTGGTATATACAGGGGCATCGTCTACAGACGGATGAACGATGATATCCACAAATTTCCCGCCACTTCCAAAGATTCCCGTAAGGAGGTCCACTAGCGCGAGTGCTCGGAATAAGAACACGGTGTTGGCTCCAAGCTCGGCCGTGACGTGCGGCAAGGCGAAGAGGTTCCCGACGTTGCTTACCACGATGACCAGACTCAGGAGACCGTAAAATGTAGCGAGGATGATATCGGATGAAGTCGGCCATTGTTCGTGGTCAGTTGCGTTTGAAATGTTCGCTGTAGAGGTCATGCAATCGTTGATGACACTCATAGTTGTTATTCATCCCTGTCCGAATGCTTGTTTTCAAATCTAGGTTTCAGGATATGAGCGCATATACTGACGTTCACATCATGGAGACTCGAGCATTATACCGAGCTCACAGATCTATGATCTTTTAAAATATGATCAGTTGTACATACAACGCATTTCTTACGGTTGCGCACACGATTGAGTTGGGCTCAGTTATAGGCCTATATGTTCTTCTCATGGAAATATAATAGTTCTGTTGTATCTCACCATTATTACCATTTGTCTACACCTTCGCATCACTTTACAATATTAGCCCTTACTAAATCATCCACTTGCGAAACAAGATTCCTGAAGACCACGTGACCAAATACAATGTACTCACAAAATTAATATAGTTGCTTAATCGGCGATTGTTGATTTATATACATTAAAAACTACTTGTACTTTCACTCTCTTTCAATTCCTTGGTACAATCAAACGTAGCGAAACCAGGATTATCATATAATTTGATATTTCCCTTAGCCTGGAGGGAGTTCAAAGTCTGTGAAAGGCAAGTCAAATCGACATTTCATTTTGTTGCACGACAGTCGTAGGTCATTTTGTTCGATAAACGCATTGTCATGGTCACGGAGGACTACAATATTCTCCACATTTCAAATGGTGTAGCTGGTAAATCCAAAGAGTATTGTGTTTTCACAAGAAATTACACTCGATGATCGAAATGCCTTTTATTAATCAGTGACCTCACCAATCCAAGAGGGAAAATCCTTTCACACACTCCTTGTGCAAAGAATAATACACAATTGCCAGTATTTCTGATGGTACGTAGGAAACGAGAATCATTATGGCTGGATGGAAATAAATGAGAAATGATGCGATGACAGAAAGGCCATAGGTATCAGTATCTCTCAAAGTGATCTGTCTGAATGTTGTATTTATAACACAATATGGAAATGGTAATTGGTCAGAATACGTATGCTCTATATAACATCCTACTCGCAGTGCCTTTTCTGATGACACGCTGGGACGAGGAAGTATGCAGGCGATTTAATAGGAAGAGGGGATTAAAGTAGATGGCAAAGGTAGGGAATGAGAGGAAAGAGAGAGAAGGCGAGAGGAGCCTAAGGAGGGAAGGGGAGGGTATAGAGGACGAGAGGGGTGCATGGAAGCTAGGGACGGGACGGGAACATGAAGGCATATGAGGAAATAGGAGGGGATAGGAGGGCATGGGGAGCAGCTAGGGAAAGGAAGATGGGGGTGGAGGGCGGGGAGGAAGGAGAGGTGAGGGCAGCGGAGGGGGCAGTGCTGAAGAGAAGAAGGAAGTTGACGTGAGGAGAGGGGTTTGGGGGTAATGAGTACGTAGGGGGCATTGCCCCTGGTTTTGCCAGTTAGCTATTCAATCCGAGTTAATAGTGTATATACATGACGATGAGCTAGAATATCATTGTATTATTGGAAAACGGCAATACGTCAAGCATCATGTTTAATTGATTGAATGATTGATTGATGAACAGCATTTACATGGCGCAATATTTTTGTTTAAAAACATTCTAATGCGCAGACACCTCTAACATTGTACATTTTGGAAATGATGATAAAATGCTTTTATTTGACTATTCTTAACCTGCCTGTTTGGCACCAGGAGGGTGTTTATTGTGTGTTAAAGTCAGCGCTTTTAGCTCCATTGTGACTTTTCTTGTTTGGTTGTTTGTCAGATGTTTTATTAGTTTGGTTTATTTTTATGTTGTCAGGTGATCTCCAATTCTATACATGGCTCGTAACCCGATAGACACCGTGACATCTCTGTAAGTCAATTTCATCGGGTATTCCCCTGCCTTTCAATTCTCCTGGGATATGATCTCACAGTGTATCATGAAAGGAAGTAAGTACATTTCAAGATACACGTACTTCACTATATTTCCAACTTTTCCCCGCACATTTTACTCCTTATTCAGTAGGTGTAATATATATTGAGTATTAATCAAATACTTTTCGCCTTAAAGGGCAAGTCCACTCCAAAAATAACTTACTTTCAATAGAAGCAGAAAAAGGTCGGGTGACATCCAAATATAAGTTGATTCCTGATGATGTGCAGGGCTGCATTCGACTCATATTTTGTTATTCAAACATCTAAATATATTTCATAGATTTTAAAATATTTTTAAAAACAATTTTCCCAGACCTGCTAAGCTCCACCCTACAAAAAATGCCCCAGATCATCTGTCAATCTTTAGTGAGCTAACATGAGACAGTGGTATGTAACTTCCCCCAGCTCAGCACATGCTCACAAAAGAATTGCATTCTTTCATTCAATACCTCCACATTACCTTTCTTTTCCTGGTGATACTACAGCACGTCTGACATAGCAACTCCCAGGCGCGGATCTACGGCGGGGGTAGGGGTTTAACCCCTTGGGCCGCAAACAAGGAGAAAAAAAAAAAACGCACACTGGAGAGAAACCTTTCAAGTGCAAATATTGTGAGAAGATATTCAACTCATCTGGTAACTTAACCAAACACATGATAATTCTGGGTTTCACTGTGTATTAAACTGTTACGGGGGGTTCAAAATAGCACCCCAAAAAATCGCCTCGCCGCTACGTCCACGAGCCGGCGTCATTGGGTCGAACTGTTTAAACTGTTACTTGATTTAAAAAGACGTTATCTTGCACTGATTTTTATGGTTTTCATTGTGTTAGTAGATGCCAGGAAACATCACTTACGGGGGTTCAAAATAGCAACAACAACAACAACAACAACAACAACAACAACAACAACAAATCGCTTCTATTGAAAGTAAGTTATTTTTGGAGTGGACTTGCCCTTTAAGGTGAAAAGTATTTGATTCATACTCAATATATATTACACCTACTGAATAAGGAGTAACATGTGCGGGGAAAAAATATCAAGTTGGAAATATAGGGAAGTACATGTATCAGGAGAATTGTGTGCAATGCCGTACAAATAACATATACCCAACCGGTCACCCCTATTGGAAATTGAAATAATTTTATGTATTGGGGCAAGTTACATGACAGGGGCATATCCAATTCGCCAACTCGTAATTACTATTATGTGTAGTGATGTAAAATATATTTGCTTTCGTGCGCACTTTCACCCATCTATAATTTTGTTTGATTTCTCTCCTTTTTACTGTAATGAAAACATCAATCAAATATAACGTTGGGAAACATCGTAATGGCTTATATTTTGTAAATTGCTGTATATCCAAAGATAATTAAATGATGAGGATTTTTCACGATTTGTTTTGTGAAATAAACTGTGTAAAAGTAATTCTGACTGGTCAATTACATATAAAGGAAATCATATATAATGAGATTTTGGACTCGTTAAAAACAAAAATTTACGAAATCATAACCTTCTTTTTAAAACTAAATGCGTAATATAGATCTTTAAAATATGTTGTGTTTGTCATATTGCCTCATCAGGAACCACCCAAATAGATCAGGGAGGTTGTGGGACACCTTGGTGTTCACAGAGGCAGCCCTGGGGCAGGGGGGGGGCACAGTGACCTCCCACTTTTTCAAGCACCCGAAAAGTGCCCCTTTTTACATAGGAATAGTGCCCCTTTCACTTTGACAAGTGCCCCTATTAATTTGTAAAAGTGCCCCTTCCCCTTTTCAACTCTGATAAGTGCCCCTTTTATTTGGACACGTGCCCCTTTTCCTTCGACAAGTTCCCATTTTCCTTTGCAATAAGACATATTGTCCATTTTCCATTCTCATAAGTGCCCTTTTTAATCTCTAGTAAGTGCCCTTTTCAGGTACGAGAAGTGCCTCTTTTCACTTTTGATAAGTACCCCCTTCATCTCTGATAATTGCCCTATTCAAATCTGAGAAGTGCCTCTTTTACTTTGACAAGTGCCCCTTTTCCTTTGTAAGAAGTGCCCCTTCCCCTTTTAATAACTACCCCCATTTTAACTCGAATAAGCGCACCTTATATTTTCACATGTGCCCCTTTTCCTTTCTAATAAGTGCCCCTTTTCCTAATGATAAGTGCCCCATTAAAAAAGAGCCCTTTCCCCTTCTCATAAGTGCCTCTTCTCTGATAAATGACCCTTTTCAGGTACGAGAAGTTACTCCTTTTCACTTCAGATAAGTGCCCCCTTCACCTCCGATAAATGCCCCTTTAAAATCTGATCGGCGCCCATTTTCTTTCAACTAATGCACATTTTCCTTTATTATAAGTGCCCCTTTTCATTCACATAAGTGCCCCTTTTATATCTGGTCATTGCCCCTTTTCAGGTGCGATAAGTGCCTCTTTTCACCTCTGATAATTTCCTTTTACCAATGATACGTGCCCCTTTTCGTTTCTAATAACGGACCTTTCCCTTTTCATAAATGCCCCTTTTCACCTCTTATAAATGCCCCTATCAAGGTCTGATGGGGCCCCTATTCCGTCGGCAAATGCCCATTCCCTATTCTCATGACTGACTTTTTCATCCCTGGTGAGTGCCTCTTTTGAGGGTGTTAGAAGTGCCCCATTTTCACCTCTGATAATATTAATACTCTTTGTACTTTGACACATGCTCCTTTTCTTTTTTGATAAGTGTCCCCTTTTCCTCTCATCATTAAACGCGCCCCTAATTTCAAGCGACTAAGAGCAATTTCCCCAGAACTCGCTCGCTACGCTCGCACGCATCTATAAATGATACACCCATGTTACTTATCAAAGGCCTTTTCATTCTTCTGTTATGAGAATGTGCTTATAACCCCATCAGGATTGGGTTTTCCTCTTTATAAGATGTAATTTTTCGCACTGCGACCTCACAAATCTTATAATTTTTCCTCGCTCGCTTCGCTCGCTCGCAAATAAATTGTCAGACCATCACACCCAACTGCAAAGCATGATGCTTAAGCAATATCTTGTATGGTGTATAAAGTGAAACAAATATATAATCATCTCTGATAATGTAATCACAATGTAGGGGTATACCAATGTCTAAAAAATGGTATATTTTCGCTTTGAGATTTCCCGTTGTAGGTGCCCTTTTTTCCAGAAAGTGCCCTTTTTTCTTGGTGCCCCCCCCCACTTTGGAAGTTGCTCGGCCGCCCCTGGGTGTTCAACTCTCTGACGATGAGTTTGGGAAAGAGTGGTGGTGCGTAGCTTGTTTAAAGGGATAAAACAGTCATTGTGAGAAAGCAAAAAAAGGTTGAGATATACATGTAAGACATTCGCCAGAAGATGGACATCCCAGTTTCATGCACAAAGATACAGGTTTGAATGAAGCTGAATTCAGGAGTTGGGGTCACAGGGGGGTAGGGGTTCAGATCTCACTTCTTTTTTTGTTGCTATTCCGAAAATGTTGGTAATTGGAACCCCCTTTTTTAAGGATAATTTTTTTTGGTCATCAGACTTTATGGGAATTGGACACCCCCCTTCCTTTTTTATAGAAAGAATCTTGGATCCACCCCGGTTATTCCGAATAAATTTAAAGGGAGAGTATCATTAGCATTAAAAACAATATTATGAAAGTTAATATTTGTAGCATTCTTCAGCTTCAATTCATTCTTTACAAAAGGAATAAGTGATAAGTTCAGTATTTCAACTATCTAGATATTTTGAGAAGCCGAGGACCAGGGAACATACAAGTCTGGGAACAGAGGTTAATTAATCTGAATGCATTTATTTAAAGGCATCGTTTAACAATGTTAAATCTGAGATGCATGGCCCTACGTGTTATCAGTGTCTGTGATATGGTGTA
>CP137672.1:2523238-2599372 GCA_037976565.1 Mesocentrotus franciscanus
CGAGAACGTGGACTGCCACGGTGACATCCTTTTAAGGTAATGTGACGTCCTTTTAAGGCACTGCCGGGCACGGGCCAGTGCCTTCAAAGAATGGCACACGTGGCAGTCCACTACGTCGATGTGCAAATCTAAAAGTCCCTTATATCATTCTTTTGACTGCACATAAAATGTTAATTCTGAATATCATGATTGTAACGAAGATGTTAGAGACACAATAACAACATCTGGATTCTTTTGAAACATCGAACCGTATACGGCCTAGGTTTCTTTGATTGATTTATTTTGTATATGTTTTTTTTTAAGAGAGAAATATTTCCTTAAATCAATGTGTTCACATGGTCTAGATCTAGTTTCTCTTGAAAAAAAAAACAGATTACGCGTTTCAAAAACATAACTCCATAGTATCGCATGCAGCTTGAATTTTAATCCTAATTGAGTATAAAAGATTTGCGTGTGGGTATGCGTGTGTGTGTGCGCGTGTGCAATGTGCGAGTGTGTTTTCTGGTTCTATCCTTTCCTTTGAGCTTCGTGATTGAAAGCCATAGATGATAGATCCCGGAGTGATTATTAAAGGACAGTACATTATGAGAATAAAAATACATAAGTCTAAATAGACCACCTACTTTCATCATTCCTGGGTATTCTACACTGGGCCAGCCACTCGATTCGAAGGAATACAGACTATGGTCAAAGTAGATCGGCATATCAGCATACATGCCAGGCTCCTTCTCCTTCCAAAACGTGTGATGACAACGAGCTACCTGAGAAGAAAAACAGAGTATAAAGAGTCGATCCAAGCTTACTTCAAATAGACATACTTGGAAAGAGCATAGGCCTAACCGTACAGGGATTATACAATAAAGACTAACCGATTGTGATATTTTCAATATGCCAGCGGATTCCACATTTTTTTTAAAGAAACAAAGAAGATAAATAAATCTTTAAAAGGGTTTTTCCAAGAGATACATCTGTATCGCGACACCGCTGCATGGAGCACTTTAATACTCTAACATCTACGGTTTTATAGCGGACAACTACCCCCAACTAGTAGCAGTATTGTCAAACGAACGGCTAATACAAATTGGGAATCGAACGGCATTTGAATTAGGAAATATAGTCATGCAAATAGACATAAAAGAAGGAAGATGTAAAGACCTTAACCATTATAATTCACATGGATAATGGATTGGTAGTCGAGATGATATTTCCTATTACCTGAAGTGGTATGTTTAGTCCAAGTTGTAGAAGGAGTGTTGATGCCCATGGACCAGGAGCTAGGACGACACTCCGGGTCTGGTACTCACTTCGATTGGTTTTCACCGTTACCATGGTACCAGGAACAATCTCCAACATCTTCTCTTCATCATGGAGGACTCCACCATGTTTCACGAATTCGCCCTTTGAAATGAGTTTTATAATCATAAAAGTGCGATCGATTCGGATAAAAATCACAACGATTCCTGTAGCTTTACGTGATAAAAAAGATAGTGTAAAAAATATAATTTTGTATTCCAGCGATGTAAAATAAATAATTATGGCACGATTGTGGCTTCATCATATTCATGGTCCTACAAACAAAACGCTATGTCGGAAGGCTTAATTTTACAGCAGCTGATGTGGAATTAGAATGTGAAAAACAGTATTATTCGCTATTTTCATTTTCCTATTGTATACTACATCTAAGCTGTTCATACAGATCAGATAATAATTGTTTTTAATTATCATTGGTATACTGATACTACTATCAAACAGAAAACTAACGCTCCTCACGGCCAGAGAAGTATGTGATAAACTTTTTTAGTCAAAGCTTGAAAAATTCAATACTTTGAAACATTTCGGCCTGAAACATCTTTGCATATTAATGTCTTTTTTTCATTAAAATTACTAAGAGGTAAACATCAGATTATCAATTAACTTTCCTGAAATTCATAAAGATTAGAAGAAACAGTTGCAAAAATACATTAAACAAAAAACTAAAGCAATATTTGAGAATTCAAACAATAGCTGGTATAAGTAATAGTTGAGCTTGCATATCTTTACGTAATTTTGTTTTGCATTGTGAATTCCGAAACGAGGTATTCGATCCAACATTAGATACAAATCAAAATTCTTGCATGCACAAAACTTTAAGGCTGACATCAACCAACCTGGTAGCATTGCAGAGCCTTGTTGGCACGAATATATCCGCCCTTCTGGTACAGATAGGATTCAGGTTTGGTCGGATAACTGATGTTTGGAAACCGACGGCTCCTCTCTTCGATGGATAACCGCTCTAGGCCGGCTCCGGATTTCTTCATGGAATCTAACATCGCTTTCGGGTAACCTTCTGTCCAATTTTCACAAAAATTCAAAACTCCGATTTCTCTGGGAAAAAAATAGAATACGATTGAGTATCAAATTGCATGAACATGTAGTAAATCATATTGCATGAAGCTTGATACTCCTTGATATACGCACTATGTTTTTTTCTCCCTTATTTCGGTGGGGAGGGGTAAGAATGCTTTTACAAGCCCTTCATCAAGTACATTTTTAATACGATAGACGGAAGAGTGGTCAAAGTGCCTCAGCAGCCTACATGTATTTTGGTTATTCATGTAACCTATACTATTAAATGTTGTTTCTTTTGATATTCATGGGAATCATTTATGTACTTTTCGACAGACGAAGTCTTTAACAAAAAATTATTATTAGTTTCAATGAAGAAGATAAAAAAGTATGCTTTTGCAGTTCTTCCCTGCAACAAAGGAATTTGAAATAATCGCGATTATTTGTGTAATTCATATCATAGTTTGGAGGTTTGGAGGTGGCTATGATCACAAGACGATTGTTATGGGATGACTTGTTATCATACGATATATCATAAAGCATATTTAGGGCTAGTAATCCCACCTGAGCACTTCTGTGTTGGTCTCTTTGCTAGTTCATCCCACATAGGATAGCATACATCCATCAGCTTCTGATGATGTTCGGCTGTCTTTGCGAAACTTATAATCCTAGTCCCACCATGTGAACTACCTCTTGAATGAGGTAAAGGAAACTATTTATTAAAGAAATGATAATACAAGTTTACGAATCATAACGATTATATATGATAAGACAAAGACTCAAAAGAGGTACATACAGATAATGAGACAGCAAAGATTTATCACATCATGTCTATTGAAGTTTGATTGATTTGGTATCGCATCGCAGTTATATCTTTTATATTTTCTTTTTACTTTCCTCTCGGAAGATAAGACATGAAGAGCACATGTCATCACAATAAACTTTGAAGAAGATTTTCACCAGAGCTTATGATCCGACGTCCATTGTCTGTCCAATGACAAAAATCATATTTCCACAGATACAATTGCTTATATAACCGGTGCACCTATTTGTAATTGTTGAGGTGCCAGTAAATTAAATGCATATACTAGTAGGCTAACAATATACACATGAAGAAAACTTCATTTATTCTATATAAGCGGGCCTATTTTCCCCTGGTTTGACGATATAGGCCTGCATTAACACTATGTATTTCGCATGACAAATACGACAACGCATACACTGAAACATATAGTTTCTGTGCGAAGTATACAGGCAGAGGGCACCTTGTTTGGTAGTCATACTGTCGGGCATATATCGACAATGCACACACGGCATGACCGAGTTCAAGCATCAAGTTCACATGCACGTGGGCATAAGGTTCACTCTATTTATAACCCGTGGGTGCATGCACGGTGTACTCGCCAAGCGTATCATGCAGATAATTCTCAGTCATGTCAATAGTACCCCACATGCATTATAACTTACCTGTTCAAGAAGTAAAACCCTCTTGCCTGCCTTCACGCCTTGATAAGCGGCTGACGACCCTTCAACCCCAGCTCCGATCACCACTACATCGTAGACGTCGCCCATGGTTTCAATGACTGCAGCCTAGTCGATGTCGTGGGACGATGTCGATGGGTATAGGCGAAATTTTGTGGTTTATCTGTAATCATGTCAGGCAATTCAATTTATCCCCGGGTGTATCTATCCATAGAATGCATGGATGGGAAAGCAAACTGTGGGTACAGGTGATAGCGATCGAAGGTGCATTTACGTCATGTTGAAGGGGAGGGGTGGTGGGGGGCGGTCGGCCAATCATATTTACTAACTGCTTTTTCCACTATTCGCATATGACAGGTCAAGTGTTTATCAAATATTTAGCCAACCTTGACTTTGCCTTGTTGGTATTATTATGTTGGACGTCCGTTATACGGCCTATAACAATACAGGCCTATATATTCCATAGACTGTTCTAAAGAAAATTCCTGTATTCGGTAGATCCTATATAATATCCATGAAAAAAAGTGTTGTGTAATGTTGCTAGGTGAATAATTTTCATTGATCTCTAATTCCTCTTCCTCTCACCCCAACCTCCACATCTCTCTCTCTCTCTCTCTCTCTCTCTCTCTTTCTCTCTCTCTCTCTCAGGCTCACTCTCACGTCTTGTTCATCTTCCACCCCCTCTCTCTCTCCCACACCCCATCTCTCTCTCTCTCTCTCTCTATCATCTCTCTTTTCTTCTTGTTTTTCTTTCTTTCTCTCCTCTCTCCTCTCTCTCTCTGGTGTCAAGCCCCGCAATCAGAATATAAAGTTGAGGGTTGTGGGCGGGGAGGGAGGGGAGGGAGGGGTGGGGCGGGGTTTGGGCGTTTCATTATAATGCTACCTATACCGGGGAATTGGTGGGAAGGAGCCATCTCAAAAGGTCTTTCTGCTTTTGTTGATAATTCTATCATATCCAAAGATTGAAATTACGGTTGAATAAAGACAAGGGGGGGGGGTGGGAGCACAACACACACCCACAAAAACAGACAATTATGCAATAACAAATAAACAAACCCCTCAGTACTCTTCTTCAAATCATTTCGGATTGGATGGCGCCTCACAGACAGGACGTCTATATTTTGAGCTCTCTCCTTACATGAATTTGCACCTTATTTTCATCGTTTTTCCAATAACATCTTAACGTCTAATAGATGCTGAGTATTCTACTATGGTATATATGAACTGATATTTCTGGACCATGTAAGTTATGTATAAGATTGTTTATTAACGTTTGTGAGTCTTTTGACTTTTTTAGCCTACGCCGTTGACTTTATACATTGTAGTCTACATGACCATCTTGGTATACCAGCACGACACGTACTGTACATTCAAATTTCCCGCTGGTCACTCAGCCTTGAAGAGACAATGGACGTATGTGAATAGCGTGTGGTTGTGTGAATGCTATCATGTTGAATGCAACATTATTTCGCCTATTGCCTGTGTGTATTTGCCTAGGCGTGTAGTTTCTATATGAATACAACGTAGCAGCACAAAATAAGTTACCCTACCGCACACCTAAGTATGCCTTCGCCATCTTAAGTACCTTAAAGGTACTATGTCCCATTTGCAGGCCTAAAAACTGAAAAGGTTAAATTCCAACGGCATTTGAAAGACAATACTAATTTAGAACTTCCCTAAAAAAAGGGGGCTTGAAAATGTCTTTAAGTGGGAAAATAACGACTATTAGTTGTCGAATCGACTTAGGAGCTATAGAGCCAGTAAGTAATAGTCTGATTTTTCAGACCATTGTACCGAATGGTCGTACGTTTTATGCTGCGCAAAGATTCAATCAGTTTAATTTTGGCCATTACAAGAAGTGGGTTATTGATGTAGACAAATGCTCATGTACCCTTTACAGCTCATTTTATGTATGTTATTACAAAGATGAAAAAAGCCAGTCAGTCACTCAATAGTGTCTGACAGTGAAGTCTAGCAAGTAAACGGGTTTCCTTGCATAATTTGAATATTAGGACACTGCTAACGTTTAAATTTCACAGATAGGACATACATGACATATTCATAATTCCTGCAAAGTTCTACATAATTTGATGTTGGCTGCAAAAGGGACATAGTATCTTTAAAGGTATAGACCAGTTTTGGAAAGGCCCCTCTCTCTAAAAGATACATTCGCTCGATCTTAGATTATAGGGTACCGGTTTACAATGGTAATTTAACAAGAACTCATGTATCTTCTTTAGAACGTATTCAGAAACGAGCTTGCAAAATCATTTTAGGATGTCAGTATGAAAGTTATGAAGCAGCATTGGAAACGTGCAATCAACATTCATTAGAAGCAAGACGTGAGCAGTTATGCATGGACTTTGCCAATGCTCTTGCCAAACACCAACAATTTAAAGAATGTTTACCTCTTTTACAACAAAGCACTTATTCTCTAAGATCTCAAGCAAAGTTGAAACAATACCACTTTAAAACAAAACGCTTCCAGTGCAGCTCCCTTCCATACTTTATAAATCTTCTTAATAAAATGCAATACTAATATAAATTGTAATATTCATAATTTCAGTTCATGATTGCACTATGTGAATGACTTTTGATAGTTTTTATCTCGTTTTGCCGCATTTCTGAATGTTTCTTGCCATCTCCCCTCATCTGTGATATAGGGACCCCCTTTGTCTGTCTCTTTTCCCATCCTCTGTCTCTCTCTCTCTCTTTCTCTGTCTCTCTGTCTCTCTCTCTCTGTCTCTCTCTCTGTCTCTCTCTCTCTCTCTTTCGTCCCCTTCTCCCTCTCTCTTTCGTCCCCTTCTCCCTCTCTCTTTCGTCCCCTTTCTCTCTCTCTCTCTCTCTCTCTCTCTATCTCTCTCTCTTTCTTCCTTTCTCTTTCTCTCTCTTCCTTTCTCTTTCTTTCTCTCTCTTTCTCTCTCTTTCTCATCACTCTAACTCTCCCTCTCCTACACCTCTCACTTTCTCTTTCTTTTTTAAAGTTTGAATTTGATCAATGAATTTTTATGAAATGTCTTTATGTTTGATTCTTAATTTATGTCATATTTTGTGTTATTTGAATTTGAATTGCAATTGTATTGTATCTTTGTGAAATGGATCGCAATTCGGCCGTTGGCCGCGATGATCTTTTTAATAAAACCATTTCTATTAATAAAAACCATTTCTATTCAAGAGCGCTGAGGATTTTTCCCCATGCAGTTACCCCTGGAAAATAACAACCAGGGGTGTTGCGGCATACGTATGCATACATAGGCCTTATGTCAAATTTATTTCATTGTTAGAAAATAACAACCAGGGGTGTTGCGGCATACGTATGCATACATAGGCCTTATGTCAAATTTATTTCATTGTTAGAGTATTCTTGTTTCTTCAGTGATCGCGTTGTGCCGGAGATCCAGGGGCATATCATGGATGATGAGGCTAAGACAAAGAAAGAGGTCGTTGATGTCTTCGATGTAGTTGTGATTGGAGCGGGCATCGAGGGATCGGCAGCGGCTTATTACAGCGTTAGAGATGGTCGTCGAGTCTTACTCCTAGAACAGGTCAGATTGTAGTGTTTTGTTGTTTAATTACACCGGAAGGTTAACGAACAGTCAATATTCCGGTTGATATTTCAGACGTAGCTCTCTTAATCCTGATGATGGTGTTAAACAACGTCTAATATTCTTCATTTAATATTCACATTTTAGTTCAGCTACCAACAAAACCTTGCAAATAAGCAGGTATAGGGGAGCCGCTATAATAAATATATAGTTTCTTTCTATTGCAGAAAGGAGGCACAAGTCTTCTCACTCGTATAGCCATTGCCACAAATGTCCAAAGGGCAAATTAAATAAGGAAGAGAATAGTTGTAGTATTAGAATTTAGCAGCTACCTAACATATACTTGTTTAACCCGACTCTGACTTGATTTTATTTGCAGTTTACTGTCTGCTCAACCGAGGGGGACTTTGACAAGAGCATAAAACCTTTGTTTGGATATATTTTATGGATATAAGTTTACATTTTCAGGTCAAAATTTGCCTACTACAGCTAGCTAAGCATAATAGATTTATACTATGGGCTGAACTTTACTTTGTAATTACAATTTCCACGAGGCAGTATTCATAATAATTATAAAAGCTGGCCCCGAAGATTTGACCTATGACATTGTAATTAAATATTATTGTCCTCGTCTCGGCTGAGTTGAAATGGATGTAATCTGTCATAATCATCTCTTTGCTCAAATATTGTAAACTTTTGAAAATGGCTACCCTTTATTTTATCTTTGAAGTTACCTTGCACAGTAGTAATATATTGGGCATTGTGTTTCACAACAACCCAATTCGCTCCGATTAGTAAGCATTCTGATTTGTTAATAGTAATAAATGATAATTGGGTCTTATTTACCCCCAGGGTAGCCTCTTTAACATTAATACTGCTCTTCCCTAGGGCCTTGCCAATTATTACCCCAGGGGGGTGTTTCACAAAGACTAAGATCGACTTTAAGTTGGACTTAAGTATAACAGGCCGTTCGTGCCATTGTGTGCTCTCACCATTGGTCTCTCAATTATGATCTATAGATAATATTTTTCCTTCAATAATGAATTATCAAAAAATTTAAGTTTTGTAGATTTTTACCATGATTTGTACGTCCCTTGAGAGACCAATGCCAGTAAATGGTGAGAGCAAACAGTGGCATGAACGGCCTGTTATACTTAAGTCCAACTTAAAGTCGATCTTAGTCTTTGTGAAACACCCCCAACAATGCTAGTGAGATACACCTTGGTTTAGAGGGGCAACTGTGAGCAAAACACCTAATCCAAGGAAATTAGCAGCGACCAATTAAGGATCGACCCCGGGACTTCTCGTAACTAAGAGATTTCGCAATCTTCACCAATATGCTATACAGTAGGCCTACATAGTGTCTACGAAATATTTTGATCATACTATGTATTGTGGTGAACCACGTTGATTTGATGAAAATAATTTTATTTAAAGAAATACAAATATTATTATATTTGAAGACTTAAAGCCTGTCTGCACTAGTTTGGCCAGGAGGGATTAGACCTCCCAGCATGGTCACTGACAGGTGGTTATCTCATCAACTCAGCTCTCAATTAACATAAGAAAAAGAGGATCATGGTGGACCAACGGGCACCGCTTAGGCATTGTGTTCTATATAGAGGGAGCAAGTAGCTACAAGTAGTGCATGCAGTGGGGCTTTAAAACATTGCAAATGTTAATCGTAGAGGAAAATTCTTCATAAACTATTTTTATCTTTCTACTTCATTAATACTTCTATTATTACGTTTTCGTTATGACTCTATTTCCAGTTTTCCTTGCCTCATACAAGAGGTAGTTCTCATGGCGGGAATCGAGTTAGTTGCTTCGCACAATCCGACGAACCTTATCAGAGGCTCATCGAAGAGGCTTATCCACTATGGGAGGAGTTGGAAAAAGAAACGAACACAGAAATCCTTAGGTGGGTACACACGAAATAGTTTTCTATTCAATTCAATTCATATAATTTTTTTCCCATAACTCAATCAAAACATGAAAAATGCTTAGGTAAAATTAATATCAAATGACATTTGCAATATAACATAGAAAATGAAACTTATTTGTAATTATACAATAGTAAATGTCGATAAGTGATCAAAGCATTTTAGGAAACAAGATATATAAGCATAATATTATTATAAATTAAATAGAGTTTTAGGGCACATGCTAAGTTAATTAGCTTCATTGCCACGGGTGTTTGTCCGTGAAATTGCATTCTAAAGTCAAAGATGTAGATGATCGTGGCTGTAATTACCATAACTACCACCATCAAGAAAAAGTTTATTTTCACTTTCACTTCACAGATGTTGTCGGCACGTTTCACATTCTTTCTATAAACTGAATATTGTGCATGTCGTAGAAATATATTTCTAGTCAGTTTCTAGTCACATTCATGTAGGCTGCCCCCAATAATTCTTGATTTTCTAATGCCCAACTATACTGGTTGCGCTAAGTGAACACTTTGCCCCAACCCCAAACAGTTCCAGCTGGTGCATGCCGACACACCAAACTAAAAATGTATTATATATTATAACGTGAAAGAAAATAATGATGATCGATATCCCCAAATTCCAAACCTCTTTAATAGTGTGTTTTAATGCATAATCATGATGATTTCATATTGAATTATTGATCTTTCACAGAAAAGTTGGGATGCTGCTTATTTCACCAGACGGATGGAAGGACGGTTATCCGCATCACATATTGCAATCTATGATGAAATCCGGATTAGAGAGGATACCCACCGATGAAGCAAACACTCGGTTTCCGAATTTCAAATCTTGCACAGAAACCGAGTTGTACTTGTTCAAGAATGCTGGCTATATCCGAGCAAATAAGGCCCTGCAGGCTTTTCAGGTAAATTCAGCAATTAAAATGTCTTGATACAGACTACCTATGTGTATCGGTGTGACAGTGTGAGTGACTAAAAAGGTCTTGGCCCAAATCCTATCGACGAGATTAAACAGATTTCGGTTATATTTGAAATGTGAGAAAAATCAAGAGAATCCCACATCTGTTAAATTGCTACTTTGACCTTTATGACGTTCTTCTATACGCGAGGAAAGGAATAGTCTTTATTTATGAATTGTTCAATCAACACGGCAAAACAACGCTACGTTTCACTTCACTTTTCAATCCTATGAGCTCTTTTTCAGAGTCCATGGATCACAATTAAATTTAATATTAATTTAATATTAATAGGCATGAACTACATATAAAATATAAGGTAAAAAATCAAATATAGATTAATTATGTACAAAATAATTCAAATTAATGATAACAAATAAAAAGGAAATAATAACTAGAGAACTACAGGTAACAACTAAATTATTCATATCCTTACCAAGTTTAGTAATTTTTAAAGTAATTACTATGTGAAAACTGATTCGGCCCGATTTATGTGTCTTGAGAATGTGCCATACTACAGCTTACATGTAAAAGTTTTCAACAAAGGCCTCAGTTTTCAACCAGTCCACCTTTCATTCTTGAGTTGCGAAAAACACAAAAACATTAAATTTATTAGGGTATGAATAATTTAGTTGTTAACTGTATATTGTTTACTGAGAGTATGTTGACTCCTCCCTGACAATGGTCAGCCCTCCCTCCCCCTCCCCCTCATTGGTCGTCAGTGATGCTGTTTTTTTTGCCTCATAGGGTGAATTCGTGAAACATGGTGGAGTCCTCCATGATGAAGAGAAGATGTTGGAGATTGTTCCTAGTTCCATGGTAACGGTGAAAACCAATCGAAGTGAGTACCAGACCCGGAGTGTCATCCTAGCTCCTGGTTCATGGGCATCACCACTCCTAAAACAACTTGGACTAAACATACCACTTGAGGTAAAAGGCCTAGTCTGTTTAAAACTAATAGTTATAGTTGTGCATAAGACCATTATCAAAACGGGAATGAATGATTGCGATCAGTGAATTCATTCATTTTGTATTTTATGGCCTGCGACTGTATTTTATCAGTTTTATCTCTATTTTAACACATTTTTCTCTTCAAGTTCTTCTAAGTTTCCCTGTCTCGGTGTCTCTCTTTATGCCCCCATTCTTCTTTTCATCGCCCTGATTATATAATAGCTTTATATGGCTGTTGCTTTTTCTGCTTCTCTCTCTCTCTCTCTCTCTCTCTTTCCCTCCTCCCCCTCTCTCCGTATCTCACCTTCCTTCTCCCATTCTCTCCCCCTTTCTGCCTCCTCCTTTCTATAAGACATTGTCGAGCCTCACGACCCCTCCCCTCAAACACAATGCGCCCAGCAATATACATGGTGGTAAATCAACATTGAATATGTTTCAAACGTTTTTTTATATCTATTTTTGTGTGATTTTGACAGGTTTTCTGTGCATACCACATCTTTTGGAAGGAGAAGGTGCCAGGCATGTATGGGGATTTCCCCGTCTTTAATGACATCAGCAGTGAGGGTCTTCAGAGTAGTGGTTCTCCTAGCCATGAGTACCCTGGTCTCATGAAGGTGTGTTATTTTATTTAATCCGTACTTCTTTATTTTTTTATGCCTCCGCTACAACGTAGCCGGAGGCATTATGTTTTCTGGTTGTCCGTCCGTCCGTACGTACGTACGTACGTCCCGTTCTCGTGATCGCGTTATCTCAAGAACCAGTTGATGGATTACCGCCAAACTTGGGTCATGTATGTATCTTGCAGAGCTAATGAACTGATTAGATTTTGGGGTCACGAGGTCAAAGGTCAAAGGTCACAGGGCTCATTATGTATGCAAAAATAGCTCGTGATCGCGTTATCTCAAGAACCGATTGATGGATTACCGCCAAACTTGGGTCATGTATGTATCTTGCAGAGCTAATGAACTGATTAGATTTTGGGGTCACGAGGTCAAAGGTCAAAGGTCACAGGGCTCATTATGTATGCAAAAATAGCTCGTGATCGCGTTATCTCAAGAACCGATTGATGGATTACCGCCAAACTTGGGTCATGTATGTATCTTGCAGAGCTAATGAACTGATTAGATTTTGGGGTCACGAGGTCAAAGGTCAAAGGTCACAGGGCTCGTTATGTATGCAAAATAGCTTGTGATCACGTTATCTCAAGAACCGATTGATGGATTACCGCCAAACTTGGGTCATGTATGTATCTTGCAGAGCCAATGAACTGATTAGATTTGGGGTCACGAGGTCAAAGGTCACAGGGCTCATTATGTATCCTAAAATAGCTCGTGATCGCGTTATCATTAGAACCAACAGATGGATTACAATCAAACTTGAATTTTAAAAATTGCTTCCATTTTGGTTTGTAAAATTGCTCTATGGCGGAGGCATCATTTTCGACTGCGCGCAGTTGAAGTTCCATCTAGTTTTTTTTTAAATTTACCAATTACTGATCTATGATGCTTTGATAGGGGATTCTTTCATAGGGGATTCTTTCTTTTATCCTGCATCTAACTTCGTCATTGCAATTTGTAACTGATTCTTCCACAGCTGCAAGAGTGACAATATTATGAGAGAGAGAGAAAGGGAGAGAGGGGGAGGGAGGGAGGGAGGGAGAGAGGGAGAGAGGGAGGGAGAGAGAGAGAGAGAGAGAGAGAGAGGGAGAGAGAGAGAGAGAGAGAGAGATGAGAGATTGGGGGGGGGGGCGGGGCGGTGCTTGATGCCTTCCACTTTCGTGACAGCGACTAAATACTTGTTTGGAACCAGAACGGTGTTAACTCATACACTTCAACACCTAGCTAGCGGCCCTCTGGCTCTGAACAGATAATCGTTATGCATTCTGTGTGGGTAACGCAGCCATCTTGATTTGTTGTTTTTGTCTGTGTGTTTATCTTCTGCTATAGATCTCGAGGTGGAATCCATCTCCAATCGATGATCCTGATTTTCGGGATCGATCTGATGAACCGCGGGAATTAGATCTTAACAAAACGTATATTCGGGAACACTTTCCGGGACTGGACGCAGACAGTGGTCCCGCTATCAAGGAGGCATGCCTTGTTACGGTAAACAAAAAAATATGAAGTGTCAACTTATTTCTAATCAGTGTCTCCATCTATCTAGTATTTACAAAATAGCATGCACATTATAATGAAGGAATGAACGAGTATCTAGCTTTCTCATCAATGTTTTAAATATAACGTTGGAGAGAGAATAATGATTGGCTGATTATATTTGGGCCGTGGCGTATTCAGCGTGATGAACGAGAGAACGCCTCTCCACACACCCAACAGGAAAATCACTCAATGTTGCAATGGCTCTGTGGCAGCGGGGCTGAAAGGAGTGTGTTCTCGAAAGTAACAAAAGTTACGAACATCAGCTATCGGGAAAAAAATGCTTGGGGAGGAGGGGGCACTGAAGGGATTCTATTGCGATGTCAATGACTGCCAAATGGTTTTCTCTGTCTCCCCTTTTCTCTGTCTGTCCGTCTGTCTGTCTTTCTGTCTGTCTCTATCTGCCTGTCTGTCTCTGTCTCTGTTTCTCTCTCTTTGTCTATCTCTCTCATCTGTCTCTCATTCTGTCCCTCTCTCTTTCTCTCTGTCTTCTCTGTCTCTCTCTCTATTCCACAGAACACACCCGACGCCGGCTTTATCCTCGACGTCCATCCATATTACAGCAACATCGTCATCGCTTGCGGGTTCTCAGGCCGGGGGTTTGAATTCGCCCCCATTGTAGGGCGGATCATGACCCAACTGTCCAAGGGCACTAAACCACAACTAGATATCACAGCCTTCAGGATGAACAGATTCTACAGACAATGAGAAATCTGTAGTGGCATTCATTAAAAAATATATATTATGTAATTCAACATGTCGCTGATTTTTATGCAAAGAAATTCGACGAATGGATAGTGATTATTTCAACAAGCTTATAATTTTTTTAAATCATAAAACATATTTGATATGTCAATGAATAAAACAATATCTTTTAATAGAGGGATCACGAAACAGCGTAATATTTCCAGTAAAATTATGATTATATATATATTCTGTCAAGTATATTCACTATAAATATGAGCAATGCAGAACAGATTCTAATGATAACAGTTGAATAAAGGAATAGTTTTAGGTTTATCGAATAGTTCCCAATAAACAAAAACAAATAAACAAACAAAACCTAAAAACAATATAATTCATATTTTTTAAAAGCTACCAAGCATTTAATACTTGTACCTTAATATGGATTATAAACATTATTTGAGGAATGTTAACCTTCTTTTCATCGAAAGATCATTCATTTTTTGTGCATTAAAGGGTTCAAGTACCTTTTCTATAACTAACAATTAGAATTCTTCCACCCCCCCCCCTTTTATACTTGAAAACAGTCGTACGAACTTGCTCGAACAAGCGAGTCAACAACACAATTCCAAACACCATGGAACTGTCTGTTATTGTTTTAGAAATGAATCAGCATAATTTTAATTTTTCATGGGATAATACGATTGTTTGAAGTTAAACTTTTGATCTCCATACAACATCTGTACCACCGAAATTTTCAGCTGTTCAGCTACAGTTAGTTTTTAATGATAAAGATATAGTCTAAGGTTATCGAATAGTACCCAGTAAAAAGTATAGGTCATGTTTCCAAAACGCTACCAAGCATTATACAAAATTGCCTTAATAATACAGTTGTTTCTTCCATTTTCAGATTAAATTCTTATTCAACAACTTGTACGAGTTATCAATTCACATAAATCGCATTGTTTTTTTTTTATTATTGTCCATCATGTTTGTAATTTCGAGAAAAAAAAATCATAACTTGAATAATTCGAAAAGGAGTTGTCCTGTCCTGACAACAGCCCTTAATACAATTATTAATCCGTTGTATATATACATTTCTACTTTAACAAGTAAAAATGTCATTATATATTATACACATGTATATATATATATATATATATATATACCAATTTGTTGTATTAATTAACAGGACATCTATATATAACCCTACATGGTACATTAACCGGACATCATAAAAACTGGTATATTAACCCTAACCCTAACCCAAACCCCTAACACTGCCTAACCCTAACCCTAACCCTAAATTCAAAACAATATAACTAATTAAACTAATGAGTAATGATTAAACCTTTTGTTTCTTGGGAGGCCTTTAAGTTTCCTCTGCCTGCAAACGTACGTAGAGGGCAGTAATTCTTTTGTTCAATCGTTAACATCGTGTAGTTGGTTGTGATGGTTATTTTACCTGACTGCTAAGACATGACACGAAAATGTCCTGCTAATGACCATGTCTACTTAATGACTAATTTGTTCACTACATATGTCCGTCTAATGACGCCGTAAGGTAATATATACATATACAGTTAACGACTAAATTATTAATCCCCTTACCAAGATTTGTAATTTGTTAAGTATGTTAATTCGTCCCCATTTTGGTTCATGAGAATGTCGCATATTAAAGCTTTATTTATATAGGTATTAAAAAAAAAGGCCTTAATTCATCCAGTCCAGCTTTGATTCTTATAAGTTACGCAAAACACGAAAAATACCAAATTTACGAGGGGTATGAATAATCTAGTTGTTAACTGTTTATAAAGGGAGTCCTGCGACTGGTGATGGAAATTTGATGGAAGAAAGCAGTAAATAATGAAAACAACCGTGACAGAAAGATGATATACGCAATTTTGATTGAAGCATTTGACAAGTAATGATAACTTTTATTCAAAACCAGCGTTTATTCTTCAAAACTTGGTTGATAATCCTAATAGGTTCTTTACTGTTAATAGGGAACTGTTATCGGATGCGCCACCCCTTTTGGGATTATCGAGTAGAATATAGAAACCGTTTGTGGATTACGTCGACCGTTTGCCCTTGAATTAGAATACCTATGAAATAATGAGATACTGACGCCTTTATTGAATGAAATAATGTTAATTTCTGTTATATTGTTTGGCAAAGAAAAGTCAAATAAAAATAATAGATAAATCTTTAATATTTTATCTTACAAGTTTTCATGACGTAATGTAACATGTATTTATTACTTGGTTACTAACTTATTATTTGTTGCTGTCTGAACAAAAGAATGTGAAGTTCATAAAGGTGTGTGGAACTGGCTTTATTACTGATGTAGACCTACAAATTGTACAATATCTACTCTATATCAAAGCCAAAGAGAATAATAATTCAATTTTACAAGCATCTCTTTATTTTCAACATTAATGACGGCTCAGCAACAGTCAGGGTATTAACAAATAATTTGTTTTTATTGCATTAGAGTATATTTGTATAATAGCAGTGTTTGTATAGAACCAAAGTCCAAAACAGAACGTTACAGGAAAAGCCCAGTCCCATATCTCACCAGGTTACTGAACAATGCATAAATTCCGTTGATTCCTGCCCGATTCCATAACTCTTATTCAAATTGTATGCCTTTTCTTGCTTTAGTACTGCTCTAATGTATACTTATCAATTTATAAGGTTAGTGCAAGTAATCCACATTTTAATGAATGGAAAAACCTGTGTTTCTAACTGACTAACTAGTGAATCTCTCTCTTATAGTTACGCATGTTCCCATGTAGATTCTATCTCTTTACATATTTAAAGTTTTTGCGTATATATTCTGTTATTATCTTAGTCATGTATAATTGGTAAATTGTACTGTTTTTCTCTGTAAAGGAAACTTTGTAATTTACTCTGAAATTTCTAATCGCTTTCCTTTTGTCGTCATTCCTTTCATCATCATTCTTCTTCTCCATGTCTTCACAGTTCCATCTGTTCCATTCTTCTCAAACCACTCCCTCTATATCTCTCTCTCTCTCTTCTGCATTTCTTCCTTCTTCTTTTTTTTCTAACTTAACACTCTCTCTTTAAATTGTTTTCTCCCTGACACTCTCTCTCTCTTTCAGTATCGTTTAATTATGTTTCTATGATAAATCCTCATATATTGTGTGTGACTATGTTGAATTACATTATCGAGTAGCATTATGAATAGGCATTCAATTTGCATTTTATTATGGTTCGAAATCAAACAAATCTTCAGTATTTACTTGTCATAAACTCATTTAATCAGCCTCAATTTCTATTTAAAATATGAATATTCCTCACTTAACAATAATTACAAAATTAATAATAATGACGAATCTATTCTATTTGTATCATCAATTTGTTTGCAAGTATGGAATATGTAATAAGTTGTGATCTATTTTACTGTGTATTATTTGTACTTGTCTATATCTAAGTTTTGTTGAAATGCTTTTTAAAACTGAGCTTGTAAAACTTGCAATGTTATTTAGCTCTCGGGCTACCACTTTGCAGTTGTTCTAATAAAACCATTCTACTATTACTACTCATAGATACGATCTTATTATTATTAATAGTTGATCTCATTTCATATCGTTTATTTTCTGTAACACAAACTGCACCAAAAACACTTATTAAACTTTATACATCGTAAATTGCAGATAATACAGAAGAAATTCCATTTAGATTTACACCAAACAAATCAAGCATTTACATGGCGATTTAACACAACTTTATGAAGGGCAACAATGTATACCGAAATATTAGGAAGATGAAAATATATCGATTATATTGAGTATATAAAATACAAGAAAATCCGGAAGAGGAATCAATAAACATTGTTTTTTTTTTGTAAAGATAGAACTTGTACTGTACATCGATTTGAAAGGTAAAGCAATTCTACAAGACAAAATAAATTAATGTAAAAATAGTACTTGTAGGACCATCTCAATTTCTGCCAAAGTGGACATCATTTGAAATTAATCATCCTAATAGCAGCCACATTTAATTTAATGTAATGTAATTATTATTACCCCGATCGTTAAGTTCGATTGGCATTCCGTGCATAATGCACACACCACTCTCCTGGGCAGCATTCCAGCCAGGCGCCGTTATAACAAGCCCATATGTGCTAGCCGAACCACATTAACATTACTATACACCTTGATGGAGAGAAGCAATGCAGATAAAAATGCCTTATTTAAGAACATAAGTGTCATGGAGGGGATCGAACCCACAACCTTCGCCTCTCCAGTCAAGAATCAAAACACTCTACTATAAACCAATCCAAACCGAAGGCAGTGGTGACACTGTAAAAATACTGTATGTGGAGTCAATGATTTGAAAGAGAAAGATTGAGTAGTAGCTAGTTGATAAGTTGTATGTACAGTAGTTTGAATAGATATGCCTTTATGCTGAGTTTTGAAATGAAACAGCAGAGCAACCACATATTGCTGTCTAGATAACTGTATAGAGCAAATTCAGGCAAATTGACCCTACAGGCAGGCGCGGATCCATGGGGGGTCCGATGGCCCTGTCCCCCGGCCAAAAAAAACAAGAACAATTTTTTTTTGGTGCTCACTACCAACCCCCTCCCGCCCCCACTGAGCGAAATATCGGGCGGGGCGATTTTTACATTTTCGGGGCAAAAAGAAAAACAATTTTGTTTTAGTGCTCACTACAACCCCCGCCCCACTGAGCGAAATATCGGGCGGGGCAATTTTACATTTCCGGGGCAAAAAAGAAAACAAAAGTACTCTTACCACCCCGCTTATTTGCTGGCTGGCTGAGTCGCCGCTAAATATTTTCTCACAATATGGACCCAAAAAATAAAATAAAAAAGCACTCTTATAATAATGATAAATATGACAATTAAAATTAATCAATAATTGTGATTATTATCATTATCCCTATTATCATTATCCCTATTATTATTATCATCATTGTTATTATTATTATTATTATTATTATTATTATTATTATTATTATTATTATATTATTATTATTATTATTATTATTATTATTATTATGATTATGATTATGATTATTATTATCATCATTATCATATTGTTATCATTATCATTCTTATTGTTATCATCATCAACATCATTAGTACAATGGCCTCGAGTTGTTGATGGGAGGGGGTAACGGCTGGAGATCAATGGCTGATTTGTACCTTGGTGTATGTGTGGGGGGCAAACCTTGTGCCTTATGACATCTTTAAAGTTCAAAGAATTGAAAAGTCTTTTCAATTCAGTACAAGTTTTGTACCCTGTTTTTTTCTGTGTTTGGGCCAATCGACTACACCATCTACACTATATACACTTGTTGGGGATATTGTTCGTCGTCATAAAGTCTTCTATGCCGATGACATAAAACTCTACGTAACATTTTGAGCCGAAGAAGGCTTGCAGATTAGATGGTGCACTGAAGACCCTATCCTCTTGTGTGGCAGACATCAGCGCCTGGATGACCCGTAACATACTGAAGTTTATCTGAAGACAAAACTGAATTTCTTGTAATTGGTTCCGTTCATATTAACTCTTAGTTCTCTTGGAAATGCTACTGTTACTGTAGGTTCAACAACTATTATTCTATCTGATTTGACTAGAAACCTTGGCGCTAAGTATGTCTATTACGGAACAAGTCAATCACGTATGTAAGTCTGTTAGGCTCCATCTAAAAAGCATATCACAAATGAGGAAGTACATAACTAAAGATACCTGTCAAAGTGCTGTACGCTGTCATATACTGACGAGATTAGACTACTGCAACTGTATTTTAACATCTGTTCCCTTGGTACACCAAGGAGTTATAAATGTATAACTATTCGGGTACACCAAAAGCGGCTACAGAGCTTACAAAATTGGGCGTCTCGCATTATCTTTAAGCTAGATCGACGTCATGATCCCGGTACTTTAATTAAATCCCTTCATTGGCTTGCCATAAAAGAAAAAATATCTTCGAAATCCTGATCGAATGCTAGTATATATTGAAATTATTTCACAACCCATATCGTCCTAATATTCGTTTTTCTGTGGACCCTTTCCTTCTTACCATTCCAAACACTTGTATATAGCAAAGATGGTAATCGCACATTTGCTGTAAATACACCCAAAGAATGGATCAATATCCATCTTTCATCAAATCAGCTAATTAAACAGACCAATTTAAGAAATTCTCGAGAACATATCTCTTCCCCAAATAGTTAAAAAAAAACCTTTTCACTACATTTTGTTTATTTTTTATTTATCTTAAGTTTAATTCAATTTCATGTATTATCTATTTTGTAAACGCTGTGATGTATAGTTGTACTATGTAGAACGTACTAAGTGTTACTTATTATTGCATGTTTTCCCAGCCAATTTCGCATTTTTTGTCAGTCCATTTGATAAAGCGTTCATTCCATTAAGTACAAACACCATTTTCGGCTGAGACTGTCATTCAAAAATGCACTTCCGTCATTCAATTTATCCTATCGGACAAGGGATTTCGCCCCTCTATCATTCAAATTCATTCCGTCTAGCGCGTGTGCCAAGATTCATTCAAATTCATTGGCAATTGCCGAAAGGTGATCTTGGGCATTGATTCGTGAATGAGCAGTCAATTTGGTAAGATGTTCATTCAAATTTACATGGTTGTTGTTTATGTAGGCCCCTACCTGTATTTCTATTTTAATTCTCTGAAATTAAATGATTTTGATTAATATTGTTAACATGGTCTAAATGAAGACCTTGTAAATATATTTCATGTTTCCCTAATTACTTTTTCATATTTCCCTAATTGCCTCTTTTTTTTGGGGGGGGGGCGGAGAGATGGTGTACTTATGCATGGTGGATGACATTAGATGGTGGAAATGTATTCCCTTATTTTGCGGGGTGCACGACAGACTATCTGTTAAACCATCGTGTACTGATATTTTTACCTAAATGTAGAAAATGTTATTATCATTTTCATGTCGCTCTATAAAATCAGAGTGTACTTTTTCTTTATGAACTTATTCAAATATCAATGAAAGAAACCGTATCTAATAAAGTTAAGTCTTGCGCATGACTTCCCGCCCTACACACACATACACACACACACACACACACACACGCACACCAATCAATAGCCTTGAATTCTACACCCATATCCTAAATCTAAATACCTATAATCATCTTCATATAAGTTTAAAATCTAAGCAAATTTGAAAGTTCCATACTATAGTCATTACATATAACACTTATTTGCAAATATATTTTAATTGTTTTTTATACGTAATCATTAGACAAATTGAAAAATTTGAATGAACGAAATACTAAATTTGTTGCTCAAAAATGAATTTGAAAGTACGAACGACAGCAATACGTGATCATTTCGTGCTAAATAATGAATAAACGCTTGACGAAAAGCGTGCATAGTACATGAATTTGAATAAGAAACATGTTTATTTGACTGACTAAAAATGCAGATATGAATGCACAGATCATGAATTTGAACTATCGAATAGAAAGGTAGCGCTAAATTGCGCTAAATTGAATGCACGCAAAATTAATCGGTTGGGCCAAAAAGTTTCGAAATTGGCCGGGAGAACCTATTTCATCATTATAATACATGTAACACTTTGTCATTCAAAACCTATGGGTTGAATCGTAGGTCTCTTACATTTAAGGAGCATGATGACCGAACGAAACTCTTGCAGTCGCCACCAGTATATGAGTGAATTTGACATTGTACCCAAAATAACAGATATTTTTTCAGAGAACCAGAGATACAGTTCGATGCCATTCTGGTTACCTTTGAAGTAATATACAAGTTCCGATACCAGGACTGTACCTATAGGTATGAGAGTTGAACAATAAACCAAAGCAAATGTCTTTAGGATGCGTTTGTTCTCAGCCAACCGTTGCTCGGTGTGATCCATGCTCCTTGACACCGCGCGATAAATGGTGATGTAGAGCACCCCAGTCACTACGAGAAGGACAACAATCATAAGTATCAAAAAAATATAACGTGCTGCCTTTGATATGAAATTTCTGAATATAAAAATCAAACTCGAAGTGACGAGCCATGTTAAAATGCAGACTATGATACATCGCGGTGCAGTAAGAATTGAGCGATTTCCAAAAGGATCCATGACGATGCTAATGTATCGATATGTCGCCACCAACAAGATGCTTACCAACGAGACCCCTATTGACAATTGCAGCAGAGCATACAGAATGGGATTCTGAAAGATTAGATAAAAAGAACAAATTAATACCTATGGATCATCAAAGTGACTTGGCACTGGTGGAATTAATAGCTGAGTTTTGTCAACGATTTTGAGTTGAACTTAACGGGAAATAGTATTGATCAAAGAAATTGAGTCAGCACCTACATTTCAAAATGAATTATTTAGAGACGGAGAAGAAGAAAAAAAGGAGAAAGAGAAACGTTTATTAGAGAGAGGGAGAGAAAGAGAGAGGGAGAGAGAATGAATTACTCATGGTAATGGCCACACTAATCTTGTTGATGTTTACAGAGAACTCATGAAAACTGTCGCTGCATGGAGTTAAGAAAAATAAAAGTAAATAGTAAGGTAATTTAGATAAAGGTTTGGGCATCATGATTTGCCCCTAAAAGTCAACTTCAGGGGAGAAAATATCACAGCTTTCAAGCTTAAATTGTCAGTATCTGGCAATGTATCAACTGAGCTCGAAGAAATCTGACGAATATCTTTCAGTTGGGGCCATTCAAAATCGTATACTTGCCCGATAATCATCATATAACTGGATATATACACATGCGCTGGTGATGGTATCTGCCAACATGATGTTCACTTGAAATATATTATGCTGTTTCCAGAGTTTTTTGTTGAATATGAACATCGCAAAAGTTATGGATGTTAGCATCAGAGCAATTCCGTTTAAGACGGGTATTACAATAATAAAAGAGACATTCTGGTTTATGGCATCGGCAGCGGTGTTGTTTGTCCTCATGTAATCCATCACAGAAGATGATTGTGGATAATAAATAATAGTTTGCCGTTCTTGTATATCACGTTATGATATAACGTTTATATGCGTTTCCCAAAGACTAAATTGGATATTATTACCACAGCTATTAGCTCCGGCAACCGTAGCGCTCAGTGCATTGACGGAATGAATCCTACCAGGTACCCACTTACTATACCTGGGTCGAGTGTGGCAAATGTGGCAAAAGGAATTCCAACGCTGTGGTTCACAGTCCAGCACGACACCTCTACCTCTGTGAATGCGTCGAGGTACTTCGCATCTCAAGTTGGAAGAAACTGACAGTGATGTCACAATCAATTTCTGTTCACAATCATTTCTCTTGCGACAATTCGAGGAGCAGAAAAATTAAGTCGTAGATACAATGGCATTAAGAGATATTACATTTAACTCCTTAATACTGAATTTTAAAAAATCTAACCAAAAATGTAGATCATAAGGCTTGTCCACGTTCGTTTACTTAGTTTCCCTTAATAAGCAATTGCTGCTTCGAATCGCTTTCAAGGTTTGCTTTAAAACAATTGTAAGAATATTCATTTTTATCACTGAAATAAAAATTGCTTTGCTTCCTCGAGTGACGACTGTCAAAGAGTTGGTCCAATATCTCACACTTCTCTCTTCTCGCCAAAAGTGCTACCAATTTTAGTGATAACATAACTGACACGGGAATGGTTGCTCTGATGTAGGACGCAATTTTGGGATGAATAATTCCCCGTAATTTATCGCTATCAACAGAGCGTGCATACAGCTCTCATGAAGTAACCTACCGACTATTACCATTCAGTCGTGCGTTCTCACTAGGGTTAGTTTCCATTTATATGGTTAGGTCTTATGCCCAGCAGTAATGAAACGAAAATGCCAAAAAATGAAAAATTGTCTTTACCTTGAAATTATTGCATGTTTCGTTCATGAGAGAGCTCCAAACTGCCAGTAGGGCTTTGATTTTTCTAAAAGTCTTCCTCAATCCCAACTTGTTGGTTACAGTGATAATGAATTATAGGGTCCTGCCCTGTTTGTAGTGTAGAGCTTAAAAGAATCGGATATGAAGTATTAGCCCTCTGCATGGGTGCTTTAGAAGGGTCACTAAAAGAGCGGGAGATGTCTACATTATAATTAATTTAAGTTAGAGGTGACTTTAGGAAGTCAAAATCGGCTGTGCCCCTTATAAAATCAAGTCTCCCATACCTTGAGTACAACATCAGGAAACAGTTGCCCTAACTTATAGCGTTTTGTGCCCCCCTGTAAAATAATATTTTATTTAAAAATGCACCCACCTCCACAAGGTGATATTTTTTTCACTTTTGTGCTTGTCAGAGATTTTTTGTAATGTTCCCTCCCTTAACAAAATCATGGATCCGCTCCTGATTTCAGTAGAACTCTAGTAAATGAGGCGATGTTAAATGAAACTCCACTCCAATAGATAACTTTACCTATTCTGAGAGATTTATTATATTCTTGCCCATTAATCTACAAGATTCCCCACCAAAGTGTATGAAAGGCATAAAGCAAGAATAATGTACAATTTCTCAGCAATTTTCGTAATGATGTGACGTACTATGAGAAGTCGTTTATCAAGTAAATGTATTCAAATTTATGGATGCTTCCTTCCCAGGTGTGTGTGGTAATGAAGCAATTTATTCTCCTGCTATTATCTTTTGTACTACAATTGCCAGAAAGCAAATTGCATAAATAAGTTAGTGCTCTTCTGGAGTGAAGGTTTCTCATAAATGAAATAGATTTGTCAACTGCTATATTTTAGTATTTTTAAATGAATTAGTTACAATTGTTCCCCTGTTACATATTTTTCACCAAATATAATTTCAATCTTTTCAGCTATGATATTTCCTCATTGAAAAGTACAGGCTTTATTATTGATTTAAAAAGTATTTCCAACTAAAGCTTGGTGCATGATACATGTACAACTTCAACTGGTACGTCACATTTTCAAGAAAACGGCTGCGCCCATGTCATGCTCCCCTGTAAAATAATTGTTTATTTCAAAATGCACCCAACTCAAAAAGGTGATATTTTTTCCCATTGTGCTTGTCAGAGATTTTTGTAACATTCCCTCCCTTAACAAAATCATGGAATCGCTCCTGATTTCAGTAGAACTCTAGTAAATGAGGCGATGTTAAATGAAACTCCACTCCAATAGATCACTTTACCTTTTCTGGGAGATTTATTATATTCTTGCCCATTAATCTACAAGATTCCCCATCAAAGTGTATGAAAGGCATAAAGCAAGAATAATGTACAATTTCTCAGCAATTTTCGTAATGGCGTGACGCACTATGAGAAGTCGTTTATCAAGTAAATGTATTCAAATTTATGGATGCTTCCTTCCCAGGTGTGTGTGGTAATGAAGCAATTTATTCTCCTGCTATTATCCTTTGTACTACAATTGCCAGAAAGCAAATTGCATAAATAAGTTAGTGCTCTTCTGGGGTGAAGGTTTTTCATAAATGAAATAGATTTGTCAACTGCTATATTTTAGTATTTTTAAATGAATTAGCTACAATTGTTCCCCTGTTACATATTTTTCCCCAAATATAATTTCAATCTTCTCAGCTATGATATTTCCTCATTGAAAAGTACAGGCTTTATTATTGATTTAAAAAGTATTTCCAACTAAAGCTTGGTGCATGATACATGTACAAGTTCAACTCGTACGTCACATTTTCAAGAAAATGGCTGCGCCCATGTCATGCTAAAAGGCATCACATCATGCCAAGAATATCGTCATTTCTATATCTCTCGTACATTTTCGTAAGGAATATTGTACATCATGGGGCAGGAATACATCCCATTTTTCATAATACCTACACTTATTCTTTGGGATGAGGTTTTCTTTAATAGATACGTTAATGCATTGCCTTTTCCGTATTTCCATGTTCGTTAAATATTCCTTCTAAATTGTGTAACGTGTGAACCCCCTCTTGCTGCATTTATGGACCACCAATTCAATTTGATTCGAGCCATAGTAGTTCCATAACAATAGACTTCAACACAGTTTTTACACGATGCGCGATATGCATGTTTCCATTTATTTTCACTTTTTGATAATGTAATGGTGTCATCCCTTTTTTCTATAATTATTATTTTTAAATGAAGTGGTGGTGGTCAGGGTGGGGTAGGGTAGAGGGGGGGGGGAGAAGAGTCGACCAGCTACTGCATTCCCACTTCATATTTGAGTGGGTGCTTGTCACCGTGCTTGATGTGACCATTTTACATTGCACACTTTACATGGCACACTTTACATGACACACTTTACATCATATCGCATCCCTTAAATCGCACACTTTACATAACACACTTTACATCGCATACTTTACATGGCACACTTTATATGACACACTTTACATCATATCGCATCCCTTAAATCGCACACTTTACATAACACACTTTACATCGCATACTTTACATGGCACACTTTACATGACACACTTTACATCATATCGCATCCCTTAAATCGCACACTTTACATAACACACTTTACATCGCATACTTTACATGGCACACTTTACATGACACACTTTACATCATATCGCATCCCTTAAATCGCACACTTTACATAACACACTTTACATCGCACACTTTACATATGGCATACTTCACATCGCTCTCAATACATCATATTTGCATCTAACACTTTACATAGTATAGATATATTGACTGCTATGAGAGGCATGGCTGTTTCTATAGGCTCAAGGGGACGTTGCATCCTGCCATGACCCCGAGGCGCGCGGCGGTGGGACCGAGAGCCAGTATAGAACCAGCCATGCCTCGAATATTAAAGCAGTCAATATATCTTTTATATACCGAATTCACAACAAAATCTACATAGAACTCTTGCCTTATCATTTTCTTGAGTAAAGATTGGTTAAACATCGCAGAAAATTTGGGACACTGTCTGTTAATCTTCGCTGGAAAGTAGCCTGAATGTTACGATCATTTGGGAATCGCACACACTAAGCGACCAAAATCGCACACACACTGTATGATATGGTATCCGCGCTCGCACAAAGATATTTTTACACGTAAACCAATGGGGATATCAGCAAAATGTTACTATTTTCCCGGTACCCGGAATCTTTACGGGATCTTCCTCATGAACTATTGACCGTTACTGGCATTGTTCGTTTCTTTACGGGCATGGCTCAAATCACGATTCCAATTTCCACCAATCAGATGTCTAGATTTCTAAAGAGAGGTATATACACGCTTTACATCACATACTTTTGGCCTATATCGCATACATTACATCATCCCCTTTTCTTTGCACATTTACATTATTTGTAGCACCACACATTGCACACTTTACATCACACACATCGCCCCCTCGCCTTAAAAACAATGGAGTGAAGTAAAGGTAATCTTCTTCTCAACATAAAACAAGTTATACATCTCTTTTTGAAACCCCTCAAAAAATGGGTGGTGATTGTACTGGCCAACCTTCACCCGCCCCAACTTGAAAGGTGAGGAGCTAGTAGTACAGGTCAACCCTGTACCTTATATGTTAGTACTGAATAATATCATGATAATAATTTTGTTTACCAAGGGAAGCCTCGTCAGCTTCAATGCTGTTCTTCTGAAAGAGGCCCCCTGCAATTATCGTCACTCTAGCAATTTCCATGTACCCATTTACACTTGGGTGGAGAGTGGCAAATTTGGATTAATGTCTTACCAAAGGACGTTAGTGCCTGGCTGTTAGTGATCGACCCTTGGATTGAGAGTCAAGTGAATGAACTACTATACCACGACATCCCCACAACCTTCACAGAACGATTTTAGACGGTGATGAAACTATTGAAGCTTTGGAATTAGATATTGTAAACTCGGTTAAGGAAATAATTTCCCCCTGACACTTTGTAATATATAACTCGATAGATGTTTCATGAAATTTCAAGTGCTTCCGTAATTACATTATAATAATAATTGCATTCGGTACTAGAAAAAAAGTTGGATTTGCGTTTCGTAATTCAATGCAGTGTTTACCTGTGTACACTGTGCCTGTGTATTATTCCCTTTTCGATTCATCTTTTGTTCATGACTTCTACAGACACATAATTTGTCATTAAAATTCATGATCTTCGAATGCAATTTCATAAAGTTGAATTGCAAGTTATATACCTGTACATCAACAAAATAAGTGAAAAGATTATTCAAATGTACACCCTGCATTGTACTTTAACAAAAAAAAACCTATATAAAACAGAATTTCTTTATCAAAACATAATCTATTGCTTACAAACAACCAATCAAACATACCTTTGGGTGGAGTGTTTAGCAAATGCATCACAGCGCCCGAATATTAACTTATTTATTGTATTTGTATATCGAAATAAAATTCATACCACAACAACAAATTTTGAATTTGTTTTTCCTTGTTCGCTTTTACTTCTCGCAAAATTGATAAATCATGATGATTCCTGCATGGCAATGGTATGACCAAATCTATAATTTTACAATTTATATAGTGTATACTGATGACCAAACAACATTTTTGCCATAATAAAAATGTTTTTGTTGTTGCTCGATCCAGATATTATGGGATCCAGATATTATATTTCGGGCAAGAGCCCTCTCGGTCCTCACGCGAAAACGTTCCCGTACGTCTATAATTATGTACGAGGGATGGAAACAGACAATCTTGAGATTTGTGAGGTCGCAGTGCACAAAAATACATGTTATAAAGAGGAAAAGACAATCCTGATGGTGTTGTAAGCAAAGTTTAATCTTGAAAGACTGAAAAGATATTTAACAAGCAACATAATTATATGAACTTTAAATGCGAACGAGCGTAGCGAGCCAGCTTTGGGTGAAATTCAAGAAAAAGTTTCTCTTAATCGCTTTAAATTATAGTAGCACATTTTATGGGGAAAGGAAAAGGGGCACACATCCAAAGGGAAAAGGACACTTATTAGAAAAGAAAAAGGGCACATGTCAAAGTAAAAAGGGGAATAACCAGAGGTGAAAATGGGGCACTCCTCGCTTTTAATAAGGGGCACTCACCAGAGATGGAAAAAGGCACTTATGAGAACGGAAAAGGGGCACTTATTACAAAGGAAAAAGGGCAATTATCAGAAGGAAATGGCACTAATTAGAAAGGATAAGGGCACGTGTCAAAATAAAAGGGGCACTCATCGGAGATGAAAAGGGGCACTTATAAAAATTAAAATAGGGCATACAAAGGAAAAGAGGCACTTAATATTATTGTCAAATTATAATATAAGGGACACATCTCAGATTTTAAAAGAGGCAATTATAAGAGGTGAAGGGGCACTTATCAGAGATGGTAAGGGGCACTTCTTGTACCTGAAAAGGGGGCACTCACCTGAGATAAATAGGGGGCAATCACCTGAGATGAATAGGGGCACTTGTGAGAATTGAAAGGGGCACTTTTTACAAAGGAAAATGGGCATTTGTCGAAGGAAAACGGGCATCTATGAGATTTTAATAGCGGCATCTATCAGAGGTGTCAGAAGTGGCATTATGAGAAAGGGAAGTGGCTCTTATTAAAAAAGAAAAGGGGCATTTATCAGAAGGAAAAAGGGCACTTAAGAGAAAGCAAAGGGGGCACGTGTCAAAATAAAAAGGGGCACTTATCAGAGGTGAGTTATGGCACTTATTACAAAAGAAAAGGGCACTTGTTAAAGTAAAATGAGCACCTCTCAGATTTGAATAGGGGCAATTATCATAGGTAAAGGGGGCACTTAATTATCAGAGGTGGTAAGAGGCAATTATAAGAACGTGGAACGGACAAATATTAGCACTTATGTGAAGTAAAAGGGGCACTTTAGGGGTACCTAAAAAGTGTGGGCACTGTGCGAAAATGATTCCTCTCCAGCTTCCGGAAGCCAACCTAGAAATTTTTGTTGCGTCCTACGAAACGCAATTACTCACCGCTTTTGCAAAATTTGTGCGTGAGATTTGGTTTTTGATGAGTCCGTGACGCAAAAAACGGAGCTTAGCGCGACACTTGCCTATACGGTATATATTGCTCTACAAAACAAATCTGACTTTAGAAATATGTGATACTGTACTAGTGACGATGTGCATGAGACTAATTTTGTTTGGTAAAATTTGCATATATGCGCAGATTGAAAAAAAAAATGATTTTATGAATCAACAAACTGCCGAATTCGGAAGCTTTGCCGACATGCTTGGCGATGCCTCCGTGTTTTTACTTCTCGCATTTGCAATTTTTTTGCGCTTTGTTGCTGAATTAGGTTCGCTAAATTGTGATTTTAGGTAAATGTGGTCTCACATTTAGCAGATTTTTTTTTTTTGCCCAGGCCTTGGTTGGTTCTTTTTATTTCTCTGTTACATAAAAGTGAGGGGGCTCGAGCCCCCCGAGCCCCGCCGTAGCGCGGGCCCTGTGTACGTTTCATTTTTTTGTATATGGAAAATAGATACTGCTACACCTTATCCCGTCAATAGATTATTATATCTTGTAAGCTGCAATTGCTTGAATTCAAGATTATTAAAGAAAATTGAAGGAAATATATGAATGAGCACGGCAACTAACTCCTATTTTGTTTTTCGCTTTGGATATTTAGGATTTCAATTCATTATTCCTGCTCGCTAAAGCCGTTTCTTTAGCATGTTTCAATCGAATGATTATAACTGAGGAATCGAATGTGACATCGCTAAGGTCATTTGGTGAGCTTCTTGGTGTTTGATATCTCGATGTGATACGCTTTAGAAGCAGCTATCCCTGAGAGGCTCAAACTATATCTTAAAGCTTGGTCCTCTCACCTTCCTGGCAGGAACTTTCTCAGGTAGCCCTGGGTTGAGCTGAACCGTCCACGATCAGGCGCATGCCGCTTTGAAGCAAGCAAAGACTCAAAGACTCCGACCTGTGTTCATGTGGTCAAATTCAGACTGTTGAGCATGTTCTGAATGAGTGTGCTGTAGCAGGACCCCCATGTCCCTTCACTAATTGAATGATTTTGAGATTGAATTGAGCATGTTCTTTTGAAGCCCATCGTGTGGCAAGGTATATTCCATTTAAATTTAATCAGTGAAAAAAACTGTTATTAGTGAGAGATAATGATTAATACTCTCCTCAAATTAATACATCATCATTATCTCCTTCCTTCTACGGATCACCAAGCCCCTCTCGTCCTAATCAATTAACGCTGCACAATAATATTGAAGAGCGCCATCTATAATGAATTTCAACTTGTGATTATCCAAGTTCTTGGTTTCTTTTATTGTACAGGTGCAAGTCAAATCACTCTAAAAATATCGGATTTTCCTGAGATAATCTTTACGGTAAACAAACCTGTTTCATCAAATTAATGCATAGGTGTATACAGGAATTATGTAAGGGAATTGTAATTGTGAACTTCTTGGGAGTATAGTTTGTTGCTGAGGGTTGACAGCTTTTGCTAGAAAGATAACAGCAATATTCAGGCGCGGATCCAGGAATTTTGGAAAGGGGGGGGGGGCACAATGAAAGGGGGTGTCTGAAGGGGGAAGTGCCCCCCTCAGCTGAAGAACATTTCAATTTTCAAACTCAATTCACGCGATTTGGTGTATACTTTTTGTCAACATTTTCATTATATTGGCTTTATTATTTCTCTTTACAGTTGAAAAGAAAATGTAAATTTTCAAACTCAATTCTCGCGATTTGGTGTAGAGTCTAACCCATACCTAGAAAAATTTGTTTAAAGTTTATTTTTCCCCTTTTCACTTTCTTTTTCTTTCCTTCTCTCTTTTTTCTTTTTTTAGCCGCCAAGGGGAGGGGGCACGGGTCGGCTGTGCCCCCCCCCCTGAATCCGCGCCTGGCCATATTAATATATTGAAACATTTCCCGCTTTAAATCCTGTTAAAAGAATGAAACTTACACTTCCGTGTATCTTAGAGTTACTATTACATTACCAAGCCATGCAGTTATTAATACACTGGAATATTCAAATTTGAGTTGAGTTGTAATGCTTTTAACTCTTTAATACTAAGTTCTGAAAAGAAATCCTATCGCAAAGAAGCAGACGTGAGATTTGCTGATACGAAATCAAGCTATTGCAAACTGTATAGTGAAGATGCGATATCAAATAATAAATATTATTCCAATCGATGAACCTGGTCTGGGTCTAGCCATTGATTTTTTTTTTGAGGGGTTTGTGGGGGTACAATAAGTATGTGAGAGAACAAGACTGTTGTGTGAGGGGTCAGGGGAGTGTATCATTATATTTTCACATTTCTTGCTCATCCTTTCATTCCTCTCTTTCTTTCCCTCTCCTTTTATTCTGCACTTAATTACAATAGAGTGCGTGTGTGTGGGGGGGGGTGGCATGTGCCCTTCCGATGCCATCATTATCATCATCATCATCACTATCATCGTTATCCTGACCATCATCATCAAAACTTGTTATCTGCCATGACTCGTTTCATAACGTTTGCCTCATCACCCTTATAATTACACACAGACACACAGACACACACACACACACACACACGGACACACACGCACACACACATACACACCCACACACACATATACATGTACATGTACATCAAACATTATCATGCCCAAACCTTTACAGTTTTCGGGCTCAAATTTTCCATGGACACGCCCAAAGATTCAATGCGAATAAATTTCGTATGACCCGTTACGGGACAAATAAAATATTCACCTTCAGTGTAAAATGCATTCAACTGTACACATTGCATTGTTCATGGACAATATATAGTAGCACGCTTGTTTTGTAAAAGAATTCCATACTGATTTTGCTGTTATACTGATCATGGCAAAATTAAAGGCAAGATACTGTTACATATACAAAAACGAATATTGAAATACACATGGCTCTATTGTGCCCTACATTCTTATTGTTTGTACGGTGTATATTTATATAATATTGACTGGCCTTGAGGGGTATATAAGAAATATTGACCAAGCTAAGATCATATTGCCCCGAGTCGAAAGACGAGGGCAATATGGTCTTAGCGCGGTCAATATTTCTTATATCCCCCGAAAGTAAAGCCAGTCAATATTTTTATTGTCATCCAAATCAGACATCTAGAGCAAATACAAAAATCCACCATGACAATCTCAAAGAACTGAACAAACTTTGTCAAACCAGCACTGTGCATCCAGTGCTTGACGAAATTTTCGATGCACTGCAATTAAACAGTGTGCCTTTGGTGTGATTATTACGTCACAATAGCGTGCGCGCAAAGTGCTAGATGCGCAATGAAAATGACAAAATACGGCGCGGTCAATATGAGACTATATTTTCACTCGTCTCTACATGCAAAGTCTATACGGGCAGGGAGACCAAGGAAAATACAAAGAATATACCCTCCCGTTCCCCACTGCTAAAGAAAAGTAGGGCAATACGGTTTCGTAAATGACCAGCTCAGATGTCTGATACGGGTGATAATAATATATATATGGGGTATATATAGTGGGTTCTAGGATAACTACCCCCTGGACAACCACCCCCGGATAACCACCCCTAGGATGACCACCCTCTAGGACAAATACCCCCTAGGACAACTACCCCCTAGGGCAACCACCCTCTAGGACGACTACCCCCGGACAACTATCCTAGGGGGTAGTTGTTCGGGGGGTAGTCGTCCTAGAGGGTGGTTATCCTATGGGTGGTTATCCGGGGGTGGTTGTCCAGGGGGTAGGTGTCCGGATATGTATATAGTGATGCCGGCAAAAATCGGTATTTCACAGTGTTGAGATGTTGCACAGATCCAGTATGGTGTTTAAAACTGTGGCTTTAGTATTTCGCCGTGTAAGCACCTTATAAACACCGTGTATTTACACCCTCAATTGTGTATTTACAAGGTAAACACTTGAGGTGCTCCAAAAACTTGCTGTAGTGTACATGTGCAGATCTCTGGCCATAGTCTATGAATATTTATGTTACAATTTAAAACCACTGCAGTTATACTGTGCATTCATAATTGAAACACTGTAAAGTATATGATTATAGGCCCAACTCTGTTGTGTAAAGTGATTAATGTAAACCTTACTCTGGCTATAGGGTGTTCACACAGTGCTTACGCCATTGCGCGTACTCCCTGTTGTTCTAAATGTGGTCATGGTGTGTTTACACTGTACTACACCTTGTGGATGCTTTGAAAGCCCTGTGTAATCACATCATCAAAAGTGTTATCCCAACACTGTGGAAGCGTCCTAAATTAACACTTTGTTTATACTCTTGAGCGTAACTTTAATAGTTAATTGGTCCAAACAATCTATTTTTTGGCCATATTTTAAGTATGACGGCATTGAAGAGCAATCCTTTTTAGAGGACATTTCTACTATCAATATCTTCCAAAGTGACATAAAACGAATGAGAAAATCATAACTTATTTTAGCTTTTACCAGAACAGAACCTACTTTGTAAAGTAAGACTTAATTTTGTTTTTGCTCTCTGACGTAGTTGGGACGTGTTTTCTTTGCACTGTATTGTTCAAAAGGAGTTTTGTTTTATTCTTCTCTGAACCAAACTAAACTGGTAATGACGTCTCAGTATTGTACGCCCAACAGCTTCGATTGTACGTTAGTGAATGAAGTTATGTGATCTGTATTGTAAGTATACATCTTTATTCACTACATGACGTATTATGATAATGTATTGTAAGCAAAGATCCGGACCTTTGTGAAAAATCATGACTCATTTTTGAACATGTTGCATGACTGTCAAAACTACTGAAAATGAGTAGACTCCATGAAAAAGCACGCGTGTATCATCAGATGAAGTAGTTTTAAAATTCTGCACCTCATGGTCTAATATGAAGTTATATTCTGAAATCTATAAAATTATTTAAAACTTCTATATCTAGTAATTTTAAACATTTTTTTTCAAGAAGATAACGTAATAGCCGAAAGATTAATGTTACTTTCGAATTTAAAATAAAAATCATATAATGTGCTTTTTACGATGATGATCTTCACTATCTCTCAGTAGACTCTCATCCTCATCCTCACTACTCACTAGCTTTTAAGGTAATTGCCCTAGGGGTATAGTTTAGGTTTTCCCGTTCATTTTAACACTTTTTTTCATTCACTTTCATACTTTTTTCATTCAATTTCGTCCCGAAATCTCCACATCTTGCACATTGCAAAGATTATTTTGCTGCTAACACGATCTCAAAGACTTTCGAAAAATCAATTTCAGGCGATTTCATTAGCCTTTCATTAGCGATTAGCGATTTCATTTCGCAGTGCGAAAAATTACATCTTATAAAGAGGAAAAAACCCAATCCTGATGGGAATATAAGCAAATTCTCATAACGGAAGACTGAAAAGGCCTTTGATAAGTAACATAAGTATATCAGCTATAGATGCGTGCGAGCGTAGCGAGCGAGCTTTGGGGGAAATTGCTCTTAGTCGCTTGAAATTAGGGGCGCGTTTAATGATGAGAGGGAAAGGGGACACTTATCAGAAAAGAAAAGGAGCATGTGTCAAAGTACAAAAAGTAATTATCAAGTTAATATTAGAGGTGAAAATGGGGCACTTCTTACACCCTCAAAAAGAGGCACTGACCAGGGATGAAAAATTCAGTCATGAGAATAGAAAATGGGCATTTGTAGACGGAAAAGGGGTCCCTATCAGATTTTGATAGGGGCATTTATAAGAGGTGGCAAGGGGCATTTATGAAAAGGAGATAGGTCCCTTATTAGAAAGGAAAAGGGCACGTATCATTGTTAAAAGGGAAATTATCAGAGGTGAAAAGAGGCACTCATCGCACCTGAAAAGGGGCACTTATGTAAATGAAAAACGGGCACTTATAATAAAGAAAAATGTGTATTAGTTGAAAGAAAATGGGCACCGATCAGATTTTAAAGGGGCATTTATCGGAGGTGAAGGGGGTACTTATCTGAAGTGAAAAGGAGTAACTTCTCATATGAAAAGGGTCATTTACCAGAAAAGGGGCACTTATGAGAAGGGAAGGGGCTATTTTTTAAGGGGGCACTTATCATTAGGAAAAGGGGCACATGTGAAAATATAAGGTGCGCTTATCAGAGTTAAAATGGAGGTAGTTATTAAAAGGGGAAGGGGCACTTCTTACCAAGGAAAAGGGGAACTTGTCAAAGTAAAAGAGGCACCTCTCAGGTTTGAATAGGGCAATTATCATAGGTGAAGGGGGCACTTATCAAAAGTGAAAAGAGGCACTTCTCGTACCTGAAAAGGGGCACTTACTAGAGATTAAAAAGGGCACTTATGAGAATGGAAAATGGACACTTATTGCAAAGGAAAATGGGAACTTGTCGAAGGAAAAGGGGCACGAGTCCAAATAAAAGGGGCACTTATCAAAGTTGAAAAGGGGAAGGGGCACTTTTACAAATTAATAGGGCACTTGTCAAAGTAAAAGGGGCACTATTCCTATGTAAAAAGGGGCACTCCTTACAAAGTTAAGGGCCACTTTTCCTTTGTAAAAAGGGGCACTTTTCGGGTGCTTGAAAAAGTTGGGGGACACTGTACCCCCTGCCCTCCCGGAGGGCCGCCTCTGCGTACTGAATTAATGCTAACTGTTTCTTATTCTTTGAAGCGCATGATACCAGTTACAACTAATGCCTGGATTACATTTGCCCTCGGGGTGCCCTACGATAAATTAGTCTACGATTTTTCGTGCGATTTTAGGGGCATCGTAGGAGGCTATGGGCTACGATATTTGTGTTTACATTATCTACGAGCATCGTGCCATTTCTTGTATTGGCCCTCGGGGGCAGGCCGGGGAAAATCCGTCCAGAGGCTGATCGGAGATTGTACGGAAATCGTGCAATTTCAATGCAGTAGCCGTGCAGTTTCCGCAGCCTCCGCACGGAAATCGTACGGAGCCCGTACAGCTTCCGTGCAAAGGTTGCGCGGAGAAGGCGCGGTGACCGTGCAGCCGCCGTGCCGTTTTTAAGCGTTTTTTGCCTCCATGTTCACCAAAAAAATCGTGCGTTTGCTGCACGATCAGAGGGAGTCCTCCGCGCGATGCCCGTGCGGGGATTGTGCAATGACTTACGATTTTTACGATTTGTATAACTTTCTGCGAAACTACATCGTAGAGGCCGTGGAGCCCAGCGGAGCCCGTGAATCCGTGCGAAAATCTCACGGCCACCTCCTGCCTCCGTACGGAGGCCGTACGGAAAAGGGGATACGGGCTCCGTAGATAATCGCAGGCCAAATGTAATCCAGGCATAACCAAGCCGCTTGCGATATGATATCATGTTTACCCCGGTCACTGCATGGATTCATTACTCATGCACATTACAGTGCACATTCTCCACTCCCTAGGGAGCATTCTAGCTTGTCGCCTATTCACAGGCTCACACACGGTAATCATATCGACATTCTAATCCTACCGGGTACAAATTGCACATCTGGATGAAGAGGAGCAATGTAAATTAATTGCCTTGCTCACGGGCATGTGCGAACATTACAAGTATAGAGGTGTTGTGGTCGAGTGTATACGTCGCTGGACTGTCGATCACAAGGTCCGCGGTTCTAGTCCCGCCGCTGCACTAATGTCCTTTGGCAAGACATTGATCTACATTTGCCACACTCCACCCAGGTGAAGTAAATGGGTACCGGGTAGGAACTTATTCCTTGAAACGCAGCGCGCGTAACAGCTTCACTGCTAAAGCCAGGGTAATTATGCTGCATTATTGTAGAGCGCTTATAGAGACTTCTGATAAAGTAAGTGTTAGGCGCTATATAAGCACTATAATTATAATTAGTATATATTACATAATGCGAACATAATAATAGTTTTATATGTTTTTAAAATCGCATCACAGTCCCAAAGGTTGAGGGTTCGAATCCCAGTGCGGCGCTAACGTCCACTGGCAAGACATTAATCCACATTTGTCACTCTCCACCCAGGTGTTACTTGAAGGGTATCCAGTAGGATGAGGTGTCGTGGTCGAGTAGATACGTCGCCGGACTGTCGATCACAAGGTCCGCGGTTCGAGTCCCGCCGCGGCACTAATGTCCTTTGGGAAGACATTGATCTACATTTGCCACACTCCACCCAGGTGAAGTAAATGGGGACCTGGTAGGAATTTATTCCTTGAAATGCAGAGCGCGTGACAGCTGCACTGCGAAAGCCAGGGTAATTATGCTGCATTATAATAATTGTAGAGCGCTTAGAGACTTCTGATAAAGTAAGTGTTAGGCGCTATATAAGCAAATATAATTATTATTATTATCATTGTCGTTTACTCAGCATTATGAGAGTCGGTAAAATGGCATCTGGCCGGAACATATTAGCCCTTTGACTTCTGAACTATCTATTTCCCATAGGCCTAATACAGGGACCATTCGGCTCCCGTATACAAAGGGTTTATGCTCCTCAGCGAGTAGAGAGTGTGCATACATTGTGTGCAGATAGGGGACTGCAAACTTGCGATTGATTGGAGGACTTGCGATTGATTTGAATCAATCGCAACTCTTAATGTTAAGACGGGTCCCTGGTATTGTTATGCTGAGCAAGATTCCGTAATCATTGATATTTTCTTTTTAGGATGGCTAGAAACCAAACGTTCCTGAATTTGAAGAGGAACATAATACATATAATATATGTATATATATAGAGAGAGAGAGAGAGAGAGAGAGAGAGAGAGAGAGAGAGAGTGAGAGAAGGAGGGAGAGAGAGAGAGAGAGAGGGAGAGAGAGAGAGAGAGAGATCATAAAAAGAGAATGTCTCGATCATTACACTATCATCGTCATCATTATCATCTTCACCATCAACATCATCATCTTCATCATCTTCATCATCATCATCATCATCTGCATCATCTTCATTATCATCATCATCGCCATCAACATCATCATCTTCATTATCATCATCATCATCACCATCATTACCATCATCTCCATCCTCACCATCACCGTCACCAGTTCACCACCATCATCAACATCATCATGATCACCTCCACCACTATCTGCACATCATCATTATCAAAACTTCATAATTTGCCATCATTTTGTGTCTTAACATTTGCCTTATGACCCTTATAATTATTTATATAGAGCTAGAGAAAGATCATAAAAAGAGAATATCAAATAACATTAAATAGAGATTTTTCAAAGTTTCTATGTGCTTTAATGTTACTCCTTAACTTGGAAAAAAGGAGACGATTTTTTGTTCTTCTTCTGGCTGTAGTATTATTAGTAATTAGTATTGTTGAAGTTGGAAGCGAACAGCTGATAATATCTATATTTAGCATTACGTCATAATCTCCATGGAGCACTTCCTGCATGCATTACACGCAGTGTACGTACCGTACGTACGGTACGTACGTACCGGTACGTACAGTACCACTACGCATCATTCTGATTCGGTTGCTCTATGTGCACGCTACGTTGTGTTGGTACGTGGAAGAAATAACAGGACTAACTGCTAACTTATCGAAATTTAGAACTTTCCACAATGGCAGGGACGAATGGAGGAGTAGCCAAATGTGGCTTTATTTTCCTGGATACACTGGCGATAGCACTAGGTAAGAAAAGAGCAAAATAAGTGTTAGATTTGTTTCAAGTTGGGGCATCGAGAATTGACTCGCAGGTTACCCGTGTGCAGCCCCAGGGTCATACCAGAGCGGCCGCTGAATGCAGCTGTTGCATGTTGTAACCGTGTGTGGTGTGCAGTGCCGGTGGTGCAGTGGAAATGTAGACTGATTTTAATTGCTACCCAAATATGCATGATGACTATTTTATGGGCCGTTATGAGTCAGGGTGTGTTATATGATACATATGAAAGGATGTTCCTGAATGTGATGTAAATGGGTACCTGGCAGGAATTAATTCCTTGAAATGCTGGAGCGCTGTATAAACGGCAGCGCTGTATAAACGGCAGCTAGGCTAAAGCCGGGGTAATAATAAATGCGCCTCGGAATAGAATTATCTAGATAGACGGCGCTATAGAAATGCCTATTATTATTATTATTATTATTATATATATATATATATATATATATTAAAGGAGATAAAGAAAAGTGAAGAAGAACATGATGGTGTAGAGTAAAGAAGATTGACTGGCTCTCAAGCCAAAATATCGAGCAGCCTGCATGTGAGAAAACCTCTCCAAACTGAAACTACCCAAACTCCTTAAACTCCCCAAACTCCCTTTGGCCCTTCTTCTTCTTCCAATTGAGTACCGTCCTCTTAAATAGTGTATCTTTGTACTTTGTGCGGTGCTTTTGTGCCATGTGCAGGGTGCAGCTGTGAAAACTGTCCTAATATTTGATAAGTAAAAAGTGTGGTGGTGCAAGTAAAAAGTGGCCCGTCCAGTTCAGAGTCCAGCCCTGAGTCAATTCAATTCAATTTGTTTTATTCATTTCCATTCTCAATAAAACAACACAAAGATATATACAATAATAAGCATTTGCAATATACATGTAAGAAAATGAAAATAGGGAACTAAAAAAAAAAGGCCAAATGGCCTTGTGGAGGCATAGTTCCCCAAAGAGTAGTTCAATTAAAAAAATGGTTTATTAAACATGGTTGGCAGCAACAAGCTGAATTGCACATGTTCACTGTACATGTATATAAAGGTAAACAAGATGAAAATTAACATTGAAATTCATATTACATGGCAATATATATATACAATTGATAAAAAGTGTTACTACAATCATCAATATAATTATGTTTATATAGAAAAAATTCATTGTTAACAATTATTTAAAGTTATAATACATGTATACAATATTATCAATAAAATTGAATTAAAATTGATTAATAAGACCAATTACTCCATTAAATATAATTGTAAGACTGGTACTTGTGATTCACTATAATGAAGTCAAACCACTTACAGTAATGAATAATGATTCACATTCGCAATCAGAAATGTATGTACTGTAGTACATTGTAGGAATACAATGAATGACAAAGATATATGAAGTTATGAAAATGAATGCACTGCTTCAAAATAAAAGATGCAATGTGTGCATGGCTCAGATCAAGGGTACACTTAGATTGAACACTGGGAAATTGTTCAGTTATCCAAACCATGAGAATCAGACACAAATTAGCATTTTTATATTAGAAAGTACCATTGGGGGAAGCTCCAAACAAGGTTTCAGCTTCATTGAATTCAAATTAAAGATTTTAGAGCAATTTTATGATGAAAAAAGGCCCATTTCAGTACTTTTAATGTTACATTCAATACATGCAATAATTGGTTACCCGATTTTTATTAATGGGATGCAAAACTTATGATTTTTTTAAATCTTGATGTAGAATCTATGTAATAATTAACATTTCTGTTGAGTTAATTCCTATTATTTTACTTTCTTATTCCATTTACACATGATACAATTTTTGTGATATGTACATAAAACTTTGGTGTCCTGCAAATTTCAAACCTTACTAACTTAAGTATGGTGTATAAATAATTGATTTATTTAAAAGCTTGCAATGTTATAATGTTTAGTTTCACTAATAATCTTTGATTTCCAATCAGATCATTCTGGGTCATGGTTTTAAAATTTTTTAGATTTCTTTAAATGGAAAATGTTTGGTGTCCTGCAGTTATGTACAGTACATACCAGTGCAACAGAATTTATACAAAAACATATTGTATTCTTTCAAAATGATAATGTAATGGTGTATATAGGTGAATGTAGAGCACTGATAACATTGGATTCCCCATTTTAACTTGTAAATCAACAATGAATGTGGACACCGAGTTATGTACGTGACAGTTATGTACGTACACCATGTTTTGTTTTTTCACTAAGACCACCTATATTAAGTTATTTGTCATGGTAAGGTAGTAAAAAAATGTATAAGACATACTGTACACATGTCTGATGTGGTGAGAAGAATATTACAAAATATTGCAGTTTGAACATTTTCATGTCATGTACATAACTAAGACACCGTTATGAAAAGACACCGAGTTATGTACGTTACTACCAATCAAAAATTTTGAAATAAATTATCATAAATAAATCAATTTATTTCTTAAAGCATGAATTGCACCCTTCTGCATTTACATTTAAACAAACATTTATTGAATTTAAGGAACAAGAAGTTATTATTTGAATGTAAAACTACTTACTTTTCGTGTCCACAGTTATTTACGATTAAGTACAGAAATCTTACATTTCAGTCCTGAAATAGTAGTTTACAAACTATTTACACATTGCAAATTATGTTTCATCCAGGAAACACATCATTCCTTCAATTAAAGTCGTTATCAGACTAATGCAAAACCATATCTGACAATAAGGCAAAGAGAAAGCATGTAGAGAATAGGATGTACTGTACATACATGTAACTCGGTGTCCACATTTGTTTTGGCCATATTCTAATAACTAAATTGAAAAAAGTTGATAGGGCAATGGTTTTAAGTTTTGTTTACGATATGTTTTTACATGTAATGTACTTTGTCAGAAAAAAGTTATAAAAAAAAAATTATAAGAGAAATATCAGCATGAAGTGGACACCGAGTTATGTACGTAACATTTTTGATGATGTGATATCTGGCTACTGATTGCCGTTTAACAGCAATTTGTTAAGGTCTGATTTTTTAGCTATGTGTTGCATAATGTTTGCAGATTACAAAAATACTGTTGCGACTGTCTATAATTGACTTTTAAAATTCACCTCATATGTAACACTTTTTGCTCTTGATCAGAGCCATGCACACGTACAGTACTTGAACACTGGTTTAGGTGTTGAAAAATGAATAAAGGTTATTTATTTATTATAGGAATGATGCCATTACAATCCATCTTCATGAAGAAGTGTTACCTACAATGTACTAGAAAATAATGAATAACTGTGAATGAGTGTACTGCATACATGTACGCATTGTGTGAGGCTGAGATGCAAGATTAATCAAGGAGTAGATCGAATGATTGGTTCGCTATATTCCACCCTCACCCCTGTACACAAACTCTTTCTGATTACTAGAGTACCAAGACATGTATGTAACTCAACATATGCCTAGCAAAGGGTGCCAGCTCACACAAATCTTGGTTGAATTTGTCAACATTTTAATTAAAAATATACGTGTATCGCTTCATAAATTTGACAGTGTACAGGCTGAAATATGATGTCACTGTTGAGTACATAAGATGAAGTTTAATAAAGTAAGGTAAAAACTTGAAGAAGAAAAAAGGGATTCCTTGAAGTGTACATCCAGTAGCTGTGCATCCATTCATACCCTACATGTACAGCCAGACACACAATGAAATTTACTGGACACACATTGCAATGTACATAATTTGCAATATGTCTTTGTTGGTTTTTCAGCAACTACTGTAGCCAGCGGCGTTGTTGGTGATGGGTCTGGGACAAAGTCAAATATTTTCTTTTCATATTTGACTTGGTTTAGTATAGAGAAGACCAATGGAGGGGGGATGTCCCACACTTATCAACTTGATCAAGTCATCTATAATAATAAGGTCTTCTCATTATTACAAGAGTATACACTGTATACATTGTACACATTCCAAAATTTGATTTTAAGAATGGTAATTGTTACTTTGTTTGTAGAGACTATGTGTCTTTAGAACTTGACCATGGTGGGGACATTATTTCTATTTCCATGATACATAATCACCATTTGCAAACCATCATGGCCATTAGATTTAAGATGTTTGTTTGAATCAGCTGAATTTTTTCTTTTTTTCTTCAAATTGAAGCAAATTGGGTCATTTGGCAGTGTGATTTAAAGGAGAAAGCAAGATTATGTACATGTACATGTACATGTATGTAAAGATTTTATAATGCAGACTATTTCTTTAAATAGCTACATTAATGATATTAATTTGCATGGCTATGAATTGGTGTGCCTTGAGCATTTGATTGTCAAGTGGATTTGGCGCCTTACAAATCTTATGTATTATTATTATTATTATTATTATTATTATTATTATTATTATTATTATTATTATTATTATTATTATTATTATTATTATTATTATTATTATTATTATTATTATTATTATTAGTATGATTGATTGTGTACATGGCTTTACATGTAGGATGCTAGTGTTATGAGTAATGTATCTGAAAGTTTAAATGTGATAGATCTAGATACCTCCCCCTTACTTTGTGGATAAATACAAATTACATGTATTAAATCCAATCTGACTCACCAATGCTACAGTTCTTTGATTAATTACCTATTCTATTACCTTAATTATAAAATACAATCATTGAGACAAATGCTCAATACTATAAACGCCCATTTTGCTTGATCAGTGGAATTGAATAAACAAATTAATTCATGACACACTGCTGCTGACTGACATGGTGTCTGAGTCTCGCTATAAATAATCAACTAGTGATTTGGCTGATCCTACCGAAGAAGATAGTGCTTTTACTGGGGATGATAGTACATGTTATGATGACTCATATTGCAGGGATAATTGGCTATTCCCATCGTACTGGTGGGCTTATCGTCTTTGTCTGGGGTAATTGGGATCAGGATTCTTTATTTCGTCAATTTTTGTGTCTCAAATATACATGTACTCTTTTAGACCAGCATGTTACACATGTACTGTATGCATACACTGTAGAACTGAGCTCTCATTTTCTCCTCTCAGATTGAAATATGTGTACATTTAGTTTTTTATCCAAGTACTTAATATCTTTAGATACATGTAGGCTGATAGAAAATATCGTTTACGGGTCACAATTCATTATTCCCTCTCCCCATTCAACTGAATGCATACAACTCCCTCTTGCTTGAAAGTAAACCGTTTTGTTCACCAATCATGGATAACGATGGTTTTCTTGCCTCACTTGAGAGTTGATAGTAATAATTTTTGTTACTGTCATATCCACCTGCTATGGGATTATAAATCATATTTCCAGTGATAATTATAGGATGCATGGAGCTCTCTTACTTGTAGCTGCTGCTATTTTCATGAAAGTCAAAGTCAAAACTTTGGGTTTTCAACATCAACATTATTTTGTGAAAAGATGTTTTAGAGTCTGAATTCATTTCTATGTTGAGCCAATACATATATGTGTCTATACAGCATACTGTGAAAAACAAACAGTGAGCGAGCGCAAATATTTTCTAACTTGACAGAGCATTGAGAATGAACTGCCATTGAATATTGATTTAGGGAATATGGCTGGGTAAATTATTTCCTGGACTTTGAACCTAAGAAAATTAAGAGGAGATGGTCCAAAACTGTACATGATGCTTAAAGTAGATTCTTAGCAAGCAGCATCTGCTCAGCAAAGTATGATGGGGACATGCCTCTTCTTAAGAATTAATAGTACCGGGGTAATATATTTTGACCCTAGGCTGTATATTGTCATTGAGTGGAAGGGTGGAGCTAATTGCACCGGTAATATAAAATGGACCTAGGGCAATGAGATTCTGGTTTGATTCAATCTGAATTGCATTAGGAGGGTCGCTAAAAACTCATGCCAATATTTGGACTACCAGTATTAGGCAAAATGGATTAATTTTTTTAAATAATTTATTTTGGTAGTTCTAATGTATGTAATCGTAAGGAGAAGTTGTCCAATTTATTCAATCTTAAACTTTAACTCTCCTCTATTTTTCAATGTCCCTCCCCCACATGGAAGCGTTTGCTTGGATTTGTCTCATAAAAGAAGTTGACCACAAACTAACTCCCACACAGTGTTGAGTGCAGGGGTCATGGGCCACTGGCTTCATCGGGCAGGTAGTTCCATTATGTGACTGGGTAAATTCCGACAACAATACAATATATACAACCAATCAAAACAAATTTAATACCAGAAAAAGCCAACGATTATTATATTCATTAGCTGCTCACCCCAAAGTCGCCTGACCACAATGGAACGAGTGAGGACTTGCGAGAGCGGCTGAAGTGCAATTGAAACTTGCTATTTTGCTCTTCTCCAACACAAAAAGAGATGACATTGTGCTGGATTATTATGTTTTTTCTGACAAAAGTACAGAGAAAGTGCCATATTTGTTTAAATATCATACTTTTTTTGAAAGGTTACCCAAGTGACTCCCAGCACCCCAATGCGGAAAGAAACACACTTTTGAGAAAACTTCACTTTTTCATGCAAAAATGCTTATTTGTTGTATGCACGCAAGTCAGATTGAGCGGATGATACAACATTTCCATATGTGATTCAATCATTCTCCATACTATTATCGGGGGTATGGAGGACAAATCCAACGAAGTGGAATGAAATTCACGCACAGAACCAGAAAACGAGAATTGCAGATAAATGCACTCACAAATTAATGAAAAGAACAGGAACCAATAAAGAGTGATTGATTCTAGATGTGAAATGTCAGGACACAAGATGGAACAGCTTAAAATGATTATGTGACGTCTTCATGTGTGTATCCTCTGCTGAAAGTTGCTCCACAGTCAAAACATGTACATGTACCTCTACATAGGTGCATCTACAAATGTACCTAGTCCTAAGAATCTTCTAAATCTAACTGTAGCCCAAACACTAAACCTAACACTTTGTTTTTGACAAAGAAAAGCTTACAACAAATGCCCCTGGAGCAAATATTGCATCCCTTCTAGTTCTGTGACAGATGCAATACATACTCTGGTGACAATTGCCTCACAGTCTATTTCTAACTTCATGTATTAAAATTCCTTACTGTGACCCTGGACCAAGCATTCTACCTAATCCTAATCCTAACCCTAACTCAAGGACCAAGCATTCTACCTAATCCTAACCCTAACTCAAGGACCAAGCATTCTACCTAATCCTAACCCTAACTCAAGGACCAAGCATTCTACCTAATCCTAACCCTAACTCAAGGACCAAGCATTCTACCTAATCCTAACCCTAACTCAAGGACCAAGCATTCTTCCTAATCCTAACTCAAGGACCAAGCATTCTACCTAATCCTAACCCTAACTCAAGGACCAACCATTCTACCTACAGTGTAATCCTAATCCTAACTCAAGGACCAAGCATTCTACCTAATCCTAACCCTAATTCAAGGACCAAGCTTTCTACCTAATCCTAACCCTAACTCAAGGACCAAGCTTTCTACCTAATCCTAACCCTAACTCAAGGACCAAGCATTCTACCTAATCCTAACCCTAACTCAAGGACCAAGCTTTCTACCTAATCCTAACCCTAACTCAAGGACCAAGCTTTCTACCTAATCCTAATCCTAACTCAAGGACCAAGCATTCTACCTAATCCTTACCCTATAAACTCAAAGTACCTAAAAGTGCAATCCAAACCCTAACCATAGCCTTTTCTAAAACATAACTGCAACACAAACTCTGATCCAGGGCTCACCAACAACAGTATCGGTGAGAATGTGTGCTCATTCTACATGTACATATGTACAGGGTTAATCCTTTCAGGACAGGATTTATTTTAATCGCTAAATTAATCACATATTGTTCTTCAAATTGACAACAATAATATTTTTCTTTCATTGCTACATTGTTAAAATAAAATGTAATGCTTGTGAAAACAATATTCTTGGGCAACAATGTAATCGAAAAGTTGAAAACATGTCCATTTTTTTTATCGAAAAAAAATGATTTTGAATCGTTCATTATGTTGCCAATTTAAGGAATTTAAAACCTATTTTCCTTTTAAAAATTCCTACATGTAGCATCAAATACAATATAGTCATGAAACAAAATGGATGCAGCATGTGCAGTCAGTGCAGAAATTCTTGCACTTTCTACTCATGCGTCTGGCATATTTTTAGGGCTCTGAATCACGAGTTGTTGAGCCAAACCACAAAATGTGGAAAGATTGTCTTGAAAGGTTGGTTAACTCTGTAGACTTCCAAGATTGCAAACTTTAAAGAGAAGGTTGGGTTCTGAGGAGAGGTGAAAAACAATTTGCGAGCGTTATCATTGTTATTATGCAAGTGTGGAATAACATCAGAGAAAAAATGTTCCCTGAAAAGCATGGCTCTTCAAATACCTCCATATTCTAAATATGACAAGTAACAGCTTAAAAATGAGGCCCGATTTTTATGGTGCATGTTTGTGTAGTCCCATATACGTCTTTCTGTGTACAGTGCTTGTTACTCTACTAAGACTGGGCCAATTTTTTATATCATTTTGATGACTCCAGAACCTTGAAGTACACACTAATATTTATATGCTAGTAATGCTACATGTACATGATCAACTTTTTCTGATCGATTCCACAACGTTTCTTTCACAATGCAATCACATGACCAGAACTCAACTTTATCTTTAAACAGGGGGCATTAAACAGAGACATTAACAATTTCAATAACGAACCCCTGTAAAAAGTTGGTATGGATTCCTGCCAACCCAACCCTCTTTTGATGAAAAGAACCCTGGAGCGAGAGAGCAGAGAGCCAGTGTCCTTGAAGCAAATGTCGCATCACTGTCATTATGCCTTGTGTTAGGAATCCTAATGGTATAGGTCTACCATCTGTACAGTGTTAACTCTGTACACCTCCACCGTTTCAAACCATAAACAGGGGGACAATGCTCACAGAGACACTAACAATTTCAATACAGAACTCCGTGTAAAAAGTTGGTATGAATCCCCGCCAACCCAACCCAACCCTCTTTTGATGAAAAGAACCCTGGAGCGAGAGAGCAAGTGTCCTTGGAGCAAATGTCACATCACTGTCATTATGCCTTGTGTTAGGAATCCTAATGGTATAGGTCTACCATCTGTCTAATGAAGACACAGATGATGATGATGATGATTGGGGCAATGAGCTCTTAATGCCTACTCACTCCTAAAACGTTCAAGGCTACTGTTGTATTTGTTTTGCATTATGAGCATACCTCTCATCGCCATGGAAACTGTGATGTCATTGGCATTCATACAAACACATACTCATTGTGACAGTGACAAGAGTCACAAGACTCCATATTTTTGTGTTCAAATGTGGTACTGATAAGCATTTCTATAAGTTGGTTTCTTTGGTTGCGTGTTTCATTAACCCGACCCCCCCCCCCAACAAAAAGAAAAATAAGCAGAGAGGATGAATTGGAACATTTAAGCAATATGCATCATATTAATATACATGTACATATTATATGCAATTTGTTATTAGATCTTTTTTTGCTCTTTTGTACTTTGTACCTTATCTCCATCTGTATGCCTACAATGTACAATGAAAAAATGATGTTGTAGTGTCACAGCTTTTGCTATGAATTTCGTTTTTTGGGGGGAAACGTTTACTCTAGGGTCTTTATTATTGTGATCTTTTGTAATCATGTTATTGTTGTTGTGATTACATGTACATGTACAGTTGTATATAAGAAATACCAATTCTTTCAAGAGAATGGAGGCAAGACAAGCCAGCATTTTCAAGCATTTTTGTTAAATTGTGCAATAATCTTCCGAGGCGATACTGCGTAAGCTTGATTCTCCTTTTTCAATTACAAAATGTGTGAACACCATGCACAGGATAAGGATATATCAGGGTCCTGGGGATACGCTAATGAGCCTCTAAGGTCTTTGTGGACACTCTTGAAACAACAGCAATAACGCCAGGGTTATGACTGATTGGTCAATTTTCTGCATGGCTAACACTCACAAGATAATTGACACTGTGATGAGTCACTGGAAATGCCCGATTGTCACATGTACATTAGATGAAAATAGAAATAAATAGAAATAAATACAGCCCCATACTTGCCTGTGCATGTGTACTTTTCATCAGAGGTGAATTGTCTTTGTGTTTGCTAAAATTATGCAGCTATTTTTATAACTCCATGCTGGAACAAAGTACTAGTTTCAGTTGAAGGTGTGTGCTGTGTTCTTGTTATTATCTAACTTTTGAAATCAAATGTACTGCATACTACAATGTATATATACATATATTAACTCAATGACTACCAAATTCACTCGTTCCCATAGGCTTAATACACGGACGACCGAGTTCCCATAAGCAATGTGTTATTATTTAGTTCTACAGTTCCAGATTCCCTTCAAAGTTATAATCAAAATTAATTTTTATTAAATTGTATTAAGTGGTTGCACAATCTCATTTGAACAGACAAGCATCAGTTCTATTCAATTTGATATGCATCTCCAAATTATGAATGCACATACCAGGTATGCTTTTGTTTGCCTTCATCTTATAGATATTGAATACAATTCAATGATTATACAAGGAAAGGCTAAAACTAAACAATGAATACAGATAAATAAAATGTCACGAAAGGAGGAGGAACGTGAATTTTTCTATTACATTATAGAGTGTTTCATAAAACTTATTCTCACCATTGAATGGCCTCTCCCATTGATGCATGTAGCAAAGCACCCATAGGTTGTTGTCCTGGTGTACCTACTCCCCCTTTCAAGTAGAATGCTGATGGTATAATCCAATTTAAAGTGAGGATGCACATGCTCTTAACAAGATTACACCCAAGAGGAGGTGTTCAAATTTCAAGAAGGGGTCTTTACGAGGCTTTCAACTGCATCAATCCATTGTGGAATGATCACTAACCTTGCTATGAGGTCATTTAACATTTTATATGAGGGTTTTTTTTTTTTTAAAGGTACTCTCTCTTTGTCTTATAAGCATTGTAACCTGGAAGAGAAAGACATTTTATTTAATTAATGCAGGACTTTGAAATTGGCCTTCGAGACAAACAATCAATAAAATAAGAAAACAAATAAACAGAACAACAACAACAACAAATCAAACACAGGTCAATTTAAAATTGTTTTTAGTGGACATTCATACTCCAAGCAGGGTGGGGTGGGGTGGGGTGGGGAGTGGGGATACAAATTTTTAAAAAGTTTTTTACACAAAGTACATGTATGACAGTAGTCACATGTGATGCTAATTACGACATATCATTTACATTCCAGAATAAAGATATATGAATGTTATACATATTCGTTACTGTATCCTTATCTGACCAAGATGTGAAAACACTCCAGGTTTGACTTGTGCATGTGAAATGACATCATAACAAAATTACCACTCATGATTTTAAACTGTAACATGCCTTTTAAAGTACATTGTACAATGTTATTTACTTGACATTGGCATTATCATTATGGAAAGTAACAGTTATACCTTACTTTTCCTCTTAAGTATGAAGAGAAGTGGTATCAAATATTTGGAGCAAGCTTTCATATCCGAAAAATATAACATATCCATCTGCTTCTAAGGCCCGGATTGTGCTTTTTTTCTTCAACTTTCAAGAAGAAAAAAAAACACAATTACAATAGTACACATACACAGTTTGGAATGAATGACTATTAATAATTTACTTTTACTAAAATGTATTTTAGTAAAAGAGTTTTAAGCAATGTATGGTAACGGAGACTATAAGAGTTGTAAGTAGGTGCAAATTAAATGTCACTAGAAATGTTGTTCGCTGAAGCTATATGTACATCTTGCCATCTTATGTATGCTGCAAGAGCTTTTTTATTTGTACAAAGTTGAGTATTTAGCAATTATTGAAGGGAATTTTTAAGTATGTAGCCTCAGTAAGTTTAACATATTCAACAAAGTAAAAACATTCTCTAACTTGCATTTTTAAAATATTTCTTACGAACCCTTTCATTTTTTTCTACATCATGTAATTGCAGAGAGGAACATCTTTAGAAAACTGGGCTAGATGTCTTACTAATGCAGAGCAGAACATGATATAACATATTGGATTATTGATATTGCCTGGGCCAAGCAAATTCAGGAAATTATATTGGAAATGTGATTCCCTCAAGGAAAGAAAAGTCTCTCCTTCTTGCTCCCATTTATGACGTATATGATTTAGGTTCTCCAATTGAGCCAATCAGAACATGGTTTCCCCCGAGGGCTGAAGTTAATGAACAGAATGTTCCACTCCATTACATCACATCATGTCATCTAATAGCATTACATGTACAGTGTAGGGCACCATGTACATGTAGGTTAAAGTTGAAGGGGTCAGAAAGTTATTAAGTTTCTTTATTTTTATTTTTGAGGATACACTGGGCATTGTTGATTTTGTAATACTTTATCCATCATCAATAATTTCTTGTGTTATGATTGAGTCTTTAAGATATGACTCATCTAATAGATGAATTATTTCTGAATGTACAATTCACAAAGTAGATTCTACTAATATGTTGATAAAATTCAATTGGGAAAACTTAGAGGAGAACATTTGTACTTAAATGGGAAAACTCAGCCAGACTAATAACCTTGTCATCTTGAAGGACAAAAACGATTAATTTTGTGTCTTACCTACATGTATGAGAATCCAGAAAAAGAAGAAAACATTTTTCTCCAAACCTATGACTTTAATCAACACTGACTATTCCCTTTAAGCATCATGAAATCACTTATATACAGGTACTTACAGATATCTTTCATTAAGAAAATAATTCAACTTCCATTCCCCTGCCACCCAGAATACTCTGCAAATATTCACCCCCTCGATGGGAAAGGGTAAATATTAGAAAATGGCTAAAAATAGTCCATAATTTAATCATAGCAATTTATGAGTCAGATCTATATGGTCGGAAATCTACACCAAGCAGAAGGGATTATCCATCGATCAGGGATTGCGGACTTCACACCTCGCTACCCCTTTCATACTAAAGAGATGAAAATATTTCTCTGCAGGGAAAGAATGTGATTTGAGGTGATTCTGTGCGATTGGTGGTCCCTTAACCACAAATGTCTTTGATTTCACATATTTCATTCAAAAATAAGGAATCTCTTGATATTACCAATGACTAAAAGTTCTTTTTAGTGTCACTACCATTAGTCATAGTCACATCAAGAGATTTTTCTTTCATTGATGACATATATATATGGATGAATGCCATCATGTCTTACTGGTCACATGACACAGAATCGCCCTTTTGATGTAGAGATGGCTTGATTTTTTTTGTTTAATAATCCACAGTGACATATACAGTAGTCATGTATGTGTTTGAAGTTGAAATGATCAGATGTCAGTTATTTTGGCTATTGGCTATTGCTCTTTTTTCTTTCATTTCGTAAAATGTATATAGGCTTTACAAATATAACTTGATTTAAGCACGACTGTAATGCCGTTTTCCTTTCTAAAGTGTCCTATCATACAGGTATATATTCTTAGTTCTTACTTCTCAGTAGACCTTCAAAATGATGCAAAGCTTCAGTATTCTTCTAAAATGCAGCTCGATTCATTTCAAGTCGGGTTTAAAATTCAAGTGTGATTTGGAATCAATATTACCAGGGCAATGCCTAATGTTCCCAATATTTGCCTTAAGACTCGTAAAAGTGCATTCAACAAATGGGTCAGGGATCGTTGAGTGAGTTCAGGTGATGTTCAATGAGATGGCTAGGGATAAAGAAAGAGGATCAAATGTAAATGCCTTGTTCACACATAACATGGTGATCCAACATTCTGCTTCAGATACAGACCCTGAGTGAGGCGTTTAATGGTGGCATAGATGTAGATCCTCCACAATGGCGTTCGCACTGTCTGTAGATCCTCAAAAGATTGCAAAATTTTATCGCGGTTGTGCATGTACACGAACCTTGCAATGGTTATGTCCATAGGATTTTAAACCGCATTTTGAAAAATGGTGCTACACTATAAAGTAAACATGTAGTTCCCATCTTCATCTTTATCTTTATCATTTTTATGACACAAAGATCACAAATTTCTCATTAGGACCCTTGGTATCTTTCTTTTCCCTAGCCTCCATTCTCATTTACAAGTACCGGGGGTAAGATGGTTTTATTTTGCTGTAGTGCTTTTGCATGTAGTACACTGCATCATGTGTGGTCAGGGCCTAATGGTGATTTGATTGCAATGGGGTATTTTAGGGTATTTGATGTTGAGATTATCAGCTCCCAGGTGTACTGGTGAGTCAAATGTGATGAATGGTGGGAGACGTTCTGGGAGAGGAGGTAGGATCTTCAGATGAGGATCTTCAAATCTGGGATGGACAAAAGATGGAGGCAATGGAGAGGGAGGGAGAGGGGGAGAGAGAGAGAGAGAGGGGGGAATAGAGAGAGCAATAGAGATGGGAGACAGAAAACAGAAGAAAGAAATAGAATGGAAGAGACAAAGAAAGGAAAGTAACAGAAGGGAGGAAGAGGTAGAGAAAAATATAGTTTCCTTCAAATGATATCAATAAACCTACATTTTTTTTTGTTAAAGGTCTGGAATAATGGAGGGGGGCAGAGAGATGGAAGATGTAAATGATATAATGTACATGGAGGCCGAAGGATTTCCCCCCTGTTATTTGTTAACGACTTGAGTTCTATCATGACTTAAATACAATTAATGCTTTGATTATTCACCAATATTGCCTTTGCTGTCAAATTATGATATTGATGGAGAGAAGTACATATACATGTAGATATTTATTTCGTCCTATATTAACTGACACAAACCTTTTTTTCATTTTATTTTCAGTTGTTCTGCCAGCGCTGCTTTTCCGTCTGCCAGGCTTTGATCTGCCGGTGTTTCAAAGAGGTTTCTTCTGCAGCGATGAGACCATATCTTACCCTTACAAAGACTCCACAGTCCCATCAACTGTTCTTTATGCAGTGGGAATCGGTCTCTATCTTGTTATTGTAAGTATAGAATTCACTGTAATTGATGCTAGTTTGCCCAGAGCATTATTCATTACAAGACATATATATGATGGATTTTGTGCTCAAGTACCCCTTGCAATTTGGATCAGATGACGGATTGTTTGGTAAAGTGCAGGGTTTTTGTGATATTAAAGAAATTCTAGATGTAATGTAGAGAGCTTTCCCTTAGGTTATGATATCCAAAGTTGGGTCCAGGTTCATGGATGTTCAGGGCAAAAGGAAACCCTGAACATTTAAGTAACAATTTCGGAAGTTCATTCCCCCAAAAAAAAATAAAAAAATAAAAAAATTGTCAAATATATATATATATATATTTTTTTTTAGTGTGGGTAATTCATTTAATAATACCTATTTATTTGTTCAATGCAGTGCCTGATATATCAAGCAGGGTGAATCGAATATACCTGTTATAACAAAAAATCAAACAAAGATATGTACTTTCAATTATTATACTACTGGACCAGTAGTCCTTGTCTTTGAAAATCGTCCTTGAAATATTTTCCAGTGCTTTTGATTGAAGGTTCATTAAACTTTACTCTCAGTTAAGAACTCTATTTTTGATTGATTCAATCTGTTTTTATGCCTCCGCCACCAAAGGTGGTGCCGGAGGCATCATGTTTTTGGGTTGTCCGTCCGTACGTCCGTACGTCCGTACGTCCGTCTGTACGTCCGTCCTGTTTGACCGTTATCACAATATCTCAAGAACCATTTAAGATTTAAACTTAAGACTCGGGAATAGTATTTATCACCATAGGAAGACGATCTGATTAGATTTTGGAGTACGTAGGTCAAAGGTCACAGGTCACAGAGGTCAACTTATGAAATTCCTTGTATTGAGTTTGTTAGCGCGATATCTCAAGAACCATTTGAGATTTAAACTTCAAACTTAAGGATAGTATGTATCACCATAGGAAGACGATCTGATTAGATTTTGGAGCACGTATGTCAAAGGTCAAGGGTCACAGAGGTCAACTTATGAAATTCCATACATTGAGATTGTTATCATGATATCTCAAGAACCACTGGAGATTTAAACTTCAAACTTAGTGATAGTGTGTATCACTATAGGAAAACAATCTGATTATATTTTGGAGCACGTAGGTCAAAGGTCAAGGGTCATAGAGGTCAACTTATGAAATTCCATACATTGAGATTGTTATCATGATATCTCAAGAACCACTGGAGATGTAAAAACTTCAAACTTAAGGATAGTATGTATCACCATAGGAAGACGATCTGATTAGATTTTGGAGCACGTAGGCCAAAGGTCAAGGGTCACAGAGGTCAACTTATGAAATTCCATACATTGAGATTGTTATCATAATATCTCAAGAACCACTGGAGATTTAAACTTCAAACTTAATGATAGTGTGTATCACCATAGGAAGACAATCTGATTAGATTTTGGAGCACGTAGGTCAAAGGTCAAGGGTCACAGAGGTCAACTTATGAAATTCCATACATTGAGATCGTTATCGCGATATCTCAAGAACCACTGGAGAATTTTCACTTCAAACTTAATGATAGTATGTATCACCATAGGAAGACGATCTGTTTAGATTTTGGAGCATGTAGGTCAAGGGTCACAGAGGTCAACTTGTGAAATTCCATGTCTTCAGCTCGTTTAATATGACTTTACATTTGATATTCGATATGATGTAATTTTAATGGAATTTCTGAAAGGATTATGCTTTTATTGCAAGACTTTTCGCCTGTAGAGTATGACGTCACTCGGTGTTGAGGCTGGTGTTGAGCTATCGATAACGCGATCGGTATCGTCCTTCTAAACTGACCGTCGGTGTTGGAGCTCGGTTTAGCAGCCTTTCCATGCTCTCAACACCAACACCAACACCGAACACCGTACTTGAAATCACTCAATGTCTTATGGGTACACAGTTCATGAGAAAAAGCAAAAGGCACTGACAATTGAATTTCATATGCAGCGCATGTCATTCTTTAAAAAAAAATCAAATGAAAACGAGCTTTAATTCTTTATAATGGCAATACATGGTTACTTTTTTATGCCTCCGCTACAAAGTAGCCGGGGGAATTATGTTTTCTGGTTGTCAGTCCGTGCGTACATACGCACGCACGCACGCACATCTGTGCGCACGTCCCGTTCTCGTGATCGCGTTATCTCAAGAACCAATTGATGGATTACCGCCAAACTCAGGTCATGTATGTATCTTGCAGAGCTAATGAACTGATTAGATTTTGGGGTCACGAGGTCAAAGGTCACAGGGTCCATTATGTATGCAAAAATAGCTCGTGATCGCGTTATCTCAACCGATTGATGGATTACCGCCAAACTTGGGTCCTGTATGTATCTTGCAGAGCCAATAAACTGATTAGATTTTGGGGTCACAAGGTCAAAGGTCACAGGGCTCATTATGTATGCAAAAATAGCTCGTGATCGCGTTATCTCAAGAACCGATTGATGGATTACCGCCAAATTTGGGTCATGTATGTATCTTGCAGAGCTAATGAACTGATTAGATTTTGGGGTCACGAGGTCAAAGGTCACAGGGCTCGTTATGTATGCAAAATAGCTTGTGATCACGTTATTTCAAGAATCGATTGATGGATTACCGCCAAACTTGGGTCATGTATGTATCTTGCAGAGTCAATGAACAGATTAGAATTGGGGTCACGAGGTCAAAGGTCACAGGGCTCATTTGTATCCTAAAATAGCTCGTGATCGTGTTATCATTAGAACCAACAGATGGATTACAATCAAACTTGAATTTTAAAAATTGCTTCCATTTTGGTTTGTAAAATTGCTCTATGGCGGAGGCATTTTTCGACTGCGCGCAGTTGAAGTTCCATCTAGTTTCCTTCTAAATGGAAGCTATAAATGGAACCATCCTTTAATTAATAAAAAGAATATCAAGACTTTAAAAAGGAACACGGATGTCATTGTTCAAACAGGTTGCATTGTACCGGTAATTGACAATCAATCAATAATATTCATTTAATACAGATATGAAACTTACTAGGTTGTGTGGTATTTCCTACCCTCCAGCCCCTCCTTGGTTGATGACATCCTGTAATAAACTACAAAAGAATGTTATTAACATGAAAATCTTTGTAGACTTCATCAGTTATATAGCTTTCAGTATGACTAATGACTTTCAATGTACCTGTCTAGTTCATCTAATGGTTGTCAGTACTACCAAATTTCAATCAAGCTTCTTGCTCGTTGTTTCTTTTATGAATGCAAACTTCAATTAGAACTGAAAGAGTACTCAGGAATCAGGAATGATGAATGTTTCTGTCCATTTAAAGAGGTTGGTTTGCCATTTCCTTATGACCCACAAACTACCGAGAAGTGCTTAATATACATGTACAACATATTTTTGTTCACTGTACCAAACAGACTTTGCACAGCCCATTGAAGTAGATTCACTATAGTTTGCAAATAATGTTCAGGGCCCCATCTTAAAAATAGTTGCGATTGATTCAAATCAATTGCAACTTGAAATTAATTGCAACTCCTATCTCATATTAAGCACACAGGTGCAATTACTTTTAAGTTGCCATTGATTTGAATCAACTTGTATTACAAGGCCCAGGACTCTTACAAACTGATGTTACTGCAGCTGAGGAAAGACTTTAGTGAACAAAAAGAAAGAAAAAAAAATCTTGATTTGAAGGAGGAAGGACAAGGGAAAGAAAAGGGAAGAAACGATAAAGAGGGAAAAGCAGTGTGGAAAATTGTATAGCAAAATATTTTGTATAGCAAAGAAACAAATAGATTTAGAAAGTGAATCATCATTATGCAAGTGCTTGACCTCTTCCATGGAGCCATGGGCAAAAGATTTTGTCAAGTGAGTCTTGTAAGTAGATATGTCTTCAGGGCAAGCTTGTTTGTGTGTGTTCATGAATGCACATTAGCACTTACTTGTCTCTCTCTCTCTCTCTTTAACTCTGTCCCTAACTCTAACTCACTTCTTCTCAATACTTGGCATGGTTAATAACTTCTTGAGATGAGGGTACAAGTGTCGGTCAGTGATGATTCATTTCCGCTACTCCACAGTTTCTGGACAGTACTTTCTGAACGTACTGTCCAGAAACTTTTATGAATTGAAGCGCATCTCATTATGAAAGTCCTGTTTAATACAGTCTTAGCATATAGTCTACTTGGAGTCGGAATGACTTAACATGAATAACATGAAGTCCACGTCCTTCTGGCTCTAAACAGATGATATCATGTATCGTGTGACAAGAACATGAGCTTTTCAGCCTTCAGGGATTGTCATTTGAGAAGTACATATCATCTGGTAATTACCAGAAGGGTGTTAGGAACTTGTTACATGTATGACTTAATACCGTCTGGCTCTCAACAGACAATTATTATCTAATGTAGATGGTGAGATGTCAGTAAGCAAAAGCAGTTCAAACTCTTCCTTCTTTTAGTTTGGGCAAATAAAAGTTCTCAGATAACACATTTTCATTCTGTATGATGTGTTGAAGGCTACATCATAAAAGTGATATAAAATAATCATGCTGGTGTAGATAATATCAGGTCAACTTGGTAGCCAAAATAACTTTTTGGTGGAAGCATTTTTGGTGGAATAGTGCTACGTTGAGTGCTACTGGGTTAAAGTATTCCCCCATAATCCCTAGTTCTTGTATCAAAGTTTATTTTATTGAGGATTATTTCTCTAATTCTGCCTCCTGTAGATGGTCACAACAGAAATTGTCATCTTTGCCTACCGCAAGCGCCAGGACCTTGACTACCTGTCTCCAGACACCTACAACCGATGCTGCGGTGGTGCCGTCATCCCGCCTCTCCTCTACCAGATTGTCCGTTACACCGCAGTCTTCTTCTTCGGTCTCCTGGTTACCATGACGACCTTTGACATCTCAAAGAACGTGGTCGGTCGCCTGCGACCTCACTTCCTGGATATCTGCCAGCCGGACTTTAACAACCTGACGTGTTCCGAGGGAGCGCGTCAGCTCTACATCACGGATGATGTCTGCATGCCAGAGGATCCAAAAAGGATGCTAGAAGCAAGGTGAGACGATCATGATTCTTGGCAGGAATTCTCATCTCTTGTTTCAAATTATGTGAAATATGGTTTTGCCACATCCAACGGATGGTTTCTGTGGACCAAAGCAATATTGCAATTGTAAAGCATACTGTACGTATTGAAATATTTGTTTTCCCTTGTCAGCAAGGATTTGTTTCCTGTGTATTTTTTCCTAAATTCACCCGTGCTTGGTATTAGCACGGAAGCTCTGGCAATAACCATGCAGGTCACTGTCATAGTTTTTCAGTGTGGATAAGTCGTAACAGGAGTATCGTTAGACCATTTTGATTGGGGACAGGAATTGTCAGATCACATGGCAGGAAGAAACAATATGTGCTCTCAGATTTTCATACATTTCTACTGTCAGTATTTCTGAAGACTAAATATCAAGATTTGTGATTCCCTACTTCTCATTCATTCTGTTAGTGATTAATGGATTGTATTTTTTCATAACTCCTTCTTTCAGACGTTCCTTCCCATCAGGTCATGCAGCTCTTGCGGTATACACCATGCTCTTCGTAGTGGTAAGTATGAAGCCCTGAATGGATGCAAATCCTTTGGGTTGACTTAAAACTAAATACAATTCATGTTAGAGGAGGGTCCATTCTTTTTAATACTGTACCATCTATGTTTTACATGCTTTCTTCTGGTCTATAGCTGTCTCCACAATGCACCAGTGCTTCCTGCTAATATCATTCTGTTATTATAATCAAGATTAGCCAAAGATATACCACACATCATGCATATGAGCATTTGTGCATTGGACCTGTAGTCTACGAACATAATCTTTTCTGTTTAATGAGCTATTGGGGCATCAGGGTTAGGGTTAGGGTTAGGGAGATCCTGAGCCTAAACCCATCCCTAAACATGACTATTAACCATACCATAAACCTTACTGTAAACCTACCATTACCGGTAACCCTGACCCTAACCATGACATGATGTGTTAGATGTAGGATCAGATCTTAGTGACGCCACCAGACCACCTCACAGAGGAGATTATTTTTACTCTTTCTATGTCCCATTTCAGGGTCCCTTTAGTTGAAGCTCAAACATTATGTAATGAATGAAAAAAGAGAGGTTTCCTTCCTCTATTTTTACATAAGACTGTACAAATCCAAGGTATTTGGTATTTGCTGTGTCCCATGTGTTACCAAGTACACGAATCGTAGAATTTAAATTTACTGAACGAAATTAACATATTTCTTCTGGTTCAAGCTATAATAGGGCTAGCAAATTAATACAATCATAAGACTTACTATTAAAAATCTTTGAAGTCAGATCTTGGACAAAATACCTTCCATTTGACCACTTACATTGTACCATGTACATATAACTATAAGCTTTGATACTTTGAACATCATGTAGCAAACATCTGTTTCAAATCAGTTCTCACTTTTGTGATAGGTCATATGGCTTTTCTTTTCCCCCCTTAATGACTAATAAAGTTACTGGATTGTTTCCATGCTTCTGTTTTATTTCTAGTCCAAGGGGCTCTTATCCCTAATAATTTGAATCATTATTGGCACAATAAATGATTCCTGTTCCCATCTAGTAAACAAGTTGGTGACTCACTCTTGAAGCCTTGAGCAAGTCATCCCCCCTCCTTATAATTTGCAAAGTCTTCTATTTGCCCCAGACATGGACCAATCTTTATTGTGTGCCAAGTCATGAAACAGTGTCAGAATTCATTAGGTTATAAGGGTCTCCTTGTTACCTTCCTTCCGTTTTTCATTATCTTACCAGTTTTGTTTGTTTTGAGGTACATGTACCCTTACTTGAGGAAAGCTGGATTAGAATACCTTGAGCTTATTTATTAGAGGAACTGATGGTCCCGACATGTATGCATGAATGTTTTCCTAGAGAACATGGCTTTGAATGGGAGCATGGTTAGGCTAAAAAAAAGAGGAAGATGGATAGTAATTGTATATGATGTTACTCTTTCCTGTCTTCTGTGAGTCATTTCACCAGAGACTAATTGAACATTTTTCATGAAAAGAAGTAATCACGCTTCCCAGTGTTTTCTGCTGCTACTGAACACAAATTCAAAGATGTAGCCTATCAGAAAGTTGATTAAGAATTCCGAAATAAAATTGAATGACTAATACACCCAAAGGACAGTTCATGATGACTCCACAGGTTTAATTAAAACCTAGCATTTATATTTTAGCATGATTTAACTCTGTATTTGCCATGGATCAAAACCTCAGAATGCCACATTGTTTGGAGTATGTTAAAAAATTGTTATACATTCACACTACAGTATGTGTGTGCTGAAAGTTGACTTTGGTAGACCACTGTTGTTCCATTGGTTGCTTAAAGCCAGTAAAGAGTTAAGTACAATGGATTTAGTTTGAGTAGAGGTACATGTATCTGCTTGTTTATTGTGTATAGTCCCATGCAACTAATGATATTTTTAAAAATACATTCCTCTTTGCTTTGTTCTCTATTTGGATTTTTGAATTCACAACAATATCTGAAAAAGAAGATAAAGTGATGAATAACAACCATACAAGACCATACTTCTTTTTAAAGTAAAAACAACTCCCTTGCAAAATCCAGGAAAGACATAAACAATGAGATCTGTAGATTTTGATACTGAGGGGTCTTTTTTTCCTAATTTTATTCCACTGTTGACAAAATAAGTGTATAATGAATTCATCGACCATGACCAGTCAATCTAGTGGCCTAATTTCAGTTGCGTTTCAACCTGAACTGATTTTAATGGATTGACCATTCATTGAGTAATATCTGGGAAACTCATTTAAAAGACCACAGTAACCATGGAAGGAGAATGTGTATTACTATAATTATTTGAGTTGGATATGCATTTGGTCAATCAACCAATCTTTCTTTGCATATTGCAGTATTATTTATGTGATTAATCCAATAATCTGTTCATTTGTAAGTTTTATTTATGTGGATGCCTTTCTCGAGGTTTCAGCAAACTGTTCCAGCTAAGGGTCATAGTCATATAATACAAAACACAAGTATAGTATGAGAGAGAAAATTAATGTGACAGAGAATTCAAACAAACATAAATATATGGAACAGAAAAAACAGTAGTACATTACATGTAGGTAGAACGAATGTGAAAAAACAAAATGGAAAGTTTGAACAGAGAGAAGATTGATGCCATCTGTGGAATAAGCTAAGGTAAACTGACTTATGGCTGTTGAAACTCTTAATCGGTCGGTTCATTCCTCAGCTCCATCTTTATTTAAATATCCTGACTGCAGCTTTAAAATACACATACCATCATTTAAAAGGACTATAGGGTTGGTATGATAGACAACAAGTCTAACGAACACAACAAACCAGGCTTTCAACTGTAAACAAATTTCATTGATTTTACTGCTAAGAGATATGGTTCAAGTACTTTTATGTGGGAGTGAAAAGAAAGATTAAAAACTAATGGACACAGTGCTTTGAGAAAAATAGCCATTATCTAACTTGTATTTGTCACACATAGGATAATTGGATATGCTCTAAAAGACAGTACCTATTTCTATTTCTAAAAAGTGTAGGTTGTTTGTAAACAGGTCATTTTCAGAAGGAGATGAAAACAAAATTTATTTCTATACATTGGTAGCCTGAAAACAACAGACCATTCACCAGAAGTGAATATTATATACAGCATAATGAAGTAATGATGTAAGTAACTACAATTTTAAGTTTCAAAAGAAGTTATTGTTGTTGCCAACTAGTACATGTACATGATAAGCATTCGATTTTTATTTAACATCATTCAGTACCATATAGTGTAAAAGGATAGGAGGAAGTGAAGGTTTGCAGCTTTACATGGATAATAGTTATAAATCTTTCCTGAACCCATATTTGCCTCACACATGTAGTAACATATACGTACAATCAAACTATCAGTCACCACCATCATATAACTGTCCCATTTGTATCTTGCTATATTGGATGTACAATAATAAACTATCTCCCGTTTTCTCTCCTCTCCCCTATTCTGTTATCACTTTATTATTTTGTCCACTTCATATTCACTCTAATATTTGTCCTTTTAAAAGTGGACCAACACTTGAAAGAGTATCTGACCCTGGGAAAGAAAATCAAATTGAGCAGAGCAGAGCAATTGTTTGGCTTGGCTATTCAGTGAATGCTATGTTGACGATAGTCCTCTTTTGTTCAAAACAAAACGAAAGTTTTCAAACATCTGTCAAAAATTTGAAAATGACTTAAAATGCATTTTTCACACCACTTACCATTGTTTTAAACACATAAAATGGTTATTATTTTGCTGTGGTGGTTTTTAAAAGTAATTTACCATGTCAAATATCAGCTTAACTGATGTACAAGTACTGACTAGTCCAAGGCTTATGAGTGTGCCTTGGTAAGTTGGTAGAGTTTTTGAGACTTCAAAGGGATCATGCAAGGTCAAGAAAGTAACCCTGCTAAATTCAACTTTTGATTTTGAGATTATACCCCACTTCCTACATGTAGCTGTTAGGCCATGATTTTGATGTTGTTGGCAGGGGAGTGTCCCCCGAATTAACAGGCTTTAAAGGTACTATGTCCCATTTGCAGGCCCCAAAAATGAAAAGGTTAAATTCCAACGGCATTTGAAAGACAATAATAATTTAGAACTTCCCTAAAAAAAAGGGGGCTTGAAAATGTCTTTAAGTGGGAAAATAACGACTATTAGTTGTCGAATCGACTTAGGAGCTATAGAGCCAGTAAGTAATAGTCTGATTTTTCAGACCATTGTACCGAATGGTCGTACGTTTTATGCTGCGCAAAGATTCAATCAGTTTAATTTTGGCCATTACAAGAAGTGGGTTATTGATGTAGACAAATGCTCATGTACCCTTTACAGCTCATTTTATGTATGTTATTACCAAAGATGAAAAAGCCAGTCAGTCACTCAATAGTGTCTGACAGTGAAGTCTAGCAAGTAAACGGGTTTCCTTGCATAATTTGAATATTAGAACACTGCTAACATTTAAATTTCACAGATAGGACATACATGACATATTCATAATTCATGCAAAGTTCTACAGAATTTGATGTTGGCTGCAAAAGGGACATAGTATCTTTAAACCTGTTCCCTGATGGAATTACACTTGCTTCTTGAAGTTTAACATGTTATTGTTTAGTGTGACATTAGATCCTGTTGATTTAGTAACCTTGCAAACCTTTTGACACTTGATTGGCAAAGACTTTGACAATATCATGCACTTGTGAGATATTTATTAAAATTCATAGCATTTTCCCCTTTATCCGTCATAGATATTGGCCTTGATGTATTATTAGTTCACAGATGTTTCTAGGATAATAGTTAAGTTTTATAAAAAGGTATCGCTGTGAAAGTAATTGAAGTTCTTGGCCTTGACCTACATGTATTTTAGTATATTAATCTTTGTTGTAATTTGTAAGACAATAATTTCATTGTAAACAAAGATAGACTTGAGATCCTGCAATACCCCCATTCAGCTGCAAAGAGTCACTTTATACTCATTGAATTTGCACTATTTTGTTTTGTGATCACTAAATACAGCAGAACAGAAGTTTAGATGAAAGATAAATCTCAATAGGAAACAATTATTACTTGTAAATAAGAGAAGAAAGGAAAAAAGGAAGAAGGGAAATATTCCTATTTTTCTCCGATATTGAATAGTGAGTAAACCATATCCACCCAATCAACTTGAGATGGTGAGACCCACAGCTCTGTGTTACTTGCAGGCTTAGAAAGAGACAAAAAAGTTCATATGGTTTGAATCGTCATTGATATCAGTTGCTGCAAGTATAATCTTAAAATAAGCTGGTCCTTCATTATAGCAGATGTTGTCAGCTGCACCATGTTGCCAATTTGACAGATGTCACAGCTAACTGGGAGGTAGTGATTCACAACGATGTGGTTTCCTGTGTATGGTCATGGATTGGCGAGGGGAAAGGTTGATTGTCTCAAAAAATAGCACCACTCTACATGAACCCCTCCCCTCCCCTCCTATTACCCCTCTCCCAAACCACTTAGAAAAAAGTGTGATTGTCACAAACAATGAATAAATAACTAATATGCAAGACCCACCCCTTTCTTTTACCCCTCTCCTAAACCTACACTGCACTGACTCACTCCTTCCATTACCCCTCTCCCAAATCACTCAGAAGAAAGGATGATTGTTACCAAAATAGCACCACACAACACTGACCTCACCCCTTTCCTTTTCCCCTCTCCCATAACACCCCAGGACACTGACCCCCCCCCCCATTTATCACTATCCATCTCCCAAACCTTTTAAAGAAAAGGATAATTGTCACCCCCAAAACCCATCAACACATGACTAAAAAGTATAGACCATTCCTTCCTATTACCCTCTCCCCCATACCAAAACAGATGACCCCCTATCCCTATTAACATTACCCATCCCCCCAAAAGGAAAGGGTGACTGTCCCTTCCCATTACCCCTCTCGCATACCATCACACATCACCAACCCCACCCCTTTCCGTTCATTACCCCTATCCAAGTCCACTTACTCTAAATGAAGGGCCGTTCTCTCATACGACCGAAAAATTAACCTGTTTCCTTTCAAGTGTCGCAAGTGTTTAACATACTAATTACCAGAGGTGACCATGCTTCAAGAAAGCTTTTCAAGCAACCTACAGCGCCAAAAAACTTCAAATGCATCTATAGTGCATGGTAGGATTCTTTTTTAGAGTAGGCAGTTCTTCGTCATCCTCTATTTCGTACAAGACCACTTCAAAATTATCAAATTGAAAGCACTTTAAAAAGACCAAAGGGGAAGGCGTAAAAGTACTATTGCACTCTAATTTTTTTCCTTTTTTTTAATACGAGGAGGCAGTATGTCATAAATATTTTCGAAAGTTGCTGTCTACTGTGCATCTTACTTTATTTTGTTTTGGGGGGGATTGTGAGCTGGTTTGCTGCCTCATGTGGAAACAACCCTAATATGTCATGTTATCTTTCTATAAGATTGGTTAACTTGTTAAGTCAAACATAGGATTTTTTCACCCAGTAACCATGTAGAAGTTTTGGTGATTCAGATGTTTCTTCCGCTGCCTAAAATACGACCCATGCCTCCTCCCTTATTCCCCATGTGATAAGTATTACTGATTGGTGAGGTGTGAATTAGATTTGCACCTCTTACAGGAGCTCTCGATGTAGTAACTGACTCTTCCTGCCAGAATCGATCAAGCCTACACCCAACACTCCAAAGGAGCTCAACAGGACTACGAAATTCCATATCGTGCCAGTCCCCTTTAAAACTCCCTTGCCAAGAAATTTACTTGGATAACATGTATGTTTGAAGCTGTTGAAATGGTGAAAAATGATTCTCCTCATAAGATGATTCTTTTAAAAATATAACTTCATATATATATATATATATATATATACATATAAAACTAGTGCTATGGGGACATGTGTATAAAACCGCGTTATGGGGACATGGACTTGCCGTGGGTTATTAAAGCAATCTCAACGTAGGATATGTAAAGCCATTCGAGGCGAACCTATATATCATTATATATCATTTGAAAAAGAAACACATTCAAATAAAAACAAATTTAGTCTGTCTGTACCAGACCGTGTTGCGCGGACATTGGTCCCCATAACGCGGTATATATAAATGTCCCCATAACGCGGTATATATAAATGTCCCCATAACGCGGTATATATAAATGTCCCCATAACCGGTGTATATAAATATACCCTATCAAGCCCAAGCTATTATGGTCGAAAGCAAGGGCCAAGCGACTTCCAAAGTGGGGGCACCAAGAAAAAAGGGCACTTTCTAGAAAAAAGGGCACCTACAAAGGAAATCTCAAAGCGAAAATATACAATTTTTTTAGAAATTGGTATATACCCCTCCATTGTGATTACCTTATCAGGGATGATTTCTATATTTGTTTCACTTTATACACCATACAAGAAATTGCTTAAGCATCATACTTTGCAGCTGGGTGTGATGGCCTGACAATTTATTTGCGAGCGAGCGAAGCGAGTGAGGAAAAAGTTTAAGATTTGTGAGGTGGCAGTGCGAAAAATTACATCTTATAAAGAAGAAGAAGAAGAAGAAAAAAAAATGTTGGTGGGGTTACAAGCAAAGAAAAGACCTTTAGTAAGATAAGTATATCATCTATATAAATGCGTGGGAGCGTAGCGAGCGAGCTTTGGGGGAAAATTGCTCTTAGTCGCTTGAAATTAGGGGCGCGTTTAATGATGAGAGGAAAAGGGATCAAAAGGAGCATGTGTCAGTACAAAAAGTAATTATCAGAGGTGAAAATGGGGTATTTCTTACAACTTCAAAAGGAGGCACTCACTAGGGATGAAAAAAATCAGTCATGAGAATAGGAAATGGGCATTTGTCGACGGAAAAGGGGCCCCATCAGGTTTTGATAGGGGCATTTAAGGTGAAAAGGGCATTTATGAAAAGGGATAGGTCCCTTATTAGAAAGGAAAAGGGGCGCGTATCATTGTTAAAAGGAAATTATCAAAGGTGAAAAGAGGCACTTATCGCACCAGAAAATGGGCAACGACCAGATATGAAAAGGGGCACTTATGTGAATGAAAAAGGGCACTTATAATAAAGGAAAATGTGCATTTGTTGAAAGAAAATGGGCACCGATCAGATTTTAAAGGGGCATTTATCGGAGTTGAAGCGGGCACTTATCTGAAGATAAAAGGAGTAACTTCTCGTCCCTGAAAAGGGTCATTTACCAGAGATGAAAAGGGGCATTTATGATAAGGGGAAGGGGCTCTTTTGTAATGGGGCACTTTTCGTTAGGAAAGGGGCACTTATTAGAAAGGTAAAGGGGCACATGTGAAAATATATGGTGCGCTTATCCCAGTTAAAATGGGGTAGCTATAAAAGGGAAGGGGCACTTCTTACAGAGGAAAAGGGGCACTTGTCACAGTAAAAGAGGCACCTCTCAGATTTGAATAGGGCAATTATCCAAGATGAAGGGGGGCACTTATCAAAAGTGAAAAGGGCACTTCTCGTACCTGAAAAGGAGCACTTACTATGTAGATTAAGAAGGGCACTTATGGGAATGGAAAATGGGAACTTGTCGAAGGAAAAGGGGCACGTGTGAAAATAAAGGGGCACATATCACAGGTGAAAAGGGAAGGGGCAATTTTACAAATTAATAGGGGCACTTGTCAAACTAAGGTGGGCACTATTCCTATGTAAAAGGGCACTTCTTACAAAGTTAAGGGGCACTTTTCCCATGTAAAAGGGGCACTTTTCGGGTGCTTGAAAATTGTGGGGCACTGTGCCCTTTGCACCCCTCCGGGAGGGCCGCCTCTGTCGAAGGGGGGTGCTAATAGGGCCCACTGTCTTATTTCTTTATTATATATTCAACCACTTTCATATTTGGCACACGTGTCAAGCACGTCAACCTTTACAACAGGCAGGAGCGACCGGACGAAATTGAATACGCTTTGACTAAAATGATCGGTACAATGATGAACTAGATTGCGAAAGAACGAAATTGTGTGCGCAAGGACGGAATTGAACATATGACCGGCGAAAAACTTTCCGCACGAAATTGAAGTTAACAATTAATGAAATTGAATGACGATCGTTTGAAAATGGATGGAAAACCAATGATTATATACAAATATCGTGCGCGTACCCCTGTATTACTGGTACATTTCAGCGTCCTCTTAAAAAAACTGTATGCTTTATACACATACGCACAGGTTTTCAATGATCCGTGCCATAAAATATTTGATGATTGTATTCAGTTTCATGCAGCATGGATAAAGAACATGTACACAATTTAGATAATAGAGTTATGAATGAACCCCCGTGTGGGGAAGGTGGGGGCGGTGAAGGTAATGCGAAATGTTTCATATCCGAATGGAACGAAAATCAACAAGTATTCTTCTTCAGAAGCTTCAGAAATTAAGCAACATCGCGCAAGCCTATCTAATGAATTGTGTCGGGGTCCAAAGTTATTAAAGTTTGGGGTTTGGGTTTGGTGGGCCGAGGATGGGGCACTTGTGTATGATGTGGGCAGCCGTTTGCTCAAGTGAGCAACAGGTGCAGGCAGGAAAGGGTTTAATGTTGGCATTAAATCTGCCAACTCCAGTACGGAGCCTCATGTTAAGCTGTCCCCGTGAGCTGTTTAAAAATTATTGTCCAGAAATGTTCAGATTATAAAATGCACGTTGCAAGAACACCGACGGAACCCTGGCTGAATGGTATCAGTTAATGAATAACCACAATGCAATCTCAATTCCAGCGGGGAAATATGAGCTCAGAAATGTTCCTAACATAGCCTTGCTGGGAAGGTCGCCACGTAGATCCTATATTTCGGGAGTAATCTGAAGTAATAAGGGATATGCGTTATAAGTTGACAGTGGGGCGTAGCCACCATACGCTCTTTAAACTAGAAACCCCAAATTAGAGCAATATTTCATATGTGTATACATAAGTTATGTTTTAATGTCATGCTTTATACGCTTACCCACAGGTTTTTAATGATCCGTGCCTTCAAAACATTCGAGGATTTGTATTCAGTTACATGCAGCATGGATAAAGAATATCTACATGATCTAGATAATAGAGTTATGAATGACCAAAATTAGTCTGTCTGTACCAAACTTAGTTGCGCGGACATTTGTCCCCATAAACCGGTATATATAAATGTCCCCATAACGCGGTATATATAAATGTCCCCATAACGCGGTATATATAAATGTCCCCATAACCGGTGTATATAAATGTCCACGTAACCGGTGTATATAAATATACCCTATCAAGCCCAAGCCATTATGGTCGAAGGCAAGAGCCGAGCGACTTCCAAAGTTGGGGGCATCAAGAAAAAGGGCACTTTCTAGAAAAAGGGGCACCTATACAAAAGGAAATCTCAAAGCAAAATATACAATTTTTTAGAAATTGGTATATACCCTCCATTGTGATTACATTATCAGGGATGATTTCTATATTTGTTTCACTTTATACACCATACAAGAAATTGCTTAAGCATCATACTTTGCAGCTGGGTGTGATGGTCTGACAATTTATTTGCGAGCGAGCGAAGCGAGTGAGGAAAAAGTTTAAGATTTGTTAGGTGGCAGTGCGAAAAATTACATCTTATAAAGAAGAAGAAAAACCCATCCTGGTGGGGTTATAAGCAAAGAAAAGACCTTTAGTAACATAAGTATATAATCTATATAAATGCGTGGGAGCGTAGCGAGCGAGCTTTGGGGAAATTGCTCTTAGTCTCTTGAAATTAGGGGCGTGTTTAATGATGAGAGGAAAAGGGGACACTTATCAGAAACGAAAAGGAGCATGTGTCAGTACAAAAAGTAATTATCAGAGGTGAAAATGGGGCATTTCTTACAACTTCAAAAGAGTCACTCACCAGGGATGAAAAAGTCAGTCATGAGAATAGGAAATGGGCATTTGTGGAAGGAAAAGGGCCCTCAGGTTTTGATAGGGGCATTTAAGGTGAAAAGGGCATTTATGAAAAGGGGATAGGTCCCTTATTAGAAAGGAAAAGGGGCACGTATCATTGTTAAAAAGGAAATTATCAAAGGTGAAAAGAGGCACTTATCGCACCTGAAAATGGGCAACGACCAGATATGAAAAGGGGTACTTATGTGAATGAAAAGGGGCACTTATAATAAAGGAAAATGTGCATTTGTTGAAAGAAAATGGGCACCGATCAGATTTTAAAGGGGCATTTATCGGAGGTGAAGCGGGCACTTATCTGAAGATAAAGGAGTAACTTCTCCTCCCTGAAAAGGGTCATTTACCAGAGATGAAAAGGGGCATTTATGATAAGGGAAGGGGCTCTTTTGTAATGGGGCACTTTTCATTAGAAAAGGGGCACTTATTAGAAAGGTAATGGGGCACATGTGAAAATATATGGTGCGCTTATCCGAGTTAAAATGGGGTAGCTATAAAAGGAAAGGGCACTTCTTACAGAGGAAAAGGGGCACTTTTCACAGTAAAAGAGGCACCTCTCAGATTTGAATAGGGCAATTATCCAAGATGAAGGGGGCACTTATCAAAAGTGAAAAAGGGCAATTCTCGTACCTGAAACGGAGCACTTCCTATAGAGATTAAGAAGGGCACTTATGAGAATGTAAAATGGACACTTTTTGCAAAGGAAAATGGGAACTTGTCGTAGGAAAAGGGGCACGTGTGAAAATAAAAGGGGCACTTATCACAGGTGAAAAGGGGAAGGGACAATTTTACAAATTAATAGGGGCACTTGTCAAACTAAGAGGGGCACTATTCCTATGTAAAAAGGTGCACTTTTCGGGTGCTTGAAAATGGTGGGCACTGTGCCCTCTTGCCCCCCTCCGGGAGGGCCGTCTCTGTCGAAGGGGGTGCTAATAGGGCCCACTATCTTATTTCTTTATTATATATTCAACCACTTTCATATTTGGCACACGTGTCAAGCACATCAACCTTTACAACCGGCATGAGCGACTGGACGAAATTGAATACGTTTTGACTAAAATGATCGGTACAATGATGAACTAGATTGCGAAAGAACGAAATTGTGTGCGCAAGGACGGAATTGAACATATGACCGGCGAAAAACTTTCCGCACGAAATTGAAGTTAACAATTAATGAAATTGAATGACGATCGTTTGAAAATGGATAGGAAAACCTATGATTATATACAAATATCGTGCGCATACCCCTGTATTACAGGTGCAAGCAGGAGAGGGTCTAATGTTGGCATTAAATCTGCCAACTCCAGTACGGAGCCTCATGTTAAGCTGTCCCCGTGAGCTGTTTAAAAATTATTGTCCAGAAATGTTCAGATTATAAAATGCACGTTGCAAGAACACCGACGGAACCCTGGCTGAATGGTATCAGTTAAGGAATAACCACAATGCAATCTCAATTCCAGCGGGGAAATATGAGCTCAGAAATGTTCCTAACATAGCCTTGCTGGGAAGGTCGCCACGTAGAACCTATATTTCGGGAGTAATCTGAAGTAATAAGGAATATGCGTTATAAGTTGACAGTGGGGCGTAGCCACCATACGCTCTTTAAACTAGAAACCCCCAAATTAGAGCAATATTTCATATGTGTATACATAAGTTATGTTTTAATGTCATGCTTTATACGCTTACCCACAGGTTTTCAATGATCCGTGCCTTCAAAACATTCGAGGATTTGTATTCAGTTACATGCAGCATGGATAAAGAATATCTACATGATCTAGATAATAGAGTTATGAATGACCAAAATTAGTCTGTCTGTACCAGACTTAGTTGCGCGGACATTTGTCCCCATAAACCGGTATATATAAATGTCCCCATAACGCGGTATATATAAATGTCCCCATAACGCGGTATATATATAAATGTCCCCATAACGCGGTATATATATATGTCCCCATAACGCGATATATATATAAATGTCCCCATAACCAGTGTATATAAATGTCCCCATAACTGGTGTATGTAAATATACCCTATCAAGCCCAAGCTATTATGGTCGAAGGCAAGGGCCGAGCGACTTCCAAAGTAGGGGGCATCAAGAAAAAGGGCACTTTCTAGAAGAAAAAGGGGCACCTACAAAGGAAATCTAAAAGCAAAATATACAATTTTTTAGAAATTGGTATATACCCTCCATTGTGATTACATTATCAGGGATGATTTCTATATTTGTTTCACTTTATACACCATACAAGAAATTGCTTAAGCATCATACTTTGCAGCTGGGTGTGATGGTCTGACAGTTTATTTGCGAGCGAGTGAGGAAAAAGTTTAAGATTTGTGAGATGGCAGTGCGAAAAATTACATCTTATAAAGAAGAAGAAAAAAAACCATCCTGGTGGGGTTATAAGCAAAGAAAAGACCTTTAGTAACATAAGTATATAATCTATATAAATGCGTGGGAGCGTAGCGAGCGAGCTTTGGGGGAAAATTGCTCTTAGTCTCTTGAAATTAGGGGCGTGTTTAATGATGAGAGGAAAAGGGGACACTTATCAGAAACGAAAAGGAGCATGTGTCAGTACAAAAAGTAATTATCAGAGGTGAAAATGGGGCATTTCTTACAACTTCAAAAGAGTCACTCACCAGGGATGAAAAAGTCAGTCATGAGAATAGGAAATGGGCATTTGTCGACGGAAAGGGCCCCCATCAGGTTTTGATAGGGGCATTTAAGGTGAAAAGGGCATTTATGAAAAGGGATAGGTCCCTTATTAGAAAGGAAAAGGGGCACGTATCATTGTTAAAAAGGAAATTATCAAAGGTGAAAAGAAGCACTTATCGCACCTGAAAATGGGCAACGACCAAATATGAAAAGGGGCACTTATGTGAATGAAAAAGGGGCACTTATAATAAAGGAAAATGTGCATTTGTTGAAAGAAAATGGGCACCGATCAGATTTTAAAGGGGCATTTATCGGAGGTGAAGCGGGTACTTATCTGAAGATAAAAGGAGTAACTTCTCGTCCCTGAAAAGGGTCATTTACCAGAGATGAAAAGGGGCATTTATGATAAGGGGAAGGGGCTCTTTTTGTAATGGGGGCACTTTTCATTAGAAAAGGGGCACTTATTAGAAAGGTAAAGGGGCACATGTGAAAATATATGGTGCGCTTATCCGAGTTAAAATGGGGGTAGCTATAAAAAGGGAAAGGGGCACTTCTTACAGAGGAAAAGGGGCACTTGTCACAGTAAAAGAGGCACCTCTCAGATTTGAATAGGGCAATTATCCAAGATGAAGGGGCACTTATCAAAAGTGAAAAGGGCAATTCTCGTACCTGAAACGGAGCACTTCCTATAGAGATTAAGAAGGGCACTTATGAGAATGTAAAATGGACACTTTTTGCAAAGGAAAATGGGAACTTGTCGAAGGAAAAGGGGCACGTGAAAATAAAAGGGGCACTTATCACAGGTAAAAAGGGGAAGGGGCAATTTTACAAATTAATAGGGACACTTGTCAAACTAAGAGGGGTACTATTCCTATGTAAAAAGGGGCACTTCTTACAAAGTTAAGGGGGCACTTTTCCTATGTAAAAAGGGGCACTTTTCGGGTGCTTGAAAAATTGTGGGGCACTGTGTCCCCTGCCCTCCAGGAGGGCCGCCTCTGTCAAAGAGGGGTGCTAATAGGGCCCACTGTCTTATTTCTTTATTATATATTCAACCACTTTCATATTTGGCACACGTGTCAAGCACGTCAACCTTTACAACCGGCAGGAGCGACTGGACGAAATTGAATACGTTTTGACTAAAATGATCGGTACAATGATGAACTAGATTGCGAAAGAACGAAATTGTGTGCGCAAGGACGGAATTGAACATATGACCGGCGAAAAACTTTCCGCACGAAATTGAAGTTAACAATTAATGAAATTGAATGACGATCGTTTGAAAATGGATGGGAAAACCTATGATTATATACAAATATCGTGCGCATACCCCTGTATTACTGGTAAATTTCCGCGTCCTCTTTAAAAAAACTATATGCTTTATACACATACGCACAGGTTTTCAATGATCCGTGCCATAAAACATTTGATGATTGTATTCAGTTTCATGCAGCATGGATAAAGAACATCTACACAATTTAGATAATAGAGTTATGAATGAACCCCCTTGTGGGGAGGGTGGGGGCGGGGAAGGTAATGCGAAATGTTTTATATATGCGAATGGAACGGAAATCAACAAGTATTCTTCTTCAGAAGCTTCAGAAATTTAGCAACATCGCGCAAGCCTATCTAATGAATTGTGTCGGGGTCCAAAGTTATTAAAGTTTGGGGTTTGGGTTTGGTGGGCCGAGGATGGGGCAGTCGTGTATGATGTGGGCAGCCGTTTGCTCAAGTGAGCAACAGGTGCAGGCAGGAAAGGGGCTATTGTTGGCAATAAATCTGCCAACTCCAGTACGGAGCCTCATGTTAAGCTGTCCCCGTGAGCTGTTTAAAAATTATTGTCCAGAAATGTTCAGATTATAAAATGCACGTTGCAAGAACACCGACGGAACCCTGGCTGAATGGTATCAGTTAAGGAATAACCACAATGCAATCTCAATTCCAGCGGGGAAATATGAGCTCAGAAATGTTCCTAACATAGCCTTGCTGGGAAGGTCGCCACGTAGAACCTATATTTCGGGAGTAATCTGAAGTAATAAGGGGTATGCGCTATAAGTTGACAGTGGGGCGTAGCCACCATACGCTCTTTAAACTAGAAACCCCAAATTAGAGCAATATTTCATATGTGTATACATAAGTTATGTTTTAATGTCATGCTTTATACGCTTACCCACAGGTTTTCAATGATCCGTGCCTTCAAAACATTCGATGATTTGTATTCAGTTACATGCAGCATGGATAAAGAATATCTAGATAATAGAGTTATGAATGACCATCGGGAGGGAGAAGGGGGAGGGCATAACCATGTGTTATGGATAGCAAGGGTAACCAAGGGGAGGGATGCTGTATAGGTGGATATAAAGCAGTATATGTTACCATCTTGGTTTGGGGGGTTTATTATAATGAACCGAGAATGGGACTAGTGTCGGGAGGTGAGAAAAGGCATGGCGTAACAATGTGTTATGGATGGCTAGGAGTAGCCGGGGAGGGGTAGGTCTGGATAAGGGATATAAAGTATAAA